>CAXIVR010000001.1:321283290-321883290 GCA_964035755.1 Teleogryllus oceanicus | reverse complement strand
AAGAAAATTATCTGAAAAATGAAAAGATGCCATCCATGTGATTCCTGCAAGCCTCATATCATTGAGCTTGGAATGTTACCATTGCCTTGCATATTTATTTACGAATCTGTAGTATTTGTTAAAACTGGCTTACTTAACGGTGGGAACATATTGTCATGTAATACTGATTATTAGTTACTTCATATGACGTAGAACTCATGTTCATCAAGTGTCAGTATCAACAGCTCACTACAAGGCTACAAGAAATTCACATAGAATATATGCACATTACTTTACAACGCATTATCAGATGAAATTAAACAATTAGAATAGTTACACAAATAAAGTTAAAAGTAAAATCTTTTCTGCTGCATAACTGCTTCTATACAATTAGAGACTATACTGATCGACAAAAAGAAAAATATTTATTTTAACAAAACAATGATATAGTATAATGAATTAGTTTATATTGTATTGTATAATTTTTTAAAAGGACTTAATATACCTGTAAAATGTAATGTACTTCAGCTTCCGGGTCAATGACCCCCCATCTTGATCGGGTTTTTGTCCAGTTTCTCTGATCCATTGAGAAAAAACTGAGATGGCCCCTTGATTTGCTTCTGGACGTAAATGTAGTTTCACTATGCGCACGTTTTGTTGAGCTTTCCTTTCGCTTGCAGTGGTATTAGAGCTTAGGGTGAGTTTCTATTTTGTTAGCAACACAGAAAAATCAAATCTGCAGTTCGTTTACCGTTACGAAAAAGTTTTCTATAACTCGGAAACGAAAATATCTAGTTTTTAAAATGTTAATCTCTCGCTTTTATAAATTTATCATTACTATTGTTATTTTTTTCATCTTTCAACTATTAATACCTGACACAACTATTAATAACACCTGACGATGCGTATAAATATGATGCGAAACTACGCACTTCAGTTTTATATATATATATATATATATATATATATATATATATATATATATATATATATATATATATATATATAACACATTATTACACAAACATATATACATATACATATATATACACGCACACACACACACACACACACACACACACACACACAGATCAGGATTCGGAAGGACGGGACCGCGGAGTAGGGGCGTCGCCGCAGGAAGAGGGAACGCCGACTGAATCTGCTCGCGGAACCAGAACCCAGAAATATCACCGGACATGCGTGAGATGAAATCACCACCAGTCAATCCAAATGACCCCATGCTAAACTTAATGAGGGCAATATTGGGTAATTTCCATACAACCTTTGCAAATAAAATGGAGAACATGGAACAACAAAATCACACATTAGTTGTAGCGTTAAAGCAAGAAATTAAACAAGACATTCAACATGTACAAGAGAATGTTCAACGGGAAATTCAACATGTACAAGAAAATATACAAACAAACCCAGGCGTTAGCTGCGGAGCTGAAATAACATTCTTTAGCTACGGAGTTGACGACCAAAATAAATACAGTCAACGACAAGGTCGAAGCTATTCAGCGCGCGCAGGAAATCTGGGCGGCCGAATTGAAGAATGAAGTTGATAAGAAGTTGGAAGCACAAGCGGAGAAGTTAGAAGAACAGGCGGAGAAAATAGAAATTGTACAAAATAAATGTGAAGAAATGTACACTAGAATAGATTCAATAACAGACTTCGTCGAAGCTCGCACAAAACGACGTGATGACAAGGTCGTGCAAGAATTGAAAGGAATTTCAGATCGAGTGGAAAAAGGCGCGCAAGAACGTTTAGAAGTGCAAGCGAAACTAAACGATTTACAAGCAACGGTGAATACCATGCCTGTCGCCGTAGGTTCAACGCACCCTCTAAACTTATATGCGCCACCTACTTTGAAGTTTTCGGGATCTCCGGAAGAACACCCGTATTCATTTTTGAAGGCATTAGATAGTTTTATGGCTCTAAGTCGTTTACCGGAGCAGTATAAAACTCATTTATTATATCAGATTTTACAAAAGAATGCGAGAACTTGGTTAGAAACCCTGGAACCATTTCCTCAAACCATACAAGAATTTAAAATACAATTTTTGAATAGATATTGGAGTGAGGAAATACAACTTAACAAAAGATGACGGTAATAAACTCGTACTATAAGCCTACGCTAGGTAGCATGCGCGATTACGCTGCGGGGAAAATCACCGCAGTCAAGTTATGTTCGCCGCCTATGGAAGACAAAGAAATTATTTGTTTGTTGACAAGACATTTCCCATATGGCACACAGAACTTAATAAGAAGCATAGCTCCACGTGACATCGAGACATTCCAGCGCTTGTTACGTAATTACGATATTACGGCATATAATATAAAGGGAGGCAAGGCTAACACGACAGCCAACGCAATCATTACGTGCGTGGGAGGTCAAGAGGCGAAGTCGACCAAACAGAGTGACCAACCAAGCAATAAAAAGAATGATCGAGGTGCGGAGGAAAATAACCTCCGAAATGAAACCAAAGACCGGACTTCGAAACATGGAGGGGAGAAAGCTAATAGAACATATCCACAAAACAAACGCAAGAATAAAGAAGAAAAGAATAATGAAGAATTAGGTGACAAACATCAACATCAGTCATCAACATCGGGAAACTGCCACAGTTCGATATGAGCGGGGACCCCATGTCGAACGACGTTCAAGCAGAATACAACGTGGTTCCTGTAATTTCTGTAGGTGATCCACCGATGGGTGTCGTATGCCACGACGAACGAGTATCCGTACCGCTGCCCAGTAATTGAAGTACGCTGTGGTAACGTGATGATGAAGGCGTTAGTGGACACCGGCTCCATATCTGCCATCATGGATGAAGGCACCTACAATGCGCTAAGGGACTCGAAGATTGAAATACCTCAATTGCCAGTCAAGAGAACGCGAATTACGACTGCAGTTGGAAGCAAGTCAAGCCCAATACGAAAACAAATATATGTGCCGTTGGAAACAGGAGGCAGGGTGTGACACGCCGTGTCTCGTAGTGAGAGGACTCACGTACGCAGTGATTTTAGGCATAGATTTTCTCGTTGAAAATGATGTAATTGTAGATGTGTATCTAAGCTGCAATGATTCTGATAGGTTGTGGAAATGCAAAAATTAACACAACGATGAAATTAAATGAAGAAAAGTTAATTGAAAACAATGATGAAATAGATTTATGTTCATCTGCGACAAATGACTTAAAAAATTAATTGAAGAAAAAGTTAATTTAGCTTCCCTCCTCGGCGAAGAAAAAAGGCCGAGTTATTGAGATTACTCGTCAGGTGTTCGAGAAAAATCGCGAGCCAGTGAAAAATTACATGTTTCGTATCCAACTCACGGACGAGACGCCGTTTAAAGGACGCAGCTACCCTATACCAGTGGCGTACCAAGAAGAGATTTCAAGACAATTTGAAGAAGGCATAATAAAAAGGGCAACGACAGCTTACGTAAATCCAATTGCAATTGTGAGAAAGCAGAACGGCACTTTGCGCTTATGCTTAGACGCGCGTCACTTGAACTCACTGACGGTTCCGTTCAGAGATGTACCGCCTAAAATTGACAAGATATTGTTACAATTCGCCAATAAGGGATACTTCACGTCAACTGACTTCAGCAAGGCATACTATCAAATGAGGTTACATCCAAGAGATCAGAAGTACAATGGATTCGTCTACAGGGGACGAAGCAATGTGTTTCAACGTGTCCCGTTCAGATTGCGCAACAATGGTGCCGCGCTGGTTCAATGTTTGGACGAAATCATGAACAATGGTGGGTTAACACTATTACTGGGACACCACTATTTACGTGGTTGATGTCAAAGTTTATTGAACAGATTTTGAACGTCACCTTGAAGCATTGGGAAGATTATTCCCACTATTGATTAAAAATAATCTGGCATTAAATCTCGAAAAATCGCATTTTTGTGTACAACAAATCAAATTTCTCGGGTATGAAGTCACGAAAAATGGAATCAAAATGAGATTGGGTAGAATTAAGGTTAGTTCAGTTAGTATTCCATAATTTCGTAGGTGTTACATATAATGGAAGAAAGTGCATCAACAAGTTTATAAACTGATGTAAATTCTGATTTCTATTTCTGGTAAATTTATTCTCCATCAATGAGGCGTTGAGCCGTGAGCAATGAGGCGTGAATGAACTTTTCATGTACGTCTGGCACATATTTAAATAGTTCAACCCATATCCTGGGTCTGGGGCTCTTTATTTTTCTTCCTTCTTAGAGCATTACTAGAGCACATACCCAACCATGGCTCGGATTACAGTTTCAATCTCAGCGAACGAAACCAGAGTATACTTCGGGTATTACATACTATTATCAAGTTTGGCCGCCTATAATAAACAATGTTTGGTCTTTGATTACGTGGAAACACATCGCCATGCTCTTCCTCTGTGTATACAGGATTATTTTAGAATCTACCACACAAAGCCAACTGCAGAAATTTTATATACTTGGTAATTCGAGAGACGGCGCATCCTAAGCGCAGATACCAACGTTTCGGCCGAGATACTGTTACCTTCCTCAGGGCGAAACGTGGCAAGTAGCAAGGCAATAGGCAAGACCTTTAAGTAAATAATGGTCATTACCAGATTCTGCTCCCCATTACCCAACCCTCTCACACCTTGTCATTTTAAGGCGAGGCCCCTGTAAAAAGTCTATTTCTCAAAGAAGTTTTTTTTCAAATCTCAAACTTTTACCACATAATGAACATATTAATAGTAACAATTGCACCAATTTATTTTACAATTTACATTAAAAAAAATTTTAAATTATATTTTTGCAACATTTGTTAAAAGAACGCTCCAATTTGAGCGTTTTTTAACAAATGAACTGAAACAGATTTTTATTAAAAAATTTTGAATATTTGGAATACAAATATGCTGAATTTTTTCATTTTAAATGTTTATATGACCACAGAAGGAAAACTTAATTAATCTGGACTCTGAACAGGAAGATTTCTTATTTCTTAATATACTTAGCTACTGTAAAAATTTCAACAAAATATTTAAAAAATAGTGGCCAAAGGAATGTTTTAAATACTCAAATTTGCTGGAAAAACAAAGTTTCGGAAAAATGAATTTAAAGATATACATGTATATTGTGACTCTGACTTACACTCAAAACTACCAGCAGCATATGTGGGGCCTTCTACTGCCTTTTGGCATTGTTCTTTCCTAATTTTGGTTAATTTAAGTTTTTTTCCCCTGCTAGATTTCATAGATGGTTTACAGGCTTTAACAGTGCGTCGACTCTGCGTTGGTCACGTTTTGCAAATATTTTCTGTGATACTTCACTTGATGGACTTCCTATAATTGAAACTTTAACATTTTGGATAATTTGACATCTCATGTTAAACTCACAAATTTCTTTGTGATATAATAGTCCAACTTTCTTTTCGAAACAAATGTTTCTTTTGGACATTTTTATCACAGCATACTGTGGAGGGATTCGTTTGCATTTTGACTGTTCCCCCTAGTACATCTTTATAATATTTCATCAGAAGCAAGTCTTCTTTATACAGGGATTATTTTTACAAATTCTGAAGAAAGAACAGTTTTCATGTTATTTTTATGACAAAGTATTTCTTCTCCATTTTATCCTATAAAATACAAAAACAACTACGACCTATCCTACAACTATATCCATAAAAACTTATTTATTTTATGACAAGAAAACTGAATAAATACTGTAGAAAAACTCGCAATAACTAACTAAAACTGGTAATAAAATATAAATCACAAAACGCTAATGAAATTTCTACAAGAATACACTATACCGAAATAAGAGGACTAACACCAGGACACTGTATTCAAGAAAGACGCTCACTGTAACAATGTGTTTCCCACACTGAATTCCAGCATTCAGATGTTCTTCAAGGACTATACAATAAGTTACTCCAAAAAACAGGGATATTCAAATATTATTCTAGTAATATTTGGAAAAAGAACAATGCGAAAAAAGGGGGCGTGGCACACAGCTCACATGGGTATTTAAATCATCGTTTACGGCATTTAAATTCACCTCAGAGGAATCCGACATAGCGACAAGAATCTACAAAGTACGATCATATTTATAGTGATAAAAACCTAAAATTCAAGTTTTCATCAAATTTCACAGGTGACTCCCCTTAAATGAATTTTCTCTCTTAGAACATTGGAATCAGTTACTGATTTTATATTTCTGGAAGTTCGGTCTACATACAATTATGGATTTCTTTGTATCTATAGAACACATTAATGTTTTTTACGATTAAATTGATCTTTCATATTATTCAATCTCCTGGTATTTCATTGCGTACAAGTTCTCCATATCTACCTACAATAACATTATTTTGTTTGCTTTCCATTCAAGTATATTTGTGCATTTAATTCTCCCATTAACCGGATTTCTTTATTAGCTGGTTGTTTTCCATCTTTGCCACTAGTTCATCTTTAACTTGAGCTAAAGAATAGAATCTGCACTTGGGAAGGCAACAAGTTCAAAGAGGAAGACACGCGCCTGCTTGTTTGGCATTGAAAGATAACTGAATTGTCAAGAACGACGATTCCTTCGAATATTGTTTAAAAGTGAAATAAACTTGCCATGCAAAATTAACATTGAGGTAAATTTAATAGTATCCTTTGAATGTTTTAGTTTCATGACAAGATGCATACGCTGCAGAAATGTTTGTGTTTTATACATTTTATACTGTTTTAAATATATATTAATAAATTATAAATGCAGATTCGCAGAACAAATGTTTGCTATTGGTGTTATTATTATTATTATTATTATTATTATTATTATTATTATTATTATTATTATTATTATTATTATTATTATTATTAATATTATTGAATCAAGCTACTTTAAAAATAATTAACTAATTCAAATGTAATAAAAATTAATTTCTCACTTTATTCTGATACGTATCCGCCGTTTCTGTTTTTTTTCTTCTTTTCGTTTCTTTGAAAAAAACGACAAACCAATTAATCTGCGTCGATAAATGGCACGCCATAATCCTTCTTTTTTTTAATGCTCTCTCTACTGTTTCGTATAACCTCTCGGTACCCCCCAAAAATACTGTTTTGCTAGTTAATATATACATGCAGATCAAACCAAGACTTACTAAAAAACACACACTCAGGTGAATATTTTTCTCTGAAAGCTGCCCGGCACTCTTTGAAAGATTGCGTTCGGATATATTTCTCCACCCCAAAACTGCGTTGCACTTCACAGAGGCGCATCGTAAGATGACTTTGAAAGAAGGAAACTATGAATGAAGACGCGGCCTGTCTTGTTTTGAGCAGATATGACAGACACCACAGGAAGGGGGTGAGTGAAACGAAGGTGGTGGTGGTGAATGGAGTGTGGCTGAAATGCAGTCGAAGGCGCTGTCCCAGAAGCAGTGTTGCAATACTTTCACTTTTCTCTTATTGCCTTCAAGAGCAGGACTGCGTGTTATACTGATCACCCTGTATTTTCCTTTCCATTTTTCATTACAGTTTGTAAACGGGATATATTTTATTGTTTGGGTACCAGCATGTTAGTAGTATACAAAAATTATGATCGAATGTAAATAATAAAATTAACAATAAAGAGAATTGTGTTTTACTATCGATTTCGCATTTAACTGTCAATTCAGGCAGAGACCCGCCTTGCGATAACACACATTCATAACACGAGCAGCTCCCAATCTTCCTCAGATTGCATAGGCGAAATGTGCAACGTGATAAAGAGGATGACGCAAAACAACGATATTGCTATGAATTGCTGCTACTTTACAACATGCTTAAACCCCTTTATTAAAAAATAAAATAAAAAAGACAATGATTTTACAACAAAATATCGATGTAAAGAAAACACTGAATGCAAAATATCAATGTTAATATATTGATGTTTCAGGTGGAAAACATCGATGTTTTTAAAACATCGATTTTTTTGCCATCCCTATATAACTAGCCAACATTATCTGTTACATGAAACTACCCTTTTTTACACCCAGGTCAAGTGAATGTCTTCGTAAAATGTGATATCAAGCACCCAGAAAGAATCACCGATTGCTGGAAAACATGCATTAGTGTCATGGTTCGTGCAACAGAATTCGGCCACGGCCACCTTCAGTACTAAAGGCCGCCGTGGTACAACACACTGTTTACTATTGTAAACTGTGTAAGGTAAGTATTGATACGATACACCAGATATATAAAAATCATGAATGTAGTAAAAGATTTGTATAAAATAAACTTTTTAATGAAAGAGAAAGACTAAAAATTATCAGATCCACCCACATGGAAGTCGTAAAATTAGTTTCAATTTTTTAAATGTTACTGAAGTATTAAAACTAACTACACGTATGCGATCAAAATCTCCCGCTATTTGCGAGTCACTCCAATCAGCTTGTTGTTTTTTGAAACCGCCATGATTCAAATCGTTCACGGATATCTTTAATTTAATTAGATTATTGATTTTAAAGGAATTTCGATATATGTTCATTTTTTAAAACATTCAGATTAAATATTGATAGATTAATATATTTTTATCGGTTTCACAAATTTTACAGTAATTAAAAAAATGTATTTTCAAGATGCTTCATATCGGGCCGATTTCCTATTGGCTACTCCGACGGAGCATGCGCTATGGATTCCTAATTGTAGGATATTTTAAAGCAACAATAGGTCCCACACAGGAGAACCAAAACGACTGAATTTAGAAACACAAGGGCACAGAGGTAGATAGATATTGATTCACAGAGGTCGAAGACTGAATTTTCTAAAGCAAATTTTTCTTTGAAATTCTGCAATATGGAAAAATTGGGGCAAATAGATGATGCATTTTTTGATGCTTGGCAAGATCATCTTTTCAGCCTTCAAAGAAATCTACAAACCAGACTGTCCACAATGTTGCGAGGAGATAAACTTTTGAGTCGAGATGCCATTTCAATATCTGTGGGTATATGTCGCCACATTATTGATGATATAAAGTTCCTGGAATCAACAGGTATGGTTTATTTTATATTTTCACACAAATATTTTTTTCTTCCCAATAGGTAATTATTTTGTGATTTTGTTTAGTTGGACCGGATTTTCCATGGAGCAACAGATTTCAGTATCTAACAGAAAAATTATATGATGTGGTGATGAATACACTTAAGAAATTAGAAGCTATGATTGACAAAATATCTGCACTAAACAGGGAAAAGGCAATTCATCATGATCATATGTACATTTAACTTGTTTGGTTTTGGATTCTAAATGTTTAAATTTGGAAGACCTTTATACTTTAATGTTAAGATTTTGTTTTTTTTATGTTTAGATTTTGTTCTTTGATGTGTGTTTTGATAGAATTTTGATTTTGCCATTTTCTGAATTTCTGCATTTTTTATGTGTTTTGAAAATTATATTATATTATATTAAAAGATTACTGTAGGAGTATTATATTCAAAGAGTACTGAAGGAAAGTAATATTTATGTTTTCTGTGTATCTGGTAATAGGTTAAGACAAAATGTTCTACTTACACATACTTTGTTTAAAATAACATATATTATGAGATCTTCATTGATTTCGTTCACCTTTTATGAAGTTTCTGAGATTTTCTGACAATAGAATAAATAAATTTGTATGTTGCAATTATTTATTCAGGGTGTATTAGAAGTAATGCTGATAGTTTTTAGTGGAGTTTTTTGTGCAACACACAAGATTTTAAAATATTGCTCTTGCTTTTCTATATGATTATTGTCAGTTTTGTGATATGTTCATTTGATCACTTTTGGAATATTAATTGTTATTCTAACCAAGATATCTGTATTATTAAAACACACACACTGTATCTTAAAATGTGTGTGATCCATTCCGTAACTTTATACTTTGAGAACTTTTCCATTACACTAGTTGATTAATTAGTTGAACTATAAGCATTGCAGTAATCCAATGTCATTACCACTTGTACCTTTGACCTTTGTACTTTAATGTTCAGATTTTTTTTCTGATTTTTAGATTTTGTTTTTTGATTTGTGTTTTGATAGGATTTTCATTTTGCCATTTTCTGAATTTCTGCATTTTTTTTTACTAATTTTGAAAATTATATTATATTATAATAAAAGATTACTGTATGAGTATTATATTAAAAGAGTACTGAAGGAAAGTAATATTTTTGTTTTTGTGTATTTGGTAATAGGGTATGACAAAATGTTTAACTTATTCATACTTTCTTTAAAATAACATATATTGTGAATAACATATACATTTCCTTGATGCATTGCAGAGTATTTTATAATTTAATTTGTATTTTATTCTCGTATGGTACTATAGGACAGTAACTCAAGAGAAAACATTTAAAGAGCCAAGTCTTATCAAAGCCATAAATGTATTGAAGGCTCTTGAATTAAAAAATGGAATTGAGATGTATTGTTATTAATTAGAGACAGTCAATCTTTCTTTAAGCAGGAATTATGTTTTATTAAATTTTATGCTCGCTGAACACAACAGAAAAATATTAAATGGTGTTTCTACTTGTCTTATGTGTAGTTAAATGTAAGGACAAAATGTAATACTTAAGCATACCATATTTAAAATAACATAATTCCTGGTGAGATCATTTATGGTGACCATTCTTTGTGAGATCACTGGTGAGATAATTTGTCTCATTCTCCTTTTATCTAGTTTCTGAGATTTTCTGATGTAATTAAAATTGTATTCATTTATTTAGTGTTAGGGTATATTAAAAATAATGCTAATAGATTTTTTTAGAAGGGTACATTTATTGTCAATATCATAATATGTTAAGTTAGTTACTTTTAGACCATCAATTTTAATTCTTTACAATGAAATTGCTATTATTAAAAAATTTACAAGGACACACTGTACCTCACAAAATGTTTGATCAAAGTTTATACCTCAAGAACTTTTACATTACATTTGTCATTTTAACTAACTATAATGCTCCAAACATCATGGATTTGAAGTAATCCAATTTCACTGATATTTTAAAGAAAATACCCCTTCAAAGCATTCAGATAAAAATTAAAAATTGAGATTTACTAGAAAAGTACATTTGCATTTATTTTTGAATCAAGTTCTTAAGCCTTTGTTTACAGAAAGTTATGTTTATGCCACAAAGAACAATTTTGCATTGATGAGTAAATCGAGTACTGTCAAAATAAATCCTGATCTTAGGTTGGTATCAATTGATGTGACCACCATGTGCTCTTCAATCCCTCACAGTTTAATTGCTGAAGCGATGGAGAATTTGTCTTTTAACTCTCAGAAAATTTGTATTCTACAACACCAAATCATGATAGCTGTTTGTCCCATTCTGAACAATATTGAGTTTACTTTTAATAGCAAAGTGTATCGTTAACACATGGACACACCTTTTAGTGGTCCATTAAGCACTATTTTTGCAGAACTGGTTATGCATAAACTTGAACATGTCCTTCAACAAAAAGGTTTTGTTCTCTAAGTGCAGTACACGGATGATGAGCTTATCATCTTGCCACATTATGTTATTGATTCTTTGTTGGGAAGTTTTAATCAGTATGACTCAAATATTCAGTTAATCATTGAAGTGGAACAGAATTCACAAATACATTTTCTAGATATCACCATCTTTTGTAATAGTAATAGCATTACCACAAATTGGTACACCAAGCCAATATGCACAGAAATTATTTTGAATATTTTGTCTTGTCATTCTGTATTTATGAAAAAGTCTGTCTGTAGTACTGATTATAGTTGGTAGGGCCATTAACTTGTCATTTCCCCCATTCCTTTAATTTATACAAAATTTCTGAAATCCTGAGATTGAATAATTATCCTGTTAAGTGTATTATAAGTTGATAACTAAATATAATGAGCTTATGCCTGATGAAAGAAATAAATACATTGTTTGCCCTTTATTTCTCAAATTTCAAAAAGTTAAAAGAAGAGTTAAAATTTAAGAGATCAAATTTGATGTGACGCTGCCAAACAGAATGTGCAATAAGAGATATTATTGCACATTCTGTTATTATTGTAAACATAAAAGACTGGAGAGATAAACTTGACCTTCAGAACATTGTTTATTGGAACAATTGTCAACAGCATTCGAAATCATACATTGGGCAAACTAAGAGAAAGTTAAAAACTCGTGTATCTGAGCATAGACATAACATCAATGAAATTTCTGATCTACAAAATTCAATTACGACACACCAGCAGGACAGTCAACATTCTATGAATTTTACAGATGTCACAGTGCTGGGAGTCCAAACTTGATTATTATTCTAAGTTGGATTTGGATAAAACATCTAATTGTCTCAAGGTGGAATCAAATACTTTCATATGTCTTCATGACTGTTTTATGGAATTTTTCAGAGAAATAATTCTTGATTGCATAGTTGCTTGCAACAGTTATATTTTTCCTGTCTTTTTAATTGAGTAAAAGTTGTCATTTAAAAATAAAAATTTCATCTAATGCATTTTGGGAGACTTGTGTTATGTTTCATGTAACAGTATTTTGAAACCTCCACCCCTCTTCCTTCTCCAACTATCTCACAACGGTCTCAGGCTATTCTATACTTTCATCAGTGGCGTGCGTTCCACGTAAGCTAGATATGCTGCGCCTACCCTGGAGAAAAGACAGGTAAATGTAATTATTATATTTAGAAATCACCACGTACGCCATAGAGAATTAAGCTTGGTTTTTAAAATTCTGCCAAGTAAGGGTACACTGGCTCACGTCGGCGCACGGCCCTTCATTGAGCATACACCGCTGTTGCTGACAAAGACAGAAAGTGGTTGAAAGAGAGGGAGGTAATAGGCGCCGCAACCCGGCCCGAACTGAGCATGACATTGTTCTCCATCTAAATACATTAAGCAGTTCGCGCATGCGCTCTTGACTTTTTGGAAGCTCCATTTGGTTGTGTGACGTCGTCGTGATGTGAAAAACAACACAGACACGGAGTTTCTTTGTACAGGTTTATTTACAATGACTGTATGATATGTTGATATACTCTTCCAGAAACTACCGCTGCACTCCACAGCACTACAATTCCTGAAGCAAGCCGCCCCAGCCTGACCAGCGTACCCCAGTGTGCTAAATTGTAGCACCGCTCCCGGCATCTGCTGTGGCCAACCTCGCAAATCTGCGACCACCCCTCACGGATCAGCAAAGTACCTCCGCACCGCGATTCGGCCCAAACTCGAATGCCAGTCGCCAACACTCCACCGGCGTCTGTAGCGAGGAGTCACGTGACAGCTCCCACGCTGAAGACCCGCGGACCGCGTCACCTCATTACAGAGTTTTGGGCCGGTCGCACAATGGGGCCCGCCGACCAGCTGCAGGCAATCTGTCCTCACACATCATTCTGCGCTAGCTGACCCCCGGATGTTCCCAGACACGCCCCCGTCGGCTTGCATCCTCGAAACGACCGCTCCGGTTCCACTGCCAGCCCGACGCCTGGACCACCCCTCCCACGCCCCGGCCTGAGCCTTGTGCGGGCCGACGACTACTGAAATGCTATGACGTTACAGTTTTATGCAGCACGCTGGTAAGCGCCGCCACCCGGGTCAACTGCCCCGGCACGCCGCCCAGGCTGGCTCTGTATTGAGCTTGCAAATGTGTACGCATGCGTACGAGCCGACACACTGGTATAATCCTGCCACGTATTGCCACAGTCTTTTTCTTGTGGATTTATTTGATCTGTGCGTGGTATTCACACTGTGCATATTATTTAAAAAGGGACTGCTATTTTTGTGTGCACTGTCTTTTTGTACTACATAACGGTATAATACTGTGCTATGGCAGAAAATACTGTACAATTGAGGTTATTAAAAATATATATTCAGTTGTACTTTTGTGGGTAAAAGAGGATTATTCGTATAGGGAGGCCTGTTCCAGAACATGCCTTCAGGTGTTTGCACAAAGAAAAGGGAGGGGAGCATTTCCGCTACTTTAACACCTCAAATTATGAAAACACCAGTTGGTTAATAGGAAACAGGAAACTAATAATTTATTTTACTGGGCCATGATCAGTGTTTTCCCATTTCGTAATGTGAGGAATAAAGAATGCTATAACAATTTGCACAGTCTCTCAAAAACAATCACAAAAATGATCGATAACAGTCATTTGTGTCCACATCTACACTTTTTACCCTCTACACTCTCAAAGCCGACCTTCTGAAAGCCTTCACACACACGTAAACAATAATTTAGATCAACATATCCGACGGTTTTCCAACGAGGTCGTTCTCTACACAGACGGTTGGGTACAAGTCGGCAACATAGCGAATAATACCAACCGTACACCCGTGACTGCACAAAAGACACAGGCACCGTATCCAGTCACATCTCAAAACAAATTTAGTGTTTTAGATTATGAAACAGATTTTCCTCGCCTTCCTGATCCTCACCACCCTTCTCTACCATCGACAAATTCGTGCACAAACCAACGCAAACAGGCTAGGAAACGCACCAAAACCAAAACACGTAATGCTGCGCATCCTAGCTCATTTGAAAATAAAGACATTCCTACCGAGCCTAAAAAACAGGTACTTATTTTAGCTGACACTCATGGCCGCCATCTGTCCTCCATTCTCAGTAAGAAGTTACCCACCGATTTCTCAGTCTCATCTATTTTTAAACCTAACGAGAGGTTTGCAGATGTGACTGCAGAGTTGGACACCCACACAAAGACACTGACCAATCAGGACACAGTCATTATCATAGGATGAGGATATTTTGAACTCAAATAACAAAACAAAAGCAATGTGGAATATAATAAAAAATACGACCAAATCAACTAGAAACCCTGTAGAGAATGTTGTTTTAAAATATAACGATATAAATGTGAACGATCCGGCAACAGTGGCTAGTCTCTTTAACCAATACTTTTCGAGAATTGCTGCCGATCTCACTAAGGGTCTTCAGCCACAAAATTCATAAACCGACAGTTCATCCAATATTTTAGACATAATGTTCGTCTCTGAAATGTCTTCCTATAAAAATTTCAAAATAATCGGTAGACTAAAAAATAAATATTCGTCCAGTTTAGATGAATTCCGGATTCTGTGTTATAGACCTATGCGTATGCCGTTATACACCCGTTAACTCACATATTTAATTAATCCTTATGCACCGAAACGTTTCCAGATATTATCAAAACAGCTAAAATTAAGCCGCTCTTCAAAAAAGGGAACAAAAATTATAATTCAAAATTATCGGCCCATTTCTCTTCTATCAGTTTTTTTCAAAAATATTAGAGATTTTTTACAAACGAATGGAAATCTTTCTCAGTAAACACGACGCGCTTTCGGATTGCCAACATCGATTTAGAAAATCAAAATCAACGGAAAGTGCTATATTTTCTTTTCTTAAAGATGTCGCCTCATCATTGGATCTAAACGAGGCACCTATTGGATTATTTTTAGATCTCTCAAAAGCATTTGACGTCATTGATCATGACATTTTACTTTCCAATTACCTTCATATGGAATCCGTGGTATTGCTCTAAATTGGTTATGTTCGTACCTTAAACAACGATCTCAGAGAGTTGAAACACCTTACTGGAATGATGGAACATTATGTACACACCTTTCCGACTCTTTGCCAATTGCAGGTGGAGCTCCTCAAGGATCGATTTATGGCCTTATTATCTTCTTATTATACGTAAACAATGTGCACTCGACGATTCGAAACGGAAGAACAGTTCTCTTAGCGGATGATACGACCATCCTTTGCAATAAAGAAACCGTAAATAGTACAATATCAGATGTTTGAAATTGGTTCCGAAATAACAAATTAATATTAAATGAAAGGAAAACGGTTTTAATGCATTTTTTCATTTTAAATAAACAATTCTGTGCTCCATTGAAAATGAACGGTGAATCATTTGCTAATGTTAAGAATACAAAATTTTTTATCATTTCTCTCTCAATTGTGTCAAACCTCAAACGGAACATCCATTTAAATGAATTGGACACAAAATTAAGTTCTTTATGCTACGCGTTCAGATTTCTTTCAAATTCAGTCAGCCTTCATACTTCATATTTCGCAAATGGTCATTCCTGCCTGAAATATGGCATAATATTCTGGGGAAATACATCTTTTAGCTCCCAGACTTTTAGATTCCAAAAAAGAATTGTACGAATTATAACCGAATCCTACCCACGTTATTCTTGTAAGTTTCTATTTATTAATCTAGGAAATATACCATTATCTTGTCTTGATTGTTGTATTTGTCAAAAATGACTTGCTTAAGGGCGGGAATATATTTTCAGAGAACGCCGATGTCTATTACTATAACACTCGACGAAGAAATCATATTCACCAGGTGACTAGCAACAGCTCATTACAAAAAAATTCACATTCATAACATGTACATTATTTTACAACACATTGCCAGATGACATTAAACAATTAAATTTGATAGAAAAGTTGATATCCAAAGTGAAATCGTTTCTGCAGCATAACTGTTTCTATACAATTAGAGACTGTACTGAGAGTTACAAGGAAAGTAACATTAATTTTAACTGTGATATTTAATGCATTATTTACCATTTGGACTGTATAAATGTAAACAACCTGTGACAAGTATTGTACTGCAACCTCTGGGTCAATGACTCACATTTTGGTCAGGTTTTTTGTCCAGTTTCCTTGATCCTTTGAGTAAATGCTGATATGGCCCCTTGTTTTGATTCTGGACATAAATGTAACTTCATTATCTGTGCACGTCTTCTGTAATTTAGTGGGAAATATTGTTATTCAAATTATCGTTTCTATGTCATGGTAGGAAGTCAGGAGGTATTACTCCTTAATGGACATAATGAATAAGAGCCCAAAATTTTTTGCTGATTTATCCTTGAAAGTAGATATTATTACACCGGGGCGTTTTTTTATTCCAAGTAGTATATGGCTTAGCATAGGAATCAAATGATTTTGAAAACATTTACAGAAGTCACTTCTCCCAATAGCTCGTCATACACAGTTTTTAACTGTTTTTTGATGTAAAATAAAATAAAATAAATTAAAATCATGGAAATTATCAATAGATACAGTAATCACGGGTTCAAGTTGCCAATAATGAAACACAAATGAAAACCATTGTTTTGGGGAAAGTGACAGACACCTGTAATATGTCAACTTACTTATTACTTGTACAATAAATATTCTTAATACTACTAAACAGCTGAGTTTTTAATAAATTGAATCCTGCTGGATTGAATGGATTCTGAATTAAATACACAAGGAGACCAAGAATGTGTTTAGGGACATCAGTAATTACTTGAAAAATCTACTTTAAAACTGTTTTACAAATACATATGAATGGGAAATTTTATGACTGATCCCAAAAAACAATTTAATTGACATTTTTTTAAAAAAAACAAGATTTATTTAAATAATGACTAAATATGAAACTGAAAATTATTTTTGAATGTATTTTTTGTTTATTTCTTTTAACCTTTCATTTTACAAATTAAAATTTTTGTTTTATATTTATATTAATTTTAGTTACAAAAGGTTCAATACTATTAGTCTCTTCATTATACTTGTGGTTCTTGCCTTCACTAGCACAATATTCATCTATATAAAATTAACACTTAGTTTACAATTATAATGAATTCATAAATAGTTTACATACTATTCAAATAAAAAAAAAAACCAACCATCACCATTATCACCCAAATCACCATTATGTTTTTTACTTAGTATGTTATTTCAATTTCTGTAATCTAAATGTACAAACATACACTAAAAATCAAATCAAATTAGTTATATTAATTTAAAATTGAAATCAAAATGTATAATTCTGCCCAGCATTGATTTATCTGCTGTGTCTGTAATTTGAATCAATCTCATTGCTTAGAAACCACTTTGCCCATTTGACAATGTATAAGCTCATTATTGACCTGCATTTACAAATCCTACATTCCCAACATGTTAATGTCATAACTGAACTATTGTTATCACCTGAATGCAACAATAAAAAAATTGTAGAGAAGAATGTTCACTCAACAACAGCAAATAAACATAGTGAGAGGTCAGGATAAATCACAGTTTCAGTATTGTGTAAGGTGGGAGAAGATACATCACTTTAGTACGGAAAAAAATGATTAGCCTTCATTTTATTGGATGAGTCAAATAAGTTTTCTTAGTAAATTAATAACTAGTTTTAAGATGACTTTTAAATTTGGCAGGTTATTATATTAAATGCATACTATTCTGGATTGCTTCAAAATTTAGGATTATATTCTTCGAATACTATCGATTAATTTCATGCACACAGAGATCACTACTCTGTATCACCAGTGATGCAAGGAAGGGGAAAATAATTACGTGCAGACTTAGTCTGCTTGCATGCCAAAAAATAAAAAAAATGTTATGAAACCATGTATGTAAATAAAATAAAAATGAACATTTAATTAAATTTTGTAATTGTTGTACTGTCTGCGTCTTTCCGGTTTTGTTAGAATAACTTCGAGAGTTTTGAAAATGATTTTCCAATTCCCTGTAGGGCTACAATATGTGCCTAAGACCTATGATTTTATTGTAGTTAAATCAGTGGTGGCCGATTTCAAAGTTTTTCTCTTTAATATGATGATTGTGATCGGTGGTATATGGTAGAAAATTAAAAGAATCTTTAATAAAGAAGTACTCCCACCATAGGCATGATGTGCATTGTCAATATTTTTACATGAGCTTCTAGCTTAAGAGAAACCTGGTATGTGTGTGTTGTCTAATTGTTCTTTGGTCAGCCAGTGTTCTGTAAAAGACAATTTTGAAATGTCACTGAGCTTCAATTCAAGTAATAATTATATATCAGTTTGTTCATCAGCGACTGTATATTTTGTTGAAGAATGTGAAGATGGTTCAATGGAAATTGTTTTTATAGATGGGATGGGACGTAGTAAAGTATTTAAGTAGGTGAAAGATCTTGAGAGGATTAGAGAAGTGTGGAAAGAGGATAAGAGAAGTGATAAGAGAAGGGTGAAAGAAGAGGAGTGAGTGAAAGAGCCCTGGAGTTCGCAGGAGGAACTGGAGGGGGTAAGAAAGATGTGGAGGGGTGAAGCCTGTGGAGTGGAGAGGAGAGGTGTGGAAGAAGAGGAGGACGAAGAATGGGTGGGAGATGGATGTGGGATAGCAGGTGATCCCAGTAGATGTGCGATGAACGTGGCTCCTAGTTTTTGTTTGCATAACACCCACCTGTCTGCACATTCAAACAGTGGATGCCACAGTACTAGCTACTTCTGACACTAGATTTTATCCCTAACATAAGTAAAGTCTTTCATGAAGGTTACTAATTTTTATTGTTTTACGAAATATGTTCCAGCACACCTATCGGTGTTTGTAATCAACTCACAAAGCAATGTATAACTTACACCCTACATTAGTTTTTAAATATAATCCACTAAAATAGTTCATGCCAAACGAGAAATGGACACTAATTAATTACGATATATTTCAATTTTGCTTTTAATTCAAGATTGTCTACAACACATTGAGTTTTCATAATACTTTGTTCCATAAATGTCCTTCCACGAGTTACCTTTCTGTAGCACACAACAAAAAATTGATATCAACGTACTCATCAATGCTGTAAGAAAACTTGTAGAGAAAGGGTAAAACAAAGCATCAAAACATTTATTTCATATTGAATATCTGCAAATGAATTATTATAGTAAATCTTTTTGCGTTTATTGTCAAAATTCCTGATACATGACAAAATACAAAATACATGACCAAATAATAATACATTTACAATATTTTTACCTATATGCCTTGAACGCATATTTTCTTTCAAGTGGTAATGACATTGGATTACTGCAATGCTTATAGTTCAACTAATTAATCAACTAGTGTAATGGAAAAGTTCTCAAAGTATAAAGTTACGGAATGGATCACACAATTTTTGAGCTACAGTGTGTGTGTTTTAATAATACAGATATCTTGTTAAGAATAACAATTAATATTCCAAAAGTGATCAAATTAACGTATCACAAAATTGACAATAATCATCTATATGATATTTGATCTATAATGATCTATATGAAAAGCAAGAGCAATATTTTAAAATCTTGTGTGTTGCACAAAAAATACCACTAAGAATTATTAGCATTACTTTTAATACACCCTGAATAAATAATTGCGACATACAAATTTATTCATTACTTTTGTCAGAAAATATCAGAAACTTCATAAAAGGTGAACAAAATCAATGAAGATCTCACAATATATGTTATTTTAAACATAGTATGAGTAAGTAGAACATTTTGTCATAACATATTAGCAAATACACAGAAAACATAAATATTACTTTCCTTCAGTACTCTTTTAATATAATACTCCTACAGTAATCTTTTATTATAATATAATATAATTTTCAAAACTAGTAAAAAAAATGCAGAAATTCAGAAAATGGCAAAATCAAAATCCTATCAAAACACACATCAAAAAACAAAATCTAACCATAAAAAAAAATCTGAACATTAAAGTATAAAGGTCTTCCAAATTTAAACATTTTGAATCCAAAACGACACAAGTTAATTGTACATATGATCTCGATGAATTGCCTTTTTCCTTTTTAGTGCAGATATTTTGTCAATCATAGCTTCTAAGTTCTTAAGTATATTCATCACCACATCATATAGAATTTCTGTTAGATATTGAAATCTGTTGCTCCATGGAAAATCCGGTCCAACTAAAGCAAAATCACAAACATAATTACCTCTTGGGAAGAAAAATATATTTGCATAAAAAAGATAAAATAAACCATACCTTTTGATTCCAAGAACTCTAAATCATCAATAATGTTGTGACATAAACCCACAGATATTGAAATGGCATCTCGACTCAAAAATTTATGTCCCTGCAACATTGTGGACAGTCTGGTTTGTACATCACTTTGAAGGCTGAAAAGATCATCTTGCCAAGCATCAAAAAATGCATCATCCATTTGCCCGAAATTCTCCATATTGCAGAGTTTCAAAGAAAAAGTTTCTTTAGAAAATTCAGTCTTCGACCTCTGTGAATCAATATCTATCTACCTCTGTGCCCTTGTGTTTCTAAATTCAGTCGTTTTGGTTCTCCTGTGTGGGACCTATTGTTGCTTTAAAATATCCTACAATTACGAATCCATAGCGCATGCTCCGTAAGGGTAGCCAATAGGAAATCGGCCCGATATGAAGCATCTTGAAAACACATTTTTTAATTACTGTAAAATTTGTGAAACCGATCAAAATTCATTAATCTTTCAATATTTAATCTGAATGTTTTAAAAAATTAATATATATGTAAATTCCTTAATAGTTAATGATACAATTAAATTAAAGATATTCGTGAACGATTTGAACCATGTCGGTTTCAAACAACAATAAGCTGATTGGTGTGACTCGCAAATTGGGGGAGATTCCGATCGCTCACATGAAGTTAATTTCAAGACTTCTGTAACATTAATAACTTTTTGAAACTAGTTTTACGACTTCAATTTGGGTGTATTTGATAATAATATTTAGTCCTTCTCTGTTTTTCATTAAAAACTTTATTTTATACAAATCTTATATTACATTCCTGATTAGGTTTCCGACTTCCTATTGGAGTCTGCCTTCCCTTTCCCTCTTTCGCGCATGACCTTGAGATGCCACATTAAAAAAACTAGTATAGTTCAGATGCTCCTTTTAGACTTGAAGCTCTTTTACATGCAGTAAATCTACAATAAGGGACAGCCGGGTTTACTCTCCTTTCCGAAGGAAACGAAAAATTTTTTCGCCTTTAAAAGTCTATTGCTTTGGTCGGGTTTCAACACGCAAACGTGGTTATATGAGCCCGATTCGCTAACCTTTATAACAGTGTAGCAGAAGTCGCTAGATAAACATTCTGAATTTCTTCACGCAAAATATTCTCAACTTGTGAAGTTTTGTTTACAGTTTGTTAAATTAATACCATTTTTCAAATTTAATACATTATTCTACTCTGAATGTTTAGTTTTTATGAATTACAATAAAGAAGTCGAGGCATATTTTAAGAAAAACTTTTCTTCAAATATACACTTTCAAAACTCTATTCATACAAATTAATAATTTAAATAACTCAGATAATATTGCTAATCCATTATTCGAGATGAAATAATCTGCATTTACGATCTTCGAACTAATATTCTCGAAAAGTTTGAAAACATTTGCCGCTTACGAACCCTACTATTAGTTTTTCGCAACTTTCTCAAATGCATTTACGGTGGATCGAGACAATTTTGCAAGGTGATGCTTCATTTCATCTTACATCGACAATTGCAATGGCATCATGATGCAATGAACAGCTCGTACCAAAAGAAAATTCTAAACAATTTAAATCGATTGGAAGATTTATTGGCAATAGGGGAAAATAACCCAGCTAATAAGGAAATCTAATAGTTAAATGAAGTGATTAACTACCATTTTTAGCGATTTGTCTGTGCCTAGTGTATTTTAAGTATGTTCATTACTTGTTGCAGGTTAGCTGAAAATATAATTCTAACCGATTTTTTGTTATAACCAAGACAAACAAACATTACGAATTTTAAACGGACATACAAACTTCAACGAACTTCAGATTTACGAGGTGCTGATAAGTGTCAAAACATATTCACAGCTCAGTTTATTTTCCAATATTAAATCACTGTGCGAATGAATTTTCTGAAAGATTTATTGTATTTTCTGTGACAAGTGACGATTCCGTTGTTTTGAACGTTACGAGGACGGTGTATCAAACAGTTTGAATTTGTGTTTTAAATCTTCTTCTATACATCGAAGGTAAACTTTCAGATAATATCTATTATCTAATTACGGTAAAGTGTAATTCTACGTAGCCACATTGCCAAATTTCGTATTAGCTTCAATAGATTTTGCGAGTAGCATACCTTCTTGTTTTTATATCGAATCTTACTTTTTAATTTACTGAATACACATCAATTTTACACTTTTAACATATAAAGCTAGGTTCTTGTTGCTCTTATTTGGGTTTGCTTGTATTTATTCCAATTTTTATCACGTACATGAAAACGCATTCGTGACATGGCTACTGCTCTTTTTAATCTCTACACTCTCAAAGCCGACCTTCTGAAAGCCTTCACACACGTAAACAATAATTTAAATCAACATATCCGAAGGTTGGAAGAGGTCGTTCTCTACACAGACGGTTGGGTACAAGTCGGCAACACAGCGAATAATACCAACCGTACACCCGTGACTGCACAAAAGACACTGGCACCGCATCCAGTCACAACTCAAAACAAATTTAGTGTTTTAGATTATGAAACAGATTTTCCTCGCCTTCCTGATCCTCACCACCCTTCTCTACCATCGACAAAATCATTCACAAACCAACGCAAACAGGCTAGGAAGCGTGTCAAAACCAAAACACGTAAAGCTGCGCATCCTAGCTCACTTGAAAACAAAGACATTCCTACTGAGCCTAAAAAACAGGTACTTATTTTAGCTGACACTCATGGCCGCCATCTGTCCTCCATTCTCAGTAGGAAGTTACCCTCCAATTTCTCAGTCTCATCTATTTTTAAACCTAACGAGAGGTTTGCAGATGTGACTGCAGAGTTGGACACACACAAAGACACTGACCAATCAGGACACAGTCATTATCATAGGAGGGCAGAATGACATTAACTTGGGCGGTAACTTTACACCTGAACAACATGTAAACAAATTACAATGTGCCGCCCAAAATATTAACATTGTAGTCTCGACTCCGCCCTTCTGGTACAACAGACCAACACTATGCACCGAGATTAAGCACGCAAACCAACAATTAAAACTGCAACTGAAAGAAACAAATGTCACACTTTTTGAAATTAATTTCCTCTCAGCAAAACACTTCACCCGGCATGGTCTTCACATGAACCTTGCTGGAAAACATGCAGTCGGTAACAAGCTTGCACAATACATCATCAACTCCAGTCCTACGCAGTCTTCTGCCAAAAATCTATCCCTTTCATCTTCCTTACGTTCTCCAGCCCCCACCTTTATTTCGAACCCTGTTAACTCTACCTCTGAGCCTACTCCCGTTTCTCCCATTCCCACTACCAATTCATCAACAGCTGATGCCCCATTTTCCTCACAACCTGTCACTGCCGGGACACACTACAACCTTCGACCACTCACTCGAGGTAAAAGTGGAGTAAATATATAGCAACTACAGTCAGATGCAGCAGAAAAACATTCGTTTAGGTACTTGAAAAAAATTAACATTCTTCATTATAATGTGCTTTGCTTTACAGAACATTGGTTATCTCCTAATGAACTTAGCATTTTCAAAATTCCAAACTTTTACCTCGCAGGCTATTATTGCAGAGAGAGAGAGAATTGCATAAAGGTCCTACCTATTGGGGTTCTTGTATTTACGTCACAAATGATATTGATTCTATCTCCGTGGAGGAATTAAATGTGTATTCCATTGATAATATTTTCGAAATTTCTCTTGTACATCTTACTTCACTAAAAGTGATAATAATTTGCAACTACAGACCTCCAACAAAGAGAAGTGCAGATTATATTTTGTTGTAAGAAAACCTGGAAAACACTTAACAAAGTCAGCAATCGCTCTTTTGAATCCATTGTTGTATGCGGAGATTTTAACATTGATTTTCTGGTCGAATCTTGTGAGAAAGAAAAGTTTCTCAATTTAATTAATTCCTTCAATTTAGACATTACAATTAATGTACCTACACGGATTACACAAAATTCGATGAAGTCCATTGATCAAATTATAATTAACAAAACTACTACTCGATATGAAGTTGAAACAAAACATTTAGGATACAATGACCATGATGCACAAATGCTTACCATTATAAGAAATGATATCACTGACACAATAAATAATACATGTATGATTAGATTGTTTACAAAAAGTAAAATAAAATTATTTTTGATTACTTCATGCAGGAGTCATGGGAAGTGATTTATAATACTGTTCATACAAACGAAAAATATAATTCTTTTTTTTCAACTCTTTCATTACATTTTAACACTTCTTTTCTCTTCAAAAACGAAAAATAAATATTTCACGGAAAAGCAATTCTTGGATAACACAAGGGATTAGGACATCTTGTAAAAACAAGCGAATTCTTTCTTTCATGTCTAAACGTCATAACATATCTCAAAATTTCCTTATCTACATTAAAAAATAAAAATCATTGTTACGAGAAGTCATAAGGCAGGCTAAAATAATGAAACACGATGAGGATATTTTGAACTCAAATAACAAAACAAAATCAATGTGTAATATAATAAAAAATACGACCAAATCAACTAGAAACCCTGTAGAGCATGTTGTTTTAAAATATAACGATATAAATGTGAACGATCCGGCAACAGTGGCTAGTCTCTTCAACCAATACTTTTCGAGAATTGCTGCCGATCACACTAAGGGTCTTCAGCCACAAAATTCAAAAACAGACAGTTCACCCAATATTTTAGACATAATGTTCGTCTCTGAAACGTCTTCCTATAAAAATTTCAAAATAATCGGTATTGAAAAAATCGAATTCAGAGTGAACGAAGCGCTCATGAGAATCATCTCGAGAATCATCAGTGAAGCGCTCATCAAACGATGGCTAGATAGACGACGGTTACAGTTGACAGTGCAAAAAACCGAAGCTGCCTTAATCACTTATCGAAGAGTCTTTCATTCCCTGACCTTTGATTGGGAGAGGAGAGAATCAACTGGAAGCGCCATATAAGATATTTAGGAATCGAAATAGACCATAGACTCAGCTTTGGGCCACACATAAATGTGATAGCAGAAAAGGCGGCGAGGACAGGAGCCAACATCGCAAGAATACTGCCGAACGTTAGTGAACCCAGAGAAGCTAAGAGAAGAATGATATCTGGCGTAGTACACTCACAGTTGTATGCTGCTCCAGTTTGGGCGGGTTCACTGGAGAAGCAGTCCATTAGTTATAAGTACACCCAAGTACAAAGACTAATGGCTTTGAGGGTGGCGTCCTCCTACCACACAGTGTCTGCCTGTGCAGCGCTGGTGTTGGCCAGTATACCACCTATCAACCTAACAGCCATGGAAAGGAAGAAGACGTACCTCACCTTGAAAGAGGCGCAACAAGCAGATGGTCATCTCCCTCCTAAGCGAATTGAGGCCATTAAAGCAGAGGCAAGGGCATTGCTCCTCGATGAATGGCAAAGAAGATGGGATGGGGAAGTGAAAGGCAGATGGACCCATCAGTTGAGCCCTAACATTCAGAGATGGGTCAGTCAAAAATTTGGGGAGGTGAGCTATTACCTGTTTCAGGTCCTAACGGGACATGGAGGATTCAACAAATACGAGTTCAAGATCATAGAGAGACCAATATGCAGTCTCTGTCAGGCAGATATAGACGACACAGAACACGCATTGTCCCAGTGTAAGGCGTGGGACGTGGAACGAGAGGTTTGTAGTATCAACCTCCAACAAGAAATAAACCCGGATAATATAATAGAGATAATGCTGAGGTCGCAGGAGAAGTGGACAACAACGGAGAACTTCATAGTTAGCATTATGATGAAGAAAGAGCAAAGACTGAGGAAGTAGAGCATCTGCTACCAGCCAACCTCTCACGAGAGGTAATGTCAAACGACGGTTTCCGTGTGCGAGATATTACGACTTAGGAGACGGAGGTTAGGTTTTTAGTCGGTAACCCAGTTTATCAGGGAGTCTGACATCACCAAATTCACTGATATCCATAATGGATTTTCCACCTCCTTAAAATAATAATAAAATAATAATAATAATAATAATAATAATAATTGCATGTGAGATAGAAGGAAAACAAAAACAAAAATACATTCAAAGAGCCTCTTTGCATAGAGAATTCAAAGGAGAAACATACACTGGCGGAGATATGTACTGCAACACCGGGAAATGCACAAGCAATCAAGTAGGTGGTAAGAGACGTTGGGGATGGGGGTTCATAGAAGCCGTGATTAACTTTTCAGGGATGACTGACGCTCGGTGACGTAATGACAGCGTGGCGAAATGGCCCGGACACGCCATATACTCCGCGGCTTTAAAAGGGGCTGTCCATTGCGATAATTTCTAGTAAGTGTCTATACTTAGGTATGCCACGGCGTTGCACTCGTTCGTCCTTGAAGGAATTGGACCAGTTTGAGCGGGGTCGGAGTGTTAACCTGCGCGAAGCCGGGTGGTCCTTTCGACGCACTGCTGACCACGTGGGTCGTGATGCGACGTCGGTGCTGGCGACAATGGGTACATGAGCATTTTCATTGCCATAGACCGTCTTCGGGGCGAGCGCGCAGCATTGACAGCAGAACTTCAAGATCGACGCATCGTGAGGGGGGCGTTGACAGACAGTATGGCCACCCGCGCCAACATACAGGCACATGTGGCCCCCAACATATCTCCATGCACCGTTGGGAACCGGTTACTTGCTGCAGGTTTACAATCATGCATACCGCTAGCCCGACTGCCACTCCCGCCGAACCATCGTCGTGCACGTCTGGCCTGGTGCAATGTGCGAGTCAGCTGGGGAACCGAATGGCGTGCAGTGATGTTCAGTGATGAGCCGCTTCTGCCAGTGATCGCCGTGTGCAAGTGCGGCGACCCACAGGTGAGCACGTGCGTCTGGAGTGTGTTCGTCCACGTCACGTAGGGTCCACCCCGTAGTGATGGTCTGGGGCTGCCATCAGCTATAACGCGCGTCCGGCTTTGGTGTTCGTGGAGGGATCATTGACCAGATACATCCAGCACGTTGTGCAGCCCGTGCTGATACCTTTCGTTGCAACGGGAGGGTGATGTGGATAACGCCCGCCGTCACACTTCCCGCGCTACGCAACACGCTCTCCGCGATGTTCGTCATGTACCCTGACGGCACGCTCGCCGGATTTGTCCCTCATCGAGCATGTGTGGAACATGATGGGCCAACGCCTGACCGGGCTGCGACTTCCCCAACAACACTGCCTGCTCTGCGTTAGGCGGTGCACGAGGCGTGGAACAGTGTACCGCAGGACACTATTCACCACCTGTACGATGGGATGCCAGCCTGCATCAGGGCTTGTCGTTCTGCCAGCGGGGGATACAAGCGATACTGATGTGGAGTTTCCGATCCACGTCTCTCTGTTGCTGGACGTAAGAGCCTCACATGGCTCTGCCCTGTAATCATGAGTAGTATTATGTCTGTATGTGCTGTATCTCCACGGAGGAATAAATTGTACAATACAATCTGGATGTTGCAATACTTTTTTCGACCAGAGTATATTGAACAGAGGGATATGAATAAAAGAAGGAAGACATATCTAAATTAAAGGAATGTGAATAAGGTTTGAAACAATCATGAAAATATCGACAGCCCACTTGCAAAACCCCGAATGTTAGTACATTCAGTAATTTTTCAGGAGAGAGAAAAACTTATCTGTGACTATCTGCCAGTGAAACATTGAGTACATTCAATCGCCGATAGAGCGCACTATAATGCGGGCTCGGCAGTAGTGAGCCAGACAGCCAGATGGATCCAACCACGGCCATCCTTGGTCCTTAATGAGTTAAATGGCCCTTTTCATCATCCGAGTGATGTCATCTTTCTCTGCCAGGCGGTGAAAGGAGCGTTGTAGAATTTGCGTGATCAGGTGGGAGAGCAGGCCTCATGGCCTGAGCCTCGCCACGGAAAAGAAGTCTTCATTGAATTGAATAGAATGATTTTGATCAAAATTACCTCTGACTATGGAGGTCCACAGTACATTTGAAAATATCATTAATCAAAAAGTATTTTGTTTTAATAAATGTTCATTGAAAAAATCTAATTATGGTCCACTAGTATTTAATATATATATATATATATATATATATATATATATATATTATATATATATATATAGAACGCTACGTTACGCAATAGTCAATGAGTGAATAGCACTCACAGAGGATAGGGGAAGCGGGGGTATTGAGGGTCGCATTTGGGGGAGAAAATCATCTGCGCACGCTTTCTTGAGTTTCAGAATCCCTTCCCAACAATTTAACTATTAATAGTGGAAAGATGAAAAATAAAAATAATAACAACAATAAATGTAAAAAAGCGAGGGATTAACATTTCAAAAACTAGATATTTTCGTTACCAAATTATAGAAAACTTATTTTTAACCGTAAAGGAACAAATATTTGATTTTTCTGTATTGTTAACAAAATAGAAACTCGCCCTAAGCTCTACTACCACTACAAGCGAAAGGAAAGTTCAACAAAACGTGCGCATAGTGATGCTACATTTGTATCCCCTCTTACAATCAGTACGAATTGTTCCTATGAACAAGTATGTTCTTAGTGTGTGAATCACGACGTGGGTAATGGGAGTCACTAAAGAAATATGAGACAAAATGAACACATTAGTAACTCAGATAGTATTGATTTTATTTAAAATAATTGTAGGCGTCTAAAGTAATGTTACTGTCAAGGTTGTCCAAGACTGCATTGGGTCCTGGGCAGTTGGTCTAGTAAGGCTTTCAAAGTGTTTGAGCCATTCAATGAATTCTTTATCCGTCCAGCCATTCTTGATACATGTGTAAATACACCAGGGGGGCATATAAACACATTCAGATCAATGGATTATTTTGTTTGTGGCAATGGTAGACACGTTGCAATAATGCGAACCATTATCCCACAAGCACATTTTCATTACAATTACTCAAACCTTAATAGGATGTTTAAAATTACTCGCAATTGGTATCAAATGATTTGCTGAGGTAATTCCCTTCAAACGAATTTTAATTCTTTCAGAAATCTCCAAAACTCACATAAGACCTTATTATTCTTAGAGCACTTTCTAACATCAACCTCACACTTTTCTCTTGGGAACGCGATAATCGTCGATGTAAGCTTTCTTTGGCTGCAGCGATCAATGGCTATAGTTATCATGACTAATGGTAGGTAGAAGCATGTTTCTGCCTTTCAATATGATTTGTTTACAATATTTATCGATATTTTACCGCTGACTCAATGCCCCGTAACCCTCATTACCCCCGCTTCCCCTAAATATTGAAAATAAAATATTCCACCGATTTACAGTAATTATGTAAAAAAATAAACGGAGAGAATTATCACAAATAAATAGTGAATTGACAAAACGTAAGTCATCAATGAAAGTTCATAAATCTTATAAAATGCTAATTGAAACCGAATATTTTTCACAATTGAGTAATTATTGCGTTTCCCTCGATATGTAGATATTGCACTACAATCTACGTTTCACCAGATAGTTCTGTTGAGATGTCCTTGAACTTTGGAAAATCATTTTGTATGGTTTTGTTCAGCAGAATTTGTGATGCAGCAGGACACAAAATAGACCGTACAATTTTATACCGATTTTTGCCTGCACATTTTAAACACAACCCGCAATCTAGTCTACATCACCCCGCTATCTTTCGCTCGAAAGCACTACTTCAAAAATATTTCGTGTTTCAATAAATTTCATTGATATTTTATGACAAATTAAGTGTTCTTTGTTTCATGCGTAGTATTTGCAGTGCTAAGGTAACAATTAAAATCCTTCGCCATAGCAACGAGAGTCAATAGCAACAAAGTGAGAGTCGAAACTTCGCCCAGTAGCGTTACGTGAATCATTGAGAGTGGTGACTATTAATTGTAGTGTTGCAACAAAAAAGTTAACAGAAAATGCCATCCCGCAGACGCAAAACTCCAAAGAACCTTCGAAAGACAAGACCGTCGTCGCCGCAAGATAATGCGCAGCCACCGCGGTTGCAGCAAAACGCGATGGAGACTCCCGCAGACCGTCCGCCAAGCAGAGCGAGGAGCATTCTTTTAACATGGTGGGCGACCCTGTGCAGGATATGCACCGAAAATCTTCTGATATCTTGGTCATTCCACGCTTGGTGGCTCTTTATCACAGTATGGGTGTTGATTGAACTATACGTAAGTGTTGGAAACCTGTTTTATGGCTTTGAAATTTACTCTTCGTTATCTGTTACAACCCACTTGGTTTTCAAATCAAAATATAATTTTTGTATGATCATGTTTGTTTTCTTAGGCAATTAATCCGTTCGTTTTCTTTATAGGAAATCTACCATCAGATGGTTGCCCAGCTCGACACTAATGAGGAATGCCCAGTTTGTGACACGAATGTCTCGGAATGTGCTAATGAAAATATTTAACACACAAATGCTGACCAATTTAACTATTTTTTTTCTTTTTTTATTTCAATTAATTAAGTGAAAGCTTAAAAGCTTGTGATTGTAATGGTCAGTGGAAACTTGTTTGGTCTTAATGTGCAAATTTTCCAAAACTGTGTTGCGTTTATTTGCAAATAAAAAAGTTCTGTATTAATTTCAACTTTTGTTTAATTCTATTTGTTTCAATATTTGACTTCATATTAAAATGTTGGAATTCTGCATGACAATTGATGTTAATGATTCTTCAAGAAATCATATATAATAAATGATGCTAAATTTTTAGCACTTTCACTAACAGATCCAACAAACATTAATTAATTTTAGTAGAAAGGGACCTTAAGGATCAAATAATATTCTTCTCTTTGAAAAATCATTTTATTTTCTCGTATTAAGGTAACTTTTGTAAAGCACATGATGTGAATACATCAAGAGGTACTTTTATCATATTTCATAGTAAGTTAATAGAAACTCTATATACAATGTGAGAAAAGAAAATATACATGATTGTAATTAGAAAATTAATTTCAAGTGCAGCAAATTTGTTGATTGAAAATTTTTGACAACAATTTTTTTCTAATTATTTTGCTCATTTCTCTTTGTTTCAAAACCCAGCATTCGCTATCATATAGCAGGGATGGTATTTCCATTGTCTTATAGAATTTTAACTATGTGTCTTTTTGGGTGTTCTTACCAAGGGTTCTTCTTATGGTTCCACATATTAGCTGGAACCACGAAAGTTTCTTCTCTGTCTCTGTCATTGTTGTAGGATATATCATTCCCTAGATAATTAAAGTTGCTTACTTGATTCAGAACCAGGTTTTCTACCACTATTTTAGATCTCATTGGTTTCTTCCCACAAAATGCCATTATTTGGATTTTTGATGTGGATATTTCAGAGTTATAAAATCAGTTATTTTGAGCTTGTAGATATTGAGCTGAAGTTCATCTTCGGTTTCAGCGATCAAAACTTGATCATCTGCGTATAAGATTGTATTTATGAAACAGTTTTCTGTAATCTCAATACCACAAGAGGCATAACAGTTTCATTCATTCAGCATTTCATCTGTGTATAGATTAAACAGAGTTGCTGATAAGATACAACCCTGACGTTCTCTAAGGTTTATTTTCAGATACATTTGGTCAATTTTGAATCCAGTGTCGATACATATTCTTGTACCAGCATACAGGCTTTTAATTACTTGGATGAGATGGTAAAGTGTACCCTTCTTTATTAAAATTTTCCACAGCAGTGGTCATCTAACTTTGTCAAACGCTTTCACATAGTAAATAAAGGCTCTGTGTGTTTCAAGATTGTACTCTCTTCTTCTTTATATTAGTATTTTGAGTGTAAATATGCTATCTGAAGAAGATGGTCGTTTTCTAAATCCGTTTTGTGGTTCACTGATGATGGTGTCAGCTATTGGTTTTAGTCTTTCAGAGAGTATTCTAGTATATACTTTATAACCAGCAGTTAGCAAATTTATTCCTCTATAATTTCCACAGATTGATCTATCACCTCTTTTATAAATGGGTTTTACAACAGCTACCTTTCACTCATCTGGTATTTGACAATAGTTTCAGCATTGATTAATGAAGTATTACAGTCTCGATATCTAAGCAGGGCTTTCACATTTCAATAATTCAATATTCATATTGTCTATTCCTGCAGCATTTCTATTTCTATTCATTTTCAAGGCATATTCTAATTCTTTCACTTATGGGATCTATAGATTCTGGTACGTAATTTTCTTGGATGTCTCCATTGTTATCTATATCACACCATAGTTCTTTATAGTATTGCAACCAATCTTGTTCTTTGATAACATTTATATGTGCTTGACCTTCTCTTCTTTATTAAGATGTTTCAACACTTTGTATGCATATTCTTGTCATCCATGTGCATCAACTTCAATAGAACTTATGTAATAATCCCAGCTTTGCTGATAAGCTTCTCTAATCTTTTGCTTTGCTTTTGAACATTTTCTTTTATAATCAAATTTGTTCTCTTCTGAGGGAGTCTGGAGCATTTTCTTGTAGGCATTATTCTTTTCTTTTACAGCTTCTTCAAGATCCTCTGTCCACATTTTGATGCCTCTTCTTCCATAGTTAACCTATAGCCCAGGGCTTCTTCTGCTGCCGCCTCCCAGATTTTTTTTTTATTTGCCCATTCTTCTTCTATCTTAATGCTTGGTAAATTCATTGTCAAATGATGGTTAATATGATTTTTATATAAGCGTGATATACTCTCATCTTTTAATAAGTTTACTTTATATGCTAATCGTTTCTCCTGAATACTTCCTTTTCTACTCAATTTTTTCCACAGAGCCATGATAGTCACTGTTGCTCATACCATAAAATGGTCACAATTGATATCTTCTTCTCTACACACATGTACATCTTTAACCAGATTTTTTGTTTTCTTTTTTACAATAATATAATCAGTGAGACTACGTGCTCCTCTTGCTGCCCAGGTAAACTTATTAATATCTTTCTTCCGAAAGAATGTGTTAATTATTTTTAGCTCATTGTAAACACCAAAATCAATTAACCTTCATCCATTATTGTTCACTGTTGTTTCACCAAAGGTTCCTACAACATCACACAAAGGTTGTGAGCCTACTCTTGTATTAAGATCTCCTGCAACTATGACATAATCATTTTTATTTATTGTGTTTATCAAAACTTTCTTCTATTGGGTCTTACATTTATTCCTATTCCCATTAGTATGCGACGGTTACAGTTTAATTACTTTCACATTGTATTGAAATTAACTTTTTGAGATATCATAGTATTAGTACAGAAAGTTTTTACAAAACTCATAATGCTAAAAATATAATTTTCACTTAGGCTACATATGAAATTTATGCAATTATTTGTTATTAAAAGGGATGCGAGTACTGCAGGTTAAATCTAAAACAGACAGATCTAAAAAACTGCAGAGATTGCATTATATCAATTTGGTTCTCACAGAAATTACATAATTGTTTTTGGATGAAATAGACCAATGATAGCAAAGTCATCAAAAGCCAGTTCTCTTAATAAATCTGAGTTGACCAAGATGACTTCCGTTATTTCATTCTTGAATAATGTAAACACCACCTCATCAGCATTCCTACAAGTAATTATTTTTACAGAGAAATCAGGAGTAATATGCTCTCACAATTTACCTAACTTTCCTCACATGCTGCGGACATTACAAGTTTTTCTCAAGAAAAAAAATTTAGTGTCTTAATCAAAGACATTAAAATGTATTATAACTGTGTGAAACTGAACGAACTCTCATAAAAAACCTACAGATGACATTAGTACATTATAATTTGCAAATGTACATTCCAAAATACGAAATATTATTATTGGGGGAATGCAATGCCATTATGGGGGAATTATTGGGGGAGTGCATGAGATACTTAAAATTCAGCAGAGAACTGAATTATTGAAAAATGGAAGAAACCCCTTTTGCATTAAAAATAATTTGAGAAGTGTATTTTTTCTGAGCTATCCAGTCATTGCTTATTGAAATAAGGAAAATATATTAACTTAAACAAAGAAACAAAGTTTGTAATTGGAGAAATAAGGAATATTGTGAATGTTTCATTTTGTTTTATTCACTATTCAATGCAGCACAGCCAGATGTCAGATACCTACATAAATAACTACTAGCCTGCAGCAGCAAAAATACTGCTAAATAAAACTAGAAAAAAAAAAAAAAAGAAAAAGTTTCTAAATATACCATGCACATTGTTCAAAACCAAAACAAAAACCTCATATAACATCACGATAAATTCACATTCTTGTTAAACTTAAATATGCAGAAACTCTACAGTTAAATTATGTTGTCAACATAAACTGCCAACATGTCAACATAAACTGTCTGTCAAAATTAAATAATGAAGAATCCTCCCTAAAAAATTTACTTGAATCTTTCAATTTACAAAATACTATTAATCAACATATCAGAAGCAATACTGCAAAAACAATACTGCACTTGACCAAATAATAAAAGAGACAAATGATTGCAGCTATTCAGTTTTTACATTCAACATATTTATAGTGACCACACAGCCCAAATTCTCTTGCTTGAAACGGACACAAAAATTATCAAGGAAACGCTTTATAGAGAAACCTGAAACTTCTCTTAAGGAAACCTAGACATTTTTAACTCTCTTACAAGTTAGGCAAGTGGGATAAGATGTACAAAGCAAAAAGCACAAATGCCAAATTTAAATTCATAAACAATATTCCAAAGCATTTAATATCATTTTCTCACAGAAAATGAAGAAAATACAAAGCAAAAAACACAGATAACCAAAAAAATCAAAATGTTATGTGAAAGGAAACACAGTATATAATAACATAACACAATCCTTCACAACAAATGCACTTCTGGATGTCTTTGCTTACTACAAAAAACACAAGAGCTTTCTGAAGGAAGTAATTAAGCAAGCCAAACTATAAGCATACAGCGAAAGTACAAAATAAAACATAAGTAACAATGTGAAACTTTTTAAAAAATACTCAAACAATAGAAACACTAAGAACATTGTTCTTCACTACAAAAACTATGTTCTGCACAACCCACAGGAAGTAGCAAATTCATTCAACAAATATTTCTCAGAAACTGGGGAACAATTAATCCAATGTTATTTTTTGCAAATGCATTTTGTTATTTTTTGCAATTTTTTGAAAATAAAAAGAGTGTGCTGAAAATGGGACCAGCATCATTTCTATATCATCCTAGAGGGGTTGACGTTTAGTAATAAAATAATAACATGTTCAGCATAATTGTGATGAAATAAAACTCACAAATAATCTTGACTAAATCCTGCCAGAGTAATTTGTCCAATTTCTTCATTAGAATGAAAATGGAATATTATATTTGTCTTTATGGAACATAGAGTGCAAGTGAAATCTATGAAACATTGATTAGAATGAAAAGGGAATATTATATTTGTCTTTATGGGACATAGTATGCAAATGAAATCTATGAAGCATTGATTATTATTATATTCCCAATGACAAATACAAAAAATGTTGAATAAAAGTACCACAAAGTTTACTGCATACTTCTTTCATAAACCTATTTTTGTTTAAGATTTTTGTGCTTTAGAGAATCTTTACATATAAAGGAAAATAATGGTCTTTTTCTAAGTGATTGTAGGACAAATAGAGAAAAATGAAGCAGAAGAATGTGCTAGTGTGATAAATAAAAATGATGTAAGCTACTATAATATGATTATTTCTTATGAATTTCAAAAGCAACTGTGTTTTAAATTAATATCTTAGACTTTAAAGAAAGATAATTAAATGTCAGTAATCAATAATTGTTTTGGCTTGTAATTTCAAATACTTCTTCATCTACTGCAAACAGGGGCTACTTTTGCCAGCATTTGAAAATTGTGTAGTTTGTTGCCTTGCCAAGTTCCTAACCCAACAAATACAGGTGTCAATGGCTTTATTGCACCGACAAGACATTGGTAGATCAGGATTTTCATACACTTCCAGCGTTATCACTTTTTTGCAGGTCTTTATCAGAGTTATTGTGTCGGTTTTGTAGCACATGAGTTTTTAGTTGTCTACAAAAGTGTCTCGCCCTACCCATTCAGTAAAATTTAAATCAAATAAATTAAATTTAATTTCTTTATTTCACACAATATATAATTCTCTTTCAGATTCACTGAGTGAAGTGAATTTCATGGTACACTTGGACATGATATTATTACTTGACTATAATGCACCAGGAAACTTGGAGAATATGGGGCAATGAAAAGACATCCATATGAACAGTATAGGCCGACCCATGAGAAATGACAAAAACTCTGATGAGACTATTAGATTAACTGTTTTACGAATGTATCACAATTATCTATGAGGATGAAACAGACCTTGACACAGTGATGTGGACTTAAAATTTACAATATATTCATAATAAGAATGGGTTCATTTCCCATGAACAAGATAGTCTGCCAGAATTACAGAAGTCTAAGATTAAGTATGAGGGGGGAGCAGGGGAAGAGTGAACCACTTTTCTTTCCAATTTACATCTTACAAACACTTGAAAGTGTCAACGTTTCTACATTTTACTGTAAAACATTCATTAATATTTGACCTTGCCCAACATACCTCTAAAATTTTAAATTTGTACTTCTGCACGTAGTCAAAACCCATTTTTTAGAAGAATGCATACTGGTTTACTGTTCCCTAACCAATGAGTACAGTAAACCCCAACTTGCGGAACGCTGAAACATCTATTAATTAAATCAAAATAAATTTCTCACTTATATAATATAGTCAAAACATTGCAATTAAATAGGAATACGTGACTGACTTAAATACTTACGAAGATGGAACACTTATAAATGTCACTAATATCACTTGCACTCTAACTGACCGCCACTCGCCTGTTCATTGACAGTGACTGTGCCTAATATATTATATTGTGTAATTTATTTTATTCGTTTTTAGTGTGTATTTAGTTCATACATGTATAGTGTAGTCTCAATAGGTCAGTCAAACCTTAAATGGAATGTCCATTTAAATGAATTGAACACAAAATTAAGTTCATTATGTTACGCGTTCAGAATTCTTGCAAATTCAGTCAGCCTTCATACTGCTCGTTGTGTATATTTCACAAATGTTCATTCCCACCTGAGATATGGCAAAATATTCTGGGGAAATACATCTTATAACTCCCAGACTTTTAGATTACAAAAAAGAATTGTACGAATAATAACCAAATCCCACCCACGTGATTCATGTAAGCCACTCTTCATTAATCTAGGAATTTTACCATTACCTTGTCTGTTTATTTACAAATCAGTGTTTTTTGTCAAAAATGACTTGCTTAAGGACGGGAATATATTTTCAGAAAATGCCGATGTCTAACACTCTACGTAGAAACCATATTCATCAGGTGACAGTATAAACAGCTCATTACAAAAAATTCACATACAATATATGTACATTATTTTTACAACACTTTGCCAGATGACATTAAACGATTAAATTCGATAGAAAAGTTTAAATTCCAAGTGAAATCGTTTCTGCTGCATAACTGTTTCTATACAATTAGAGACTATACTGAGCATCACAAGGAAAGTAACATTAATTTTAACAGATATTTAATGCATTATTTTCCATTGGACTGTATAATTCTAAACAATATGTAACAAGTATTGTATCACAGCTTCTGGGTCAATGACCCCCATCTCGATCAAGTTTTTTGTCCAGTTCCCCTGATCCATTGAGCAAATGCTGAAATGGCCCTTGTGTTGCTTCTGGTTATAAATGTAACTCATTTTCTGTGCACGTCTTCTAGAATTCAGTGGGAAATACGATTATTCAAGTTAGCGTTTCCATGTTGTCGCGGCAAAAAGTATTATTCCGAAGGACAACATGGATAAGAGCCCAAAATTTATTGCTTATTTATCCTTGAAAATAGATTTTATTACATGGGAGCTTTTTTTTTTTTCAAAATTCAAATAGTATATGACTTAGTGTAGGGATCACAGAATTTTGAAAATGTGCACACAAGTCACTTTTCCCTATAGTTATACGCAGTTTTACCTTTTTTATGTAAAATATATAAAATAAGTAAATAAATAAAATACACCAACATGCACCACCACGGAACCCTTTTGAAACTCAACGCCAACCTTCAGAAAGCCTACAAACATGTAGAGGATGCATTCCGGAAAGTGAATGCAATTAGAAATGAAATCTGTGAGCTGGAAAAGGGCGTTGTGAAAACTAGTGGCTGGACATTAATTTCTAGAGCTAAACCAAAAAAACCCTTAATTAAGCCCAGCCATCCACTTTGCATCACAACATATTCTCACACACAATCCCCTACTTACAAACAACAGGTTCATTCTCCTCCAAGACCCTGTTTTTCGCCCTCACCAATCCTCTACTTCATTCTTCACAAAACCTCTACAGAAGCACAAGCACAAAAAAACACACACACACACACACACACACGCACACACGCGCACACACGCGCACACACGCGCACCACGCGCACACACGCGCACACACGCGCACACACGCGCACACACGCGCACACACGCGCACACACGCGCACACACGCGCACACACGCGCACACACGCGCACACACGCGCGCACACGCGCACACACGCGCACACACGCGCACACACGCGCACACACGCGCACACACGCGCACACACGCGCACACACGCGCACACACGCGCACACGCGCACCGCGCACGCACGCCACACACATACACGCACACAAGTCGCAGTGTCCAGACAAACTACAAAATATACCATAATCAATGGCCTTGCAAGCACAACTCGCAAAGACAATACACTCGCAGAAACAGAAAGTTTTAATATTAGCTCACTGCCATGGCAGAAAAATGTCCTCGAAATTGAGAGCACTTCTTCTCTCCACTTACGCGGTCACAGGCATTTTTAAGCCTAATGCTCGTTTAGCGGACGTGACTAGCGAATTGGAATCACTTACATAGCATTTTTCAACTCGGGGCACAGTAGTAACAATAGTTGGGCAGAATGACATTAACCAAGGCACCGGGAGCGGTAGCTCAGTGCATCAACTGATGCCACTGCAGCTCCTCTGACTGGGAGGTCCTAGGTTCGAGTCCTGACGGCGGAAGGATTTTCGACACTAGCTTTTCAGCTACGTCGAATTCAGTCGCTGCCTGGAGGAGAATTCTAGCGGCCGGCTGCTCTGATCGGCAGTTTTCCGTGGTTTCTCCGATCAACACCATGCGAATGCCGGAGCAGTACTAACAAACGGGCCACGGACCGCGCGCGCGATCTTTCCTTCCCTTTCCTTGTCCTATCCTCTCCCCCCTTACATACACTTACACTAACATGCACTACACTACAACATATTCTGGGAGACCGGTCGGGAGCTTAGAGCTTATCCCGGCTGGGACGGTGCCCCGCTGGTGGGAGAGTCCTGGTTAGAGGGAAACCCCATTAGCCGACGTTAAGTCGGCGCCGGATCTCGCCATCCAGCGCGGAGAAAATCACCGCTATCTTCCGAGAAAAAACATGCACTACACTAACGGGACAAATGACCAAAGTAGTTGACGCGGCCGGAAACACTAAGAAACCAAACTTAACCAAGGCAGGAAGCTAGACGCGAGCAAACAAATACAAAAAATGCAAAAGGTTGCCTAGTAAACAAACGTAATTATGACCAGTCTACCTGGCATAACAACACTCTTGTTAACAACGAGATTAAAAAAGCAAACAACAAACTCACACAGCATCTGAGAGACACACAAATTACATTATTTAACTTAGACTTTTTCTCAGAGACTATTCACCCGGCATGGTCTCCACCTAAAACAAGTTGGCAAACATGCACTAGGATGTAAGCTAGCCACACACATATTAGAGGCTCTTTCGACTTCACCTTCACCGTTCCACCATCTCCTGCACACTCTTTTTACACCATTCCACATCCCCCACACATCCTTCTCCACACATCCTTCTCCAACTATTCCTAATTCAGCCTCGTCCCCTAGTCAGTAACTCGCTCTCTCATCAACACTGTCGTAGCCGCCAACCCTCCAATCTCCCAAAATTCTCCCTCAAAAGGAGCTTTGGTTTTGGAACTGCACGTAGGTTGTAGGATATGGATCGAGAGCGATCCATATCCAGCACCTGAACCTGTTGCAAACAATCACTTCTACACCAGTCACCACTGAAAAGAACAGCACCTTTAAGATTCTACATCAGAACATGATCTTCGATTCTTAAAAAACAAAAAACAAACAAAAAAGATATAGAAATTATGCTAAAATACCACATAAAACACCATTAAGCAATCTGTATGACTGAACACTGGCTTACGGAGGATCAAATTAAAATGACACAAATACCAGGTTTCTACTTGGCTGGTTACTTCTGTTGTAGGGCCAAACACGCCAATATCAATCATACGTATGGAGGGACATGCATATACCTGGCCAATAACTGCGATTCCAAAGAAGTAAATGAATTCAAACAAATAACATGCGACTCTGATATAGAATGTTCAATTGTAGAAATTCCGAAACTGAACATTGTTCTCCTAAGCATTTACCGAGCACCTGATGGAATTCTTCAAATATTCTAAAAAAAAAACTTGGAAATAATCTTGAAAAAAGTAACAAAGCAAAATCATTATTCTATCATAATCTGTGGCGATATAAACATTAACTTCCTACCAACAGCTAATAGCATTCATGAAAATGACAGAATCAAACTAATAAACGTAATGCGCTCTTATATTCTAGATGATCGACACACCAACTAGGCAAAGAACTCCCAAAAACAGCAATAGACCAAATCCTTTTAGACAACACAAAACACACATACACAATCACCACAAATGATATGCGGCGCAGTGATCACGATGCTCAAATACTCACTCTTAAAATAAATCCCACCTCATCAAAAGCAAACCCAATAAAGGAGACAAGGAAGCATAATGAAAATTTTGTGAAATTAACGATAAATATTCTGGGGACATATGTGTGGCAGGACTTGACCAAGTAATTCACGCCGAGATACGCGCGAGCACAAAAATTTCTCCCCCACCGCCTCCGCCGCCAACGCAGCCGTCGTCCCCGTTCGGCCAAACCTTCCAGGAAGGGATCGCCACCGCCGGCCCTCCCAGGCCGCCGCAGATGCGAGCGTTTGTGGCTGCGGAAGTTTCACGATCGTCTGGGAAGAAATGGAGGAAGGGTTGTATGCACGAATGTGCGTGGCAAAGTTGTTACGGTCGCATATCAATGGATGAGGGTGTCAATGACAGACCCCATCGCACTTTCTGCATTCTCACCATGTAACGTACATTCGTAGAAATGAGAAAGTGATTTAATGTTACGGCAAGAATCGGAGTTTTTCGACAGAAAACTCGTATTGCGGTGCCTTGGCTTCGAAACAGTGGATAAATCTTGTACATGTATGTAGTAAATCACATCCTCTACAACGTTGTGTAATCAGAATCCAGGTTTTGCGAGTCCTTGATATCGAAAAAGTGATTGATGGCAAAATATCTGTCCGTCGGCCGTCTGTTGACAGTTAGTGGTCATCATTAGTTGTTCGTTCAGACTTTTTTTTTCAATATTAATATTCTCCAATCGTTTTGAACGAACTCAAGGCTCTACGAGTTTCAAGTAATATTTTTTTATTTTTCTTTACTTGAAAAGCCTAAACATTTACAACATTTTCTCAGAAACGGTCTCAAATATTTTGACCAAAATTTTCCTACAATAGCGTAAAGAACACTTACAAATGGTACAAGGTTTCGTTTTCATTGAAATATCTGAATTTTCAAAAATTGCAGATATTTTTTTTTTCGGCATCTTCCTACGTATACAATATTGAAGTGGGGATTGGTTTCCTAATTAAATCTGATGCTAAAAGATTGGTTTTGAAATATATACAATATAAAATACAATATAATACAAAATATATACAAAAATAAATGTAATTTCACTCGTTGCACTCAAGAAAATGCATGCAACTGTACTCCCTCCATATTCATCATATTTGACTCTTCATACACGATTGTAATTGTATATGTGACTCAATAAATATTATTAATTATTATTAATTATTTATTAATAATAATTAATAATAATTATTATTAATAATTATTAATAATTAATAAATATTATTATTATATTGAAAAAGTTAAATAATTATAATGAGAATATCAAATGTACAAGAGAGGTTGAAGAGAGATCAAGGATTAATTTTCTAGATGTAACCATAATAAAAACATATGAAAAACTCATTAGAAATTGGTATTGTAAACATACATGCACAGGAAAATCACTAACATCTAAGCACCCAATTTCACAAAAAAATGGAATAATTTATTATTCGGTGAAAGGGAAATGAGACTATCAGATAGTAAATTAGTTGACGAAAATATAGAAATAGTAAAGAATATTATGAGGTTAAATAACTATCTACATAGTTGTATCAACAGGTATATTGAAAACACGATGAAAAAATCAAGAACAGATAGTCGATCACAAGAAACAAAAGAAGAAAAAACTGTAACATTGTACCATCAAATGATATTTAAGAACAGTAAAAATTGGATTAAAGAAAATACAGATTTAAAAGTAGTACAGAAAATGATAAATAAAAGGAATATTATTAAAAACCATAAGGACAATACTAATAAAAAGAACAGAGAAATGTGGTATATAATGAAATAGGTTGCACAGAGTGTAAATCAAAATATAGAGGTCAAAAGAAAACAATAACTAGGACGAAAGAACACAAGAATAACATCCATGAACTCTCGTGCGAATAACTCGCATACAAAATTGACTTTAATAACATCAAAATCATAGTCATAGATCCGAGATTTAAACCTAGATTAATTTCAGAAAGTATTAATTGATTGGTTGATTTTTCGTGTTTCCAGGCGCGTCAACTGCTTCGGTCATTAGTCCCGTTAGTGTAGTGCATGTTTTTTCGCGGGAGATGGCGGTGATTTTCCCCTCGCTGAATGGCGAGATCCGGCACCGACCGATCGTCGGCTAGTGGGCTTTCCCCCTAACCAGGACTTTCCCACCAGCGGGGCACCGCCCCTGCCGGGACAAGCTCTAAACTCCCGACGGGTCTCCCGGAATATGTGGTAGTGTAGTGCATGTTAGTGTAAGTGAGTGTGTGTAAGGGGAGAGGATAGGACAAAGAAGAGGAAGGACAGATCGCGCGCGGTCCGTGGCCCGTTTGGTAGGGTACTGCTCCGGTATTCACCTGGTGTTGATCGGAGAAAGAAAAGGAAAACTATCGATCAGAGCAGCCGGCCGCTAGAATTCTCCTCCAGACGGTGACTGAATTGGACCTAGCAGAAAAGCTAGTGTCGAAAATCCTGCCGCCGTCAGGACTCGAACCTAGGACCTCCCGGTCAGAGGAGCTGCAGTGGCATTAGTTGATGCACTGAGCTACCGCTCCCAGTCAGAAAGTATTAACATAAAATGAAGAAATACAATGAACACCATGATAATACCATGATAAAAATGTATGACAATGCTATACACACGTTAAAATATCCAATAGGATTGAAGAAAAATAACACCCCTACTCGCATTCCCCCTCCATCACAAGAGAATGATACAAATGGGATCCCACCAAGTTTACTACCATGGTCACAGCACTGGGGTTGAGCGGAGGAAGGTACATTGGGAGGAGAGATATAGCCATGAGCCCTCAAAAAGTAAACGACTGAAAAATTTGACTAAGATTTATAATCGACATGAAAAAAACAAAATATACATCATCAGTATATGGTAAGCCTCCACTTGCTTGTATATATGCACAACTTAATATGTAATTGTTACTATGTATAATGTCTTAAAATATAATTGTAATATCTAAAAAATGTTTTTATAAAATATTTTATAAAATATTTTTTAAAGAATGAATATATAACTGTAGATTTATAAACAATGTTTTTATGAAATGTTTTATAAAAAAATGTAAAAAAATAAAAAAATTTTAATTAAAAATTATGACAATGTTGTAGCAAAAATTAAATTTTAAAAAATTATTTATTTTAAATGTGACAGGAACATTTTATTAAAATGAAAATGACTGTTGAAAAATGAAAGTATGGACATAAGTTATTATGAAAATAAAATAAAATAATGTTACAATCAGATATATCAAAATAAATAAGTTTTTCATTCCTGGATGCTGTCGCGTAGCCGCAGACAGCTGGCACCCGCGTAAGCATGTTGCGTAGCTCCGCTTCGGAAAGAGCACCTCAGCAGAAAAGGCCTATATAACAGCTTGACCTCCGCTTAGCGGGGGGACGAATGCTACTCGTGAGCTTGTCGCCCGTGTGCACGGACCTTCCACTCCTCTGTCGGTTCAGATCGGCCCAAACTGGCCCTGCCGACCTCCCTTCACCCCTAGTCGGTTCAGATCGGCCCAAACTGGCCCTGCCGACCTTCCTTCACCCCTAGTCGGTTCAGATCGGCCCAAACTGGCCCTGCCGACCTTCCTTCACCCCTAGTCGGTTCAGATCGACCTTCCGGGGTCCTGCTAGCAGCGTCCCACCCTCTCCTCTGACCGCTGTGCACTCGTGAGTCGTTCTGATGGCCGCTGCAAGGTGTCTCTTCCGGCGAACAGCCCTTGGCGAGGCTGGGCTACGTCACGTGTCTGTCCAGTGTATGTAAGTATACTACCGTGATAAACTGCTGTTTGCCATGACTGGGGTCATCCCTGTTCGTATTTGCTCCCTCTCATCCGCCTAAAGGCCATCCAGTGAATAGGGAACGGCCCAGAGAGCACCTTCCGCCCCTACCGTCCGACCACTTCCCCGCACGTGGTGCCAGACCCGTCAATCCATCCATCGTCCCCTCCCCCCTCACGACAATGCCAAATGTCGATTTAGCAGTTGTTTGGTAGGGTGTAGAGATGACTTGTGTTGGTTCAAATCTTCGTTGCTCATGAAGATTAATGCGACTACTCGATCCAAACAGAAAACTAGTGGTGCTAAAACAGCACGTACTTTCTTGCCCGTATCTTCATGCAAAATTACGCGAAAAGTACTAAAAGTTTCGAAACATTTTACATGACCATATTTCAAAACTTTTAAGCAACATATTTTATTAGGGGAAAACATTTCTATCTTTAATATTTTAGTTGCAGGAAAACTCCGAAAAAATTGTGAACTTTTGCAATTTTCGAATACTCAGGGTTTTCAATGAACATGAAACCTGCACCTTTCTCTTAAACGCCCTTCACACTATCCGTCAACAAAATGTGACGCTCAACCGCTTCGCAACAGTGTGCGGCTCAACCGCTTCGCACCGGGAGAGGTGTCTCGGGGCATCAACTGATGTCACTCCAGTGACTCTGATCCTAGGTTCGAGTTCCGACGGTGACAGAATTTTCGATACTAGCTTGTCTGTTATATCGAATTCAGCCGCAGTTTGGGGGAAACTTCTAGTGGCCGGCTGCTCTGTTCGGTAGTTTTCCGTGGTTTCTCCCAATCAATACCAGGCGAATTCCGGAGAAGTGCCCTAACAAACGGGCCACGGACTACGCGCGATCTTTCCTTTCTCTTCCTTGTCCTATCCTCACCCCTTACTTACACTAACATGCACTACACTACCACACATGTCGGAGGCTTAGAGCTTGTCAGAACTGGGGTGGTGCTACGCTGGTGGGAGATCCCTGGGAAAACCCCGCTACCCGATAGGGTCTGCGCCAGATGTCACCGTCCAGCGGGAGGAAGACTATCCAGATGAAAAACGTGCACCACACTTACGGAACTTGACGGAACCCTTTGCAGTTCACGCCCCCGGAATCACTAAGAATTAATATATTAGCCGCTTGGCCGTCTGGGCGAAACATGGGAGCATCCACCGCCTCCACACGCCCTCCGCCTCCATCTCCCTCTTGCCTCCAGCTACTCCGGAACAGGCCAGGACACAAAGGACGCTTCTCTGTGAATAATTTGCGCCTGGATGCGCATGTCGTCGACCGATTCCGGCGCGGTGCGCTTCTTACGTTGCCCTGAAAGGGCACATTCGACCGGGCAAAATAATATGAAGCTGCTTGTGCTCGAGAACGAGTTGGAAGAAACCACTCTCTGGCTGGCGACTCTGTAAGGTGCGATGGAAGATAGAGGAATTTGGATTTCCGGTACAATTTATTGCTTAGTGAACGGTTGTTACTAGTCCCGTATGTGTATTCATTATTAAAATTCCCGCTAATACCGTGACGCAAACTGGTGCCTGAAGCCGGATACGATGCGCAATAGCTCACCCAAGTCTTTCCATCATAGCTTACACCTCATTTAACCTAGTTTGCTAACCTAATTATAAATGCTGCCTACAATGCAATACCAGGATCCTCGGGGGACAGGAAAATATACATAAAATAATTGAGAATGCGAAACTTCAGTGAGAATGGTGAAAATGACTTATGTCATTTTTGCCATTCTCACTGAGGCAATTTCAAAAAGCATGAAATTTCTCTGAATCAGTTGAAAATTGAATTCAAGAAAAAAGTGGGAAAGTTAGAATCCTCAGGAGATATCGATTACGTTTTCAGTGGGGTATATCTTGGGAGAAAATTCATTCAATATAACCTAGAAGTACTTCGGGAATGATATCTAAAACTAGGATTTCAATTTTAAAAAAATGTAAAAGTTTCAAGGCAAAAAGAAAAAATGTACAACGTTAAAAATTGAAAATTTATGTTTAAATTCAAAAGTTAAAATCCAAGGAACGATTTTTGATAAATAACTAAGTTGGAAACTACAATCAATAAATTAAGATTAGAATGGTCAGACGAATAAACAAAAACAAAGTTTTTAACCTCAACAAGGGATAAATAGAAGGTGCACAATAAGAAACTTACAAAGTAATATTAAGATCTAAGAAGACTATAATGACTACATTTGAAAATCACATCTCAAAAATTGCATATTTTGGAGAGAGATCAAACGTTCCAAATTTCCCATTTCAAGCTAATAAAATGTGCCAGTTTCATAATTTTATAAAATTCCCTATAATTTTTGTGCTGTTTCAATATACTATGTCTTTAGAATTGGATAGAAGATGATCTTACCTTTCGAGTGTCATTATTATCTCAAAATAGTCAAATTTTGAGATAAATGAAAAAATGCGAACTTTGCAAAATGGAAAAAAGACAAGACTTTCTAAATATTTTGTAGAAAAAGTAAAATATATATTTATTTAGAACATGCAAAATAATTTGTGAAAATTGTATTTAATATTATTTAATAGGATAATAAGATGTTTAATGATTTTTGCGTGTATTTTGTCAATTCTTTTTCCTTTCTCACCATAAGTATTCAGACAACAATTCTTTAGTGTAAGATTCATTAACAATTGCATTAGGGGACTTGCACAAACAGAATAAAATACGTATTTCAGTAAATTGATCATTCACATTCATAAAAACGTTGCAGCTATATCTCAGAGATACATTGCGGGCAACTGGCGTGAGTCTACCTATTGCGGGCACTCCCGAATTTCAATTTAAACTGCTTCATTTCAAATGCAATGGTTGATTAGATCGTCCTAACAATAATTGTATATCCTAATAATTTTGAGGAAGGTTAAGTTCTGTCAATGAATTCAACGATATACTGTAATTGAACAGGAACATTAGGCGCTCATTCTTCGGGCACCATGGAATGGCGACAGTGTCACAGCCAGCCCGTAATTTCAATGGTGCCATTTGGAAAACGAAATTCCCAAAAATTCCCCGCCAGCAAGAGTATTGAAACATACTATCGTGTGCGCCCATATTTTATCTATTGAATGCCAAAAAACACATTTCGATATCTTAAACGCTACAATGAAACATTGAGGTGCTAATACGTTATTGAATCATATCTTATTGAGGGCATATTCAATAGGGATGTGCCGGTTTACAGACACTGGCATTGAATATCTGAAATATTTGTGTTTTCTTTTTTCTTCAATGAATGTCTATCAATGATTATTGAATGATTATTGATAGACATGTAATAATAATACTTCAGTTTCTTTAATGAATGTACTACGTCACGTACGAACCTTTACAGCTCTGTCATGCGAATCCCTTGTCAGTTGTTCAACTTTACACGCCAGGTAGGAAAGCGACATTGATGTCGATGCGAAGAAAAAACGCCTGTAATCGCAATATTGTGAAAGTTAAAGTAGAAATAATAACTTCTGGTAACTGTTAGTTTTCATGTTCGAACATAAATGTACGCTGTTTGTAGTATCTTCATTGAGTAAACTATCTCTCGCCTGGGATGACCCGATGCTCTGGTGTTTCTTCTCTTTCTTCGTATTTTGCTCATGGAGAGACCGTCAACGCAAGCGCCTTGCGCCTAGGGCCTGCCCCTTATTCTCTTTCTCTTCTTCTTCTTCTTCTTCTTTTACTCACCCTTTGAGATGACCTTAGGCGCGCAGGCGCTCAGGCTCAGTTTTGCCCTTTGTTATTATTTTTTAACCATCGATATTTAAAAGCATCGATAATTTCTGGTCGGAGTGATGCGGACATTTTGCACGCCTTCGCGGCCAATAAATGAATGGAATTTCGATCTTCTGCACATGCGCAGACGCACAAACCTTATGCGAAACTTGAACTGCGCATGCGCACAAGATTGATAGTACTATTGATTGCTTCAACGTTCGAAGGTGCAAAACTCCCTATTATTATTATTGTGTGTGTGTGTATTATTATTATTATTATTATTATTATTATTATCACCTTTTGTTCAATTTTGAATATCGATGTTTGGTTTTTGATTGATTGATTTTTTCGTGTTTCCGGGTGCGTAAACTGCTTTGGTCATTAGTCCCGTTAGTGTAGTGCATGTTTTCTCTCGGGAGATGGCGGTGATCTTCCCCCGCTGGATGGCGAGATCCGGCGCCGACCTACCGTCGGCTAGTGGGGATTCCCCCTAACCAGGACTCTCCCACCAGCGGGGCACCGCCCCAGCGGGACAAGCTCTAAGCTCCCGACCGGTCTCCCGGAATGTGGTAGTGTAGTGCATGTTAGTGTAAGTGTGTGTGTGAGAGGGGAGAGGATAGGACAAGGAAGAAGAAGGACAGATCGCGCGCGGTCCGTGGCCCGTTTATTAGGGTACTGCTCCGGCATTCGCCTGGTGCCGATGTCTGGTAACCTGGATGTTTTGCCATCGATGTGGCATGAAGCATTGGAATACACCATACTCAAGTCGAGTGCGCGAGATCAGGGCTCTCCCCCACTGTGCAAGTGTCCTGCGGAGTCAATGGGTCATCGGGTCGGCGCCTCGCGCGAACCCGCCCGCGGGAGGGTGGACGGGCGGGCCCTGCGCTCTTCAGAGCCGTCAGAATTCGTAGGTACAACAGACTCGGCTGTTCTGACGCGACCCGGATAACACCGCCCGGTGAGGCGCGACCCGTTAAAGACACGGCATCGTCCTCTTGCAACGCATTATTCTACGAGTATTATTTATGTTATCAATATTATGATTGCGGGGAATTTCTCATTCACAAAAAAAATCAAAAATGTTTTATTATATTATTGAAAAATGAACGCACTTCAGATGTTTAACACTAGACACAAAGATTCTGGGTACTCATTCAACAGGAACTATCTATATGCAACACACGTCAGACACATGCTCTGCTCAGGTTGAGTGCACAGGAAGTGTGCTTACGACTCGTTCCTTCTCTTTTGGTCCTCCCTCTCTCTCTCTCTCTCTCTCTCTCTCTCTCTCTCTCTCTCTCTCTCTCTCTCTCTCTCTCCCTCGTTTTTTCTCCCTCCCTCTCTATTTTCTCTCTCTCGTTTTCTCTCTCTGGTTTTCTCCCTCGTTCTCTCTGTCGTTCTCTCTGTCGTTCTCTCTGTCGCGCTCTCTGTCGTTCTCTCTGTCGCGCTCTCTGTCGCGCTCTCTGTCGCGCTCTCTGTCGCGCTCTCTGTCGCGCTCTCTGTCGCGCTCTCTCTCGTTATCGTTTTCTCTTTCTCTGTCTCTCTCTCTCTCTCTGTTGTTCTCTCTCTCTGTCCCATTCGTTATCTCCTTCGTTTCCTCTCCCGTCCCCTGCGATGTCAATGGGTCATCGAGCGCCCACCGCCTCGCGTCTTCCTTCGCCCCGTGCGTGCGTACATGCTCGCGGTGCGCTCTTCAGAGCCGCGAGGACTCGTAGGTGCCGCACACAATGCCGCTCCGGGGCGGCCCGAATAACGCCGGCTGGCCCCGCGCGGCGCCGCGCCGCGCCGCGCCGCGCGACCCGAATAGGACGCCAGCATCCTCTTGCAACGCACATAAAAGGCCGCCTCAGAACTCCGCCAGCGCCTGCTGAAAAGCGTCGGCCCGTGAATCATAAGCACATTCAGAACGGACGTATTATTACCTCGCACTCGCAGCTTCGGCTTTGTGGGTCGTGAGAGCTGTGATGGCTGACGCCTGTGGCGGCGGCTAGCGGCCTGTCGCTGGAACACTGTCTTTGCGAAGCCAGGTTCCTGTTCCGCAGTGGTGTATGACGAACAGAAAGAAACAAGGTGTTGAGAGCAAATGAATTGACTGCCGTAAATAGAATAGAAAGGAATTGTTGGATGTAAAAAAAAGAGATTCAAAGAATATTGAACTATGATTGCGATATTTAAAAAGTATTTCATACTTGCAATAACTTTAATATCAATAAATAAATAATTCCTAACTAATATAATAATACAAGTTATTCTAATAATTATTACAAATAATAAATAAATAATTTAATATTTTCATTTTTTTATTTGCAATTTAGCAACATTTGTGTAGCTGCGGTGAATGAACTGGAAACATCAATATATTGCGTACGTACGTATAAAATGTTCCAGATGGAAGGGCACGAGGCTCTGCTTTAAACAAAGCAGAGCAGCTCCATGAATCAAATGCAATTGTCTCCCATTTTCTAACGTTACGTTAACCCACATGAAAGCTAAACGAGCTTGTGAAGCTTTCAAAGAAAGTCAACCGCCCCCCTCCGTGTGATGTGACAAGCTGTTTCTCCTCAGAGAATGGAAACAATAACAGCAATTATGTTTCTAAAGGGAGAGAAGGAAACCGCATTTAAGAGCGAATTAGGATGACGAATTAGGAAGAAATATAGACGGGAAGCAGAGTATAACGAATATTTTGTTTCTCGTATCTAGGTAACGATATAAATACCTACATGTACAATATTTCATCGGATGGTTTGCAAAACAGTAAAGTTCTTGCAACGTCCTAAAGTTGTTCTTGCAATCTAGAACATTGTCAGTTCAATTATCGCAATCGTTCCCTACATCATGTTTCTTCTCGGGAGTGAATGTTGGATCCCATCAACCCAGCCCACATACGAAAAACCGCGACAAAAAAAAAAAAAAAAATAAACACTGAAACTAAACGATTATGGGAGCGGTTAGCGCAAGAATTCAGCCTCAACCAGCCGTGAGGCGGCGACCGCTCGAGATTGTTTTTTATTCGTGTTTGTCGTTGCCTCCTGCGGAGGGATACAATGAAAGGGTCATTAGCTCTCACGGACACCGATGGCGAGGAAGTGGCGCGGTGCCGCCCCGCCCCGCCCCCCCCACCCCCCCCCCACCACGCCGTCACCTCGCCGTCACTGATGACCAGACCGAACCTCCCCTCACAACCTAGGTTGCGCTGGGTGATTTCGTGCAACACTCATTCCCTGTTACCGAAAGCGCGGAATAAGCCGACCAATACATTACGCCCCTCGCCCTTCGCATTTAAGAACGGGTTAACCAACGACGTTGATAGCGATAGTAGTAATAATAATATTAGTAATATTCATAATAATGATCATTATTACGTCGCCAATGAACAGTACAACCGAATACAGAAATAAAAGTGTACTCACTGTCTCATCCAATTACAATGTCCTTTTATAACTCCTTTTCTGACCATAGCTTCAACGGTTTAAACACCACTTTCTTTTGAGAACGCTTGAAGTAGTCCATCAGATTAACCGTTCCATCTCATTGAATGATGACAGAACAACTCAATTATATTTTACCAAATTTGGGAGACATTTGTCCTTAGCGTAAGTTGGTCGTGTTAATAGTATTATTATAGCGAATCTTAAAAGGTGATATGATTAAATGGAATGGAATCTAATAACAATATTGAGAAAGATTGCGTGAGTAGACACATCATTCACGCTCATAAGACTTTATGAGATAATTTTTATGTTAGTAAATTATGTTTGAACATCTGCTGAATACACTGCAGACTTGAAATGGTAGTATATGCATATGTGTTTGCCAAGACGATGCCGCCAGTGCTTTAAAAGCCTTTAACAGTTACCTATTACTTCAGGTCAAGGTGTGAGAAAAAAGTCACATAAGAATGCAAAACAGTTCACTTTGCTTGCAAAACTTTGCGCGATACAGTAGGTCACGTAGTACCTTTAATTTGCTGCATATTTTTTATGGGTAGCACCCATAATTTTCTGATACTTCGTAACTATTTATGTCATGTTTTCACGAAGGTTCCTTAAATGTCTCGACAGCTTAATGATTCTTTTAGTGTCCGTTTCTTCATTTTAATTCAATGTGATTTTGCTGGTAATTTGAAGTCTATTGTAGTAATTACAAAAGGCAAAGCAGTAACCCATTTTTGTTCGTAAATATGTGTATGTAAATCCATTTCCATGCCAGTTGAGAGCAACTCGGTTTCATCTGTATATGAAGGGAGTCAACAAGTGTAATATATTTGGTATGATTAGCCTTATGTGTATTAGATTTATATGTCTCTTGTCTTAGTAATTCCGCAAAAAGTTTTTTTCGAATAGGCGTCAACAGCAAATTGCCGATATAGGCCAGGGGCAAAAGCATTTAATAATACACAGAAATATAGCACTTTTCTACAAACAGGTGCAATCTGAGTCGCTGCGGTTAAGTGCCTTTGCAGATTTAAAGCACCAGAGTACCGTATAAACTAAGTAAGTCCCTCAATCTGCAATTTCATCACGTCAAATTTCATTCTCTCTAGACTCGTTAATGATACTTTTGAGAAACAAGTGTTCCTTAATTTGATTATGATCTATTTTTCCAGTTGGCCGAACACATACTTGCTAAGTAATCCAGAAGCATTTAAAACGAATGCTGATGTTGAGCACGAGGTACACGACTCCCCTTTTATAAAAAATACTGATCTCTCTTCTTATTCGATGAAACCTTCTCCACATCGCACGTTTCTGTGAAGTGCCGACGAGGTTTTTTTAAAGCTTGAATACCAGGTCAGAACTTCGTTGAAAGGGTTCTAGTCTAAATATTCTGCCGTCATTTCTTGTCTCTTTGCAGCAAGAATTTTTAAAAGCTGATGAAGAGAAAGGCAAAGTCACAAGACGGCGATTGTGTCTGCCAAGGCAACGGAGACGAGAGGGGAGATCGAGCAAAGCACGAATGATCTCGTCGGGTAAATGGATCGTGTGCGACGGATAGTTCAATGGCCGGGAATCCAACGGGAGATTATATGCTCGCGCTACGATAGTGCTTTTAAGTGAAAGTCATGGGAGATTGCAACCGTTGATTACAAGGAAGCGAGCGAGAACACCAGGAAGATCGAAGCCGATGTAGAAGGTGGAGTTGAGGCGAGTAAATTCAGTCACTTTTTTGATCCTGAGATTCGGAAATGGAAAATCCAAAGTGGAGAATGCTGTTCCGAAGGAACCAGAGCAACTGGAGAAGAAAAAGTATTGAGAGCGTATGGAATTGAAAGGGGTAGTTGAGAACGAACCAGAAGACTAGCGCAAAAGCGGGCTTGTATCATCTCCAGAAGAGGACAAAGCCAGGGAGTAGAGAGGTGAGGCAAGGTGATGGTGAAAGCTAAAGCGAGGGCGAGACGAAAGGTGAGGGTAAAGTCAAGGTCAAAGTCAAGGGGGCAAGATCAGGAAATGCAAGGTGAGAACGAGTTTTAGGAATGCACCTCAAGAGAAGCGACTGTAGGAGGGGTAAAGATCTGCATATCTGCGGCTTCGTGTCACGGGAGCTCCGCCGGCCCATTAATTAGGTCGCGTTCGCAACACCAGCGGCGAGCTGGTGACGACGCCAGTAGGACGCGGTGGCTGCGGTGGCTTCTTCCGAGGGGGGCGGGGTGGGGCCCATTCTACAGCCAATGTAGCGTCTTCCGCAGCTGAATGAAACCGCCGAAGTGGCACGATAATGTTTGCATGCCGCCTGGCGTCGCGTCGGGCGTCCGTCAATGTCGGCCAGCGGGTAACGGGGCTGCCGAGTTCTCCGCAGACGTCGCCTGACGCCACGCCGCGCCGGCGACATACGCACTCCTCGCATGGCGCTGTATCTTCTCGCCCCGCGGCGGCGGAGCCACACATTCCAGCTGGTCCCTACAACCTAGAGCGCCCAGCCCTCCCGCCGCGCGGAAGGTCACTGCCGCGGCCGACCTGGCTGTCTCCGGGGGTCAGATTGCCAGACGGGTCGATGCTTAACATCACAACTTAACATCACAACTAAACATCACAACTAAACATCACAACTAAACATCACAACTAAACATCACAACTAAACATCACAACTAAACATCACAACTAAACATCACAACTAAACATCACAACTAAACATCACAACTAAACATCACAACTAAACATCACAACTAAACATCACAACTAAACATCACAACTAAACATCACAACTTAACATCACAACTTAACATCACAACAACATCACAACAACATCACAACAACATCACAACAACATCACAACTTAGCATCGCAACAACATCACAGCCCAACACATCCACCAGCAACATCACAACAACATCACAACAACATCACAACTTAACATCGCAACAACATCGCAACTTAACATCGCGTATCGCAACTTAACATCGCAACTTAACATCGCAACCCAACATCGCAACCCAACATCGCAACCCAACATCGCAACAACATCGCAACTTAACATCGCAACAACATCACAACCAACATCACAACAACATCACAACCAACATCACAACCAACATCACAACTTAGAAACGTAACGTAATGCTGTAAACTTAGCCGTAAAATTTATACGTTAAAACACGCATTCGCAATAACGAACGTACGTTTCGCCTGAACAAATCAGAATTCAACGTACTGGAACTTGTTTGATTCGTTTCTAGCACGTTGGAAAGATATTTCGAACATAGTTTCTACCTTTTTCTTCGACTTTTCTATCGATTTGTCTTTATAAATATTCGAGTAACTGTTGTAGTAGTTTTCGCATTTCCTTCATCGTAAGAAACAAGGATTCTCTCGTACCAAATTCACAAGTAATTCGTCGAACCTAATTAGTTAATTCGCCATGTCAAGTTAAAGTCACAATAAAATTGTACAAATTCTTACTTTGAATTCACTACACGCATCTAAACTGTTCGCAAACTAGTTTTCTACATTATAATAACAAAATGACATAACCACAAACTATCTCAACACAATCTGAAATCGAACTTCCACGCTGCTGACTGATTGGTGTTCCGTGGAATTCCGACGTAAACTTAACGAAAAGCTTGGAGCTTGTGAACTCGTAAATTTACGGACTTAGTTTACGGTTACGTCAAGGCATTGTAACTGGTCTCGCTTAATACCTCATTTGTAGGTTTTGCGGCTACTTTACGTTTGCGTTTGCTTTGTGAATGAGGCGTAAGGCGCGACTTCTCCAAATGAGAATATTTTATAAGCCAACACTTGCATGCGTTGAAATGAAGTCGGCGACCTTCTGCACACCTCTTTCCTTTCTATAAGAATATCCATTTTTTAAATATATTTTACCCTCTATTTAAGTATATTTTTATCTTTTTTTATTTTAGACTCGCAGGAACCAGGTAATTATTGTCGAGACTTTGGAAAACGGCGTTTCAGAATGATTCACATTTATTATCGTAAACAAACGTGTTACTTCATCCGAGCCGAAGTAAATATTAATTATCTTAAATCTGTTAATCTAATTGGTATTTTCCATTGGGAAATGCTAAAATAGAACACTGTTCGTTACCAGATATGTATAAAACATTACCGTTCAAAGACTTAAATTACTTCACGTTTCTCGAACTATTGTTATGCCGCACCGCAGTATTATCTGGAGGAATCGCCTTATTAAACCAAGTCACGGTTCAAAGGGTCTCGTGCAAGTCACTTCCGTGGGAGTTTGTCCCAGGAAAGTATTCTGTCCGCAGTCTGACGTACAGTATATCAAGTTGTTTCCATAATTCGTTTTATCTCCTACCACTCACTCGAATATTGTGATGATGCAAAGTGTGAATCTGATTTCTAAGTACAAAACATATTATTGCATAATAATATTTTCACTTGTGTATTTTTTTGGTCAAATCTGTAATAAAACATTGTAAGTTCCCATCTGCCATTAAGAAGTGCATAACGTTAACCTCTGTACCGCTCGCGAGGGAGGAGGGGACGACTTGTATCTGAAATTGACCTTTATGTAGTAACAAAGTTTCTTTTACACGCTTACTTGGTAATATCATTAATAACTCAACAACCTAACAACTCAATATCTCAATTGCACCTACAATAATTTCTACCCGATATTATTTCTATCATAAAGAATTCATAGAAAACAACGGATTCATTTAAGAAATAACCGTAAACCAAACAATGTGAATCAAATGAGTTAAGCAATCGCACTTTTTACGCAGTATAAAAAAGAAAGGATTTCGTCAATTAAGATGTTAAGCAACGTGTTCATTTGACCCTAACTAAAGGATTCTTTCCCCCACGAGACAAATCGGCTCTCGTTACCTCGAAGATGCCATCGCTTGGAAGCATGCAGCCTTTTCGTCATTCCCAGAAACTAATTTTCATGTACTAACTTCACTAAAATAAATTAGAAAAAATTGATTATATTGTTAAACACATCACGTTCTTCTAAGCATCTCACAGTGAAAAATATGGGTAAACTATAAATTAAAGGTGTTTCTGACTATTCATAATAACGCTTACATCAACAACCATAAATATGTATCTACTTTATAAACATATGCTATTTTGAACTAGAATTAGGTAGTACTTCTACTCTCATGCATTTGTGAACCATTAAAACTCACTTCGACATTATTAATTAACGAATCGCTTGAGGTGGAAGGTGAGAGTCGCGAGGTTTAGGTGGAAAACATGTAAAATCGGCTGGGAAATTTATTTTTAAGCGAGATTTTTCCTCGGCAGTGTAGTCACTGAAATAATAATCAAAAAATAACATTTGGACTCCTCTGTAATACTTTCCACTTCTCATTACGCATATATAATTGAATTAATTGGAGATAATAGTATTTCCTGGCAGTATTGTATATGTGAACATTCATTTGCAATTGAATTTTAATCGACACCCGTTAACCCAAACGATTATTAAGACATACAATTAAAAACGTTGAAGATTCCGTAAATATTACCACAGAGGAAAGAATTCATTGCACTGAAACATGGAATTGGCATAGCGGAAACTCATATCTATGATAATACAATGTTTCATTTAATTTCCAGTTTGTATTCATTAAAGAAATAATCACCTTACACAATTATAATACGTATTGTTGGTAAGTGGATGAGTAAGTGTGCTATAGCAATACTGCTATATTGTCTAGTTACAAATACGCGTTAAAAAATAGAGCAAACTTAAGAAGTTTGCACTCTCATCAAACTAACTGAGATATTTACTTTGTACGGCAGCATGGATACTTGTGATCGCACGAACGATACAATAGTTCTTATTAAGAGTGCGTGGTGCCGAGAACCGGTTGAGTTCCGTTCAAATTAAGAAAAGCGGTGGGGTGCACTTTACGGCGGACGCGCTTTGAGACTATGCATAATGATAAGCTCTGGCTTCTTCCCAATACACCAATATCCAACTCCTTCTTTTGTTTGTTTCTCCTCCTTACACTGATGTTTCTGCTTAGAAACCACAATTAAGATACACTTTGGATATCACATTTATCTTATTATTTGATATCTTACAATCGATGTTGATAAAAACTCTCATTTACAACATAAAACTACATTAATACACTTGTGCTTCCGGTGAAGATGCGCTCGGGTCAATCTCTTCCTGTTGGCAATTTTACTATCCCAGTTATTAATTTCCAGTGCGCGCAAAAATTAAAAGATTGGTATGCAGCCTCCGGCCATGTGAGGGGTGTCTACGGTTTCACAAGATTCCCAGAAACTTGAGAAAAGTACGAAAAAATATTAACAAAATGAAGTTTTAATCTTGACTGAAAAATACAAATATTTGATTGTGCTGTTATCCTATTGGGCTCACTGACTGAAATTCTAATACATAGAGCGTCACTTCTTGGGATGGTGCGACAGCAAGACTCCGAGAAATAGGTCTACCATTAAATTATAAGCCATTCATGTGTTGCATGATGGGAATAGAAACTTTTTTATGTTCATGGTGTGTAAAAAACTGTTGTAGGTATATATACTATAAGTTACTGCATTATTCCTGAAGACCGTGTTTATTTAAATAAGACATGTTTAATTTATTACAATTACATAAGAGAGTTTTATTTTTAGTTTTTGAGCAGTGTGTGTACTACTTTTTCGAAAAAAGCAATTTGTGGTTCAGTTCAGTAGCATTTTGCTGCTATGGGCCAATGAATTACATCTAATACCCAGTATCAATGAATTACATTTCCCTGGGAATCTAGAAGCAACTTTTCATATTACATATTTCAGCGTTGTCCTCTGAGGTCATCATAAATATGTATCTTTATTGTAGCAGACGTTATCTATTTACATGTGACATACATAATCCCCCAGTCACTTTTATAAACTCACAAACACGCACATTTTTGTGACAGCGTTGTACGCACATACATAAAGCGCAAAAGCAAACATTTAAAGCAGAAACCCACTTGAATTGAGTTTAATTAACTAAAACTGCAGAACAACTTATTCCATACTCAGGTATTTGAATGCACGGCATCACTTTCGCAATCCAAAATAAAATTAAAAATTAAAAAGAACTATTTTTTCTTTCAGTAATTCTATTTAAAACACACATTTAACATTACTTTTTTCTTCTTATTGAATTGTTATCGTAAGATACGTGGTTTATATAATGCAATGACACGGGCAGAAATAAGGATGTGACAAAAAAACAACTCTGTCGCCCGTTAACTCTTTCATGAGAAAAGAGAGGCGATGGAAGAGACACAGGAGATGTACGTGAGAACGGATGCTCACCCCCCACGGGGTCTCATCGAGTACACGACCGCAGCGGGGACGCAGTTGGGCTTAGATTTGAAGTACTCTCTGAATTCGTATCAGTAGGCTACACAAGAAAAGTATGATTAACGATTATAATGCGATGTGATTTCTACATTCGAGTGTTTCAGTCCATGAACATTGGTAATTTTGTGTGAAGGAGTAAAGTGAATATCAGATGCATCTAATTAATTAGTGCCTCTGATATTCCAGCAACAATGATAGACACGTATAAACTGACTCCATTTTTCGCAAACACTTGAAGTTAATTATTATGCAACGCTACGTTTAGTTAATCGAATTACTTGCACCAGATACACATTTACTCGATACCGAAAATGATAATACGACGTTGAACCATGTTACGGTTTCTGAACGTACATTCTTGCTTTAAACTATTTCAACATGTAATATCAGTTATAACAATAAATCAGTTATAAGAAACTGAATATACCTATAAACAAAAAGGCAATTTTCAATATATAAACGTGTTTGAAAGTTGTTTGGTTGATTGATTATTTCGTGATTCTGGACGCGTCCACTGCCAAGGTCATTAGTCACGCAGGTGTGGTGCGTGTATTTTATCGGCGGGAGGAAGGCGCGATGGTGATATGATTAGATCGGTGCCGATCTGCATGTCGGTTAGCTGTTTTTCGTCCGCAGGTATCTTCAAAAGTAGCGCAGCGCCTCAAAGCCAGTTGTAGCTCCCGGCTGGTAGTAGTAGAGTGCATGAACATGAAAGTGTGTAGAATTATGGGGTGTGGATAGGACAAAGAATGGCAAGGAAAGATCACGCACGATCCTTGGACCTTCGTTAGGGTACTGCTGCGACGTTCCCAAGGTGTTAATCAAAGAAATCACGGAAAACTATCTATCAGAGCAGCCGGTCGCTAGAATTCTTCTCTAGACAGCGGCTGAACTCGACCAAGCTATATAGCCAGTGTCGAAAATCTAGCCAGTGCCAAAATCCTGGGAGTAGAACCCTAGTAGGACCTCCCGGTCAGAGGCACTGCAGTTGATATCAATTGATGCTAGGCCACCTAAGCTAGTTTGAAAGTCAGTTTATACATTTTCCAAATATTACTGGAATATCTTCATTGAGCAAAGAAATAGCGAAACATTTTTACGTGAAGAAAGAACTTTACATTTTACATAAAAAAGAATTTTGTAAATGCTGAAAATATTTTATTTAAATTTGAATAATAGAATGGAAAAAGTGAACACAAAACATATCCATTAGTCAAAAATCAAGTTCTTGTTGAGCACAAAAAAGCAGATTTAGTTAATAAATTACGATTCCTTTCTAAGCTTGCATTCTCCGATGATTCGATCTTCGCGGTCTGGCATCACCTGCAGCTGGGTACAGAAAGATGCGATTACCGTCACTTCACGAGACCTCCGATCGGCAACAGAAAGTTAATGGACGAGGATGGTGGGGTGAAGTGAAGAGTCAAAGGTCAGAAGTACGTCTTGGGGAGAAAACAGAGAGAGGAAGGGCGTGGCTGGCGAGCGGTGGCGGTGGCGGTGGCGGTGGCGGGGGCGGGAGCGGGGCGAGGGCGGGGAGGCGGGGGCGAGGGGCGGGGGCGGGGAGGGGCGGGGCGGGGGCGGGGGCAGGGAGCGAAAGCGCTAGGGTCGTGGCCCACAGGGCGTGGGGCGTGCCACAAACATCCTTCGGGCCCTCGCGTGCGCGGCCCGCCCCCCGGCCCTCGCCGCCGCCTCCGCCTGCCCCCCCGCCGCCGCCGCCGCCACGGCCGTTGTACCGTCTGCTGGCCTGGGAGCGACGCCTGCGCTAGCCGAAAACGGAGCATGTGAGCACCGGAGGCAGCGGCGGCGACGGCGGCGGCGGAGAAGCCGATTGCGGTGGAGTAGGAGGAGGCCAGCGGCGCGCCGGCGGCACACTTGCAGGGGAACGTGAGCGGCGCCCAACCGAAATGGAAAGATTCCCAAACAGGTTCGGGAACCATTCGATCAATCTAACATTCAGACGCGATAAAAACATTCATACATATTACACGCATTACACACAATATCTACATTACATTAGGTACATTTTTTACAATTGGATAATATTATTATTGTATAATACCAAGAGATATTATTTACCGTTACATTTTATTACCCACTATAATTACTAATATAAATATCATTTAAAATATTATATTGGGTACTTTTTATAAATATAATTTAAACCAATGTTAACTAATAACCGAAATGTAATCGAATCTGATTCTTGACATGATAACGATTAAAATTGATATGCATGCAAACGTGATCTTTCAGCATTACATGAAATGCGTACGAAATCAATTTTCCCCTGTTTGTCTTGAAAGTAAATACATTAATAAGAAATGTATAAATACATTCTAACGCTGAGGAACTATTAATTACAAAATATATAATAATGCATTTTCAACTCTGATTGCTTGCAAATTTTTTACTCATATTCGTTGAAAATGGACAGCAAAACACGAAAAACGAGTCACTTTCAATATGTTGGCTTTTCATAGTATTTATTTTACATCAAAAACTGTTGAAAGCTGTGTGCGACTTTCCACCGTGAGAAGTGAATTCTCTGAGCAATTTGTAATTCTATGATCCCTACCCTAAGCCATTTACTACTAGAATTTTGAATACAGAAAGAAAATGTGAGGTTTTTGCAAGGATTGTTAACAAAATATTCTCTCCAATGTAATAAAATATATTTTGAAGGGTAAATCAGTAATAAATTTGGGCCTTTATCCCTCATCATGTCCTTCGTGAAGGAATAATACTTCCTGCCGCGAGAAAATACAGAACAATAATTTCAACAACTATATTTCCCACTGAATTATAGAAGTCGTGCGCCGATAAAGAAGTTACATTTATGTCCAGAAGCAAAACAAGGGGCCATTTCAGTATTTGCTCAAAGGATCAGGGGAACTGGATGAAAGACCTGATCGAGATGAGGGTCTTTGACCTAGAAGCTGTAGTACATGCTTGTCAACATTTACAGGCTCGTTCAAATAATAAAGAAATCTTTAAAAATATAAAATGTAGATCATACTTTGCTCCGCTCAAGAATGAAACAGAACATTAAAGGGAAAAGGTTAGAAACGATTGTAGATGCCATATAGTAAAACGAAAGCGAGAGATACGTCGGATCAGAATGAAACAGACAGTACTCCTAACCAGTATGTAATCATGAGTCATTAGATATGCAGTCTGTTTTCCGCTCAAAAAACGCGACGCAGCAGCCATAGGTCTTTTTTCCGGGTGACGATTATTGTGGTGCTCTTTCCCTATCATTATTCTGGCGTTTTCTCTTTCAATGTGGCCGGTTTTTTTCATTTTCCTGTGGTCACGCTCGCTTGGTTTAATATTAAATGGCACGTTTATCAGGAAATTGATCATATAAAGCTCTATTTTTCTAATGAATTCTGCTTTCTATAGCAAGTTTTACACATTCTTACACATTTCAAAACTTAATTTATGACCTTTCTTTACGTTTTACACATTTTTTTGTTTTGCTCGTCAACATTTACAGGCTCGATCAAATAATAAAGAAATCTTTAAAAATATAAAATGTAATCATATTTTGCGACGCCACACTATTTGTTTTTTTCGAAAACGCTTTAATTCCACCATCTTTGAAATTGCCAGATCAATAAACTTAATGAAATTCATTAAGCATTCACGCAAACCACATAATAATGTTTTGTTATTGATGTTTTATACGTCCTCAAAGATTCATATCTGTAACTTAGTCATGTAAAATATGATACAGGATGTAATTGTCCTCGGTATATCGTACAGTGCAAGTTAAATGTATCGTACAGTAAAGTTAAATGAACGCGTTTTAAAAAAGGAGCTCCGAGCAGAAACGCATGAGGTATTTCCCCAGTCTCCTAGAAACGAATTACATCAACGGTTTACATTCTCCTATCTCTTAGGTGCAACACAAGCACACACTGGTGCATACAGACATGAAAGAAGTTGCAGTGTTCCATCCGCCTCCGCTGCTACTCTCCACCTCTCTCATCACCACCACCTCTTCCGCCACAGCTGACACTCAACCCGCCACATCCTCCGCCCCCTCGCCCTCTCGCCCTCTCGCCCTCTCGCTCTCTCGCCCTCTCGCCCTCTCGTCCTCTCGCCCTCTCGTCCTCTCGCCCACTCGCCCTCTCGCCCTCTCGCCCACTCGCCCACTCGCCCACTCGCCCACTCGCCCACTCGCCCTCTCGCCCTCTCGCCCTCTCGCCCTCTCGCCCTCTCGCCCTCTCGCCCTCTCGCCCTCTCGCCCTCTCGCCCTCTCGCCCTCTCGCCCTCTCGCCCTCTCGCCCTCTCGCCCTCTCGCCCTCTCGCCCTCTCGCCCTCTCGTCCTCTCGTCCTCTCGTCCTCTCGTCCTCGCCCTCGTAACAGTCTTCAATATTGCCGCAATTACCGTTACAAATTGCGAATTTATCCCTTGGAGTACAGGAAGAAAAGAAATACAAGTTTTTGGTATGAAAGAACACAAATTTACACTACTAATTTTATATACACCATTCAATACATATCTACTTCTTCCTGATTATAAGTATTATCTTGTCGGCGATGTATTGAATTATGTAGGCTGAATATTGCAAAGTTTGACATCTGTAGACATGAAAACTGTATTTGGGGTCTCAGTGTGGAGATTTCTTTTCGGTACCATTTTCTGAAGCAATTACCGCCTTTTTGGTACAGAGAATGTAGGTATGTACAACCAGATGGTCAGAAATGAAGACTGAAAACATCTTCCCGCAACATTCTTGAGGGGTCTTTACCAGATGTATTGGAGCAGAATCCTGTTGGAAACTACAATTCTGTCCCATGAGTTTTCAACAGGATTTTACTCCAACACACACGGTCCTCCCAATGCAGTCTATTCCAACGCATCAACATTTTCTTTAAAAGTGAGATAGATCGTAATAAAATTGTTCGAGAGATTGGACTATAGTGATTTTCATTTTTAATCTATATTTTGAATTTTTCCGAAACTGAAATGTGTACATAGAAATCACAGATTGACTGTCAGTTTGGCCCACTGTTCTTTCCAACTTCTTCAGACGGACCGCTATTAATTCGCAATCAGCAGGTGCGCCGTGCTTGTGAGGCGAGCGGGGTGAGGTAGCGCGGAGGGGGTCGGGGCGTGGCGTGGAGGGGCGGTGGTGTGAAGCGAGGCCTGCCATTACTAACGATGCAACTTGCTGACGGGCTGTTAGTCGGCTCCTCCCTGCTCCAAATGACCGGGGAAGGGGACCGCAGCCGCGGCGATGCTGCAACCGGACCCTCTTTCCCACCGGCCCACACGTCAGCTTCTTAGCCGCTCGTCTACGAGCTGGCGGAGCGATCCTTCAGATGCGCCACCTCTTCCTTTTAAAATTCCGTAAATATTACCACAGAAAAAATACTTTCCACTTCTCATTACGCACATATAATTGAATTAATTGGAGATAATAGTATTTTCTGACAATATTCTATATGTGAACATTTATTTGCAATTGAATTTTAATCGACATCCGTTAACCCAAACGATTTTTAAGACATACAATAAAAAACGTTTAAGATTCCGTAAATATTACCACAGAGGAAAGAATTCATTGCACTGAAACATGGCATTAGCAAAGCGGGAACTCTGTGATAAAACAATGTTTCATTTAATTTCTAGTTTGTATTCATTAAAAAAATAAACACCTTACACAATTATAATAAGTAAGTGGATGACTAAGTCTGCTATAGCAATACGCTAACGCAATATGCGATTGCATATTGTCTAGTTGCAAGTACGCGATAAAAAAAAAGTAGAGCAAACTTAAGAAAGTGTGCACTCTCGTAAACTCACTGAAAGATATTACTATACGGCGGCATGGATACTTGTGAATCGCACGGGCGATACAATAGTTCTTGTTAACAGAGAGTGTGGTGCCGAGAAACCGGTTGGGTTCCGTTCAAATTAGAAAAGCCCTGGGGTTGCCCTTCCGGCCGGACGCGCTTTGAGGCTATGCACTGTGTTGCAGCCTCCCCTGCACTCGTCTACGAGCTTCCTTCAGATGTGACGCCTCTTCCTTTCCTTCCATTCTTTCTTTCTTGCTATATTCATTACTTTATATATTTCCTTGACTTCCTTGGTCAATTGCAAATTTGTTTAGTGTCCCTTGCGTGTCTGTTCCCGTTCATTGGCTCCTTCGCTCCTTCACTACCTACCCCACACATCCGTACTTGTACCTACCTAACCTCCTTTTATGACGTCGCTCACACTATTTCTTGTTCTAGCCTGTTTGACTGGCCTCCCTTTCATTTGCGGAGCATTGAGCTGTGCGCCACGCCCAGTAAATGTGTTTTCCAAACCGACCATCATTCCTAAATTTCTTCTGCTCACTCACCAAACGTCTGACACGACTCTAATATGATGTTTCATTGACCGCATCAAGCAATCAGAACTTTTACGTTAAGTCGTCGCCCGCTGTTTTGTTTGAATAGCTGTGCACCTTCCCACTCATGCGATGTTCTTCGCACATTGGCTTCAACATCAAACAACCTCACTCTTGGCTAGCAATAATCCTCAGAATTTAGCACCTGCCTGAGGAGAAATAACTAATTGAGCTTTTAAATAAAAGTTGGCCCTTAAATTAAAGTGACCTCTCTGAACTTTAAATATTTCAGGGTCAAGACTTTGTCAATAATACTGATAAAACACAAGTGATCACACAATTGCCATTATATATTTTTCTGATATTACAATGAATAACCAGTTATAGAATTACCTTTTAATCTACGTGCGTAAAAAAGAAAAAACGCTGATAGACTTGTTGCCTTTCGGTTTCACCTCTAAAAATGGCAGATAAAAGCGTCGGCTGGTGACTCCCTAAATCCAGTTCGAACGTTCCTTTGGGCTGGACTTCAGGAAGGCTACGGATATATGACATCTCAGATTCAATCGCATTCGGAAACGGATTTCCTGCCACAAGGCCCTCGGGAGGACTCTGGATGCCAGCTGACCTGGATGCGGTGTTTCTCACTGGCTTCAAGTAGATGCAAAAATGGAGCCGGTGAAAACCGGCACAGAATCGGTGCCGAAACTTCGTAGTGGGTCGCCGCTCTTCAAATCGTTATCCACATCCTATACCTGTTCTCACCTCTACTTTAAAGGCTTTTTGGCCATCTATCGCTCACTCCAGACTTATCTAATTCATATAATTAAATAGCTAAAATGATGTTTATTGCCATTAATATAGGGTTAATTGCGTATAACTACAGTATAAGGGAGGACATGTCCCATTATTCTGATTCATTTATAAAGTCAAAGACGGCTCCTTGGAGTATAAATTATTTTTTCTGTATGCGCTAGTCTAATACATTTCACTTATCTTACAATTTAAATTACTCTAACAATTTTAGGATTAAGTAACTATTTTTCATAAGTAAACATAAAATGAACATTTCGTTATCGTGACCTAATCTATATTTTCTGTCCAAGTGTCCCGTAACCCCAAGCCACGCGATCGGTCTCGTTTCTTTTCTTCCTACATCGACTCGCGTCTATTAGGTAATGGTAAAAATAATAATAATGTAATAATAATAATAATAATAATAATAATAATAATAATAATAATGCAGATTATTTGCATCACTCGATTTTTTAATTTAAATTTATTTTTGCGTGATTATGATAGATGCAGTAAATTAAGTGCTATGTGTCCTTTTTTGACTTAATTTAGAAAACGACAAATTTAGGTCAAATGTGGAGCTAATTCTATGTTGAGAACGGTTGTTTACCGTGTTAGCGAGAAAAGGGCATTCTGTAACAGGCGGATCCTAAAATTATTTCACAAGGAGACCAATTACATTTCGGCCATTTTGTATTGTAGATTTCATGCAGTAACATCTGCTCGGGTTTACTGGGAATTCCCATTTGGAATGTGTATCACATTGTGGTAATATTGTTCAATTATAATTGTGGATATATGAGGAGAGAGGAGGGGTCAAGGACGGAGAAGCAGAAGGGTCGCAGGCAGTCCGAAGACATTGGTACTGATCGTTGGTATTGATCCTAGATTCATCTCCTGGATTCATCACTAACCGGAGAGACCAGTCTGCGGTTAGAATCCCTCCCTAGACAGTGGTTCAATTCACTCAGCTCAAGCTTCACACGACACAGCAAAGTTGCTAAAGTGGAAAGTCGATTAATCTATCTCAAACCCTGTAAACACCGATCAACGCAGAGGCAACAATGTTGCCATTGAGCATCCGCAGGCGTTTCTGACTCCACTGCTGCCACCGTCCTCCACCATTTCCAAAGCTATCGTCGCAATCATTAGTGCCACCGTCGCCGCCTCTTTCGCTGTCACCCACCTCGTCGTCGCCACCGGTGACCCGCCAACCCTCTTCTCCAACGTCGCTCCATCTCCACCACCGGCAATTTCTTCAGCTCCCTCCCCGGCGTCTACCGATTCCCGCATGGCCACGGCAGACGGCGGCGGAAACTCGCGTCCGCGCGCAGACAGGTTTGTCGCCATCACATCCCTCCCCCACCCGACCCCGCCCACATGTCTGCTGTGCCCAGCGCCGCGGCCCGCCATCCTGCAGGACGCAATCGCCCGCGAAATGCGCCAGTGGTGGAGTCGGCGTCACGACGGCGGCGGCGACGGCGCCGGTAGCCTCGAAACCCAATTCGACGCCCGGAACTAATAGCGTGACTGGCGCGGGTGCCCCGCCGCCCCCGCACCATCCCCGTCGGTGACAAATGCGTCTGCGGACACGCTTTTTGTAAAACATCTCGTTGAAACAACTATCGCTTGGCGCCCGTCACTTGTTTCACGCTTTCCCCGAATTGGGCGCCGCCGGTGGTTGACCGTGAAGGCGCCACGGGGGGGGGGGGAGCGACCTTCGCAAGTTGTATCATCGTTCGTGAGAACATGTGTGTGAGCGGGCGGGCAGGCGGTACTTCCCGAAGGTTAGTGTTCCTACTCACCAAATATTCCTTTACGGCGAATGCTGTTGTAAACACACACCCATGGGAATCCCATCTGTTCTGTTATATCTCCCCACTCTTGGGCACAAAAAATTGATATATATGCTATTAAACAAACTAATATGTCTTCTCCTTCGTTGAAAACACTTTTGGGAGACTTCAAATTCTCAGAAACATTCTGTTTTTTTCTTCACCAATACACAGAAGTGCATTAGTCCAGATATGCTGCGTTGTTATAAAAATTTTCCCGAAATGTTTCAATTTTAATTATGTTCGTAACGATTTGCTGTAGTTTTTTGTCATTTTATTGATGGAATTCTCCAATCAACTTTTTGTTAAACAAAGCATGAGTATCACAAGGGCTCAGCGATAACTTGAATAAATAAGTCTGCTATGGCTTTGGAGCAACATCGTTGCCTATCGTTTTCCCAGGGAAGTTTTGGGGTTTGAATCCCAACAATGCGAAGAAATAAAATAGGTCATCTTCGTCAACATGTTATTTTTATTCACATAGCCGGCTTTCGACGGGTTTGCCGTCATCATCAGTCTCGCTGCTTTCGGTAAAAGTCGATAGACTGTAAAAATACTATGTTGACGAAGATGACTTCTTTTATTTCTTCACATAAGAACGTCAACAACACCGAATCAGAATTTCCACAATTCCCATCAATAGCAGATCTTGTTACCTAGTTTGGAAGATCTAGTAAACAAGTTAAGTAGTTTGGTTGAATCCAACCGCTATTTGGAGGAAATTCTAGCTTTCTTTTATTCTGATTGGCAGGTTTCCTCGAATGTGTTCGATCATTACCAGGTGAACCCCAGAGCAGTACTCTAACAAACGAGCTATAGACCCCGCGCGATCTTTCCTTCGTCATCCGTCTCCTCCTCCTCACATTCACACACACAAACGTATGCGCTACACTATCACGTGCCTGGGAGAGCAGTCGGGAACATATAACTTCTCCTAGCAGAGGCGGCACTGGGGGGATATCTGGAGAGGGAAAACCTCACAATCCGACTTGTAGGTCGGTGCCAGATCACACGTTTCAGTAGAGAAGGACGCTGTCTCCCTCCGAGAGATAACATGCACTACAATTACGGGCCGAATGGCCTAAGTAGTTGATGCTCGAGAAACCAACAAAAAATCCAAATTCATTCAACAGAAAGATTGAAGTTTTTTCTTAATAAAAGTTCCAATAATTACTTTTTATAGACAATCACAAATACATAATTCTCATGAATTCAAATTATTCACCCATTTTCTTGTTAATTGACATATTGTTAAGGCCTGATGATGGAGACACAACTCGACCTCTGAAACGTTGACACGCCGTTTCTTGTTTCAAGATACCATTGTGAATGAAAAATCATTTATGTTTTAATAAATGTATTTGTGACTGTCTATAAAAAGTAACTATTGGAATTTTTATTAAGAAAAAACTTAGTAGCAGACAGCCTATGTGTCATCTTTCTAGGAAGATTCAAGCTTTAGATTTACTCGGGGCCAAACCCGAACGAAACGCGGCTGCGTTCAGACGAGCATCGCGGACGATGCTGCTGTCCGTCGGTAGAGGACGGCGTCCGGCGGGCCGTCTGGGGGCCGAAAACGACGAAGCGGGACCTCGGGGCAGCAAACCGGCCGCGCTGGATTCTATCCGAGCATCGGCCGAACGTCCGCCGGCTGGGTGGGTGGGTGGGAGGGCGGTCTCGCTTAATTCGCGCGGCCCAGTTTCCCTGCTGCGGAGGCGCTGGGGCGGAGCCTGCGTCACCCCGGAACTTGACCGGAAGGAGGCCATCGCCGAGAATACGATCTGCGCGGGCGGTGCAGTATGTCCGAAGCGGGCGTCGGCCTTTATTTGGTCGAGAAACGCGTCACCGCGCTAAATCAAAATAGCGTTTTACCATAAGATATAACAGTACCTAAGATATCTTTACTACTAGAGAAATGTAGTACCTCTCAAACGACGAAAGAGTAAGATGTATTGTACCTTTTGCGGCTAGATATCGAGTACCTTCAACGCGTCGTGTGGAATATTTTTTCCATATTCCAGTTGTTTCAATACCAAAAGTATATAAATGCCGAATGTTTACTCTATTATGAGGGATAAAAAACTATTTTAAGTTCTGAATCCATAACAATGCAAATTACTACGTTGCATTTGTTATGCACTGTTGGAAGACGCCTGCATTTAATTTGTACTGACAATCATACAATAGCCAAATGCAGATCTGAACATTAGAAAGCTTCAAATCAAAAAAATACTTTTTTAAATGGTGACGGTTTCTCATCGGGTGTCCAAAATTTGCGAAGGAATTATAAAAATTAAACATGTTAGACAATAGCAAGTTCATGATTTCGTAATATAATAAATAGTATTTTGTTTCGATATTTATCCCCAAAGACACAATTTGAATAGCGTTATTGAAAGCGAGAACTCTTATCGTCATTGATCAAGGGATCAAATCGCTCTTATAGATATTTTTCAACCTTATGTTCCTGTTTGGAATAAATAAGAAAACATTTTTCATTCGACGATAAGAGCTAAAGATAAAGTGCAGATAATGCATACGCGAATATATTGTTTTGTTGCTTCTTTGGGTTGGTTCTTTGAAAAAAAAGTATGATCTTGATGATTGTGTAAGCTTCTTTAGTTAGTGAAATGGAAAATAAATGCATTAGTTTTTTATTTGTTAGTGATGCAAGTCTTCTTAATCCACGAGATTCCTTATTTCATTGCCAGTTCCGGTTTAGCTGGTATTGAAGGAGACTTCATCTCATAACCCAAAACCAGTTCTTTCACCTTGTAACATTTCTTTGGGAAAATGTCGTAAGTTCTACATTTTTAAGTAATTCCAATGAATGTAACACACCCACAAAATTCGTCATAAAATAAGATACTCGCGTTGAATTTCGTCCCGTTAAGTAAATGTTCTACAGCGATTTCCACAATGAAAACATTTGATCGTATCGAGTGAATGGTGAACGTACTACGAGCGAAAAGAGGGCACCGGTAGAGAAAAAAAAATAGTAACGACTTACATCGAAGACGGCAAAACGGGACGGAGACGAGGAGAAACTTTAAGATGCATAGCGCTTGCGCCTAGAGCAGGCAGCCTACTCCAGCCGTAAAATGAACCGCGGACCGTTTAAGCTCAAGGGAAAGAGGCAGAACAGTGTGTATTCAATCATCTAACGTCCAACCACTTGCTGCAACACCGCGCACGCAAAAACCGTCGACCAGCGAACGGGAGGGGGGCAGAGAAACGCAGAACAGGTTCATCTCAAACTCGTGAAACCGCTTTGAGAGTGAAAAATGGTGTTCCTATTTAATCGGGAACGACTAAATGGTGGTAAAAACGGGTCCGGAAATGCGTTGTGGTGGGGCGGCCGTGGATGTAATGAGTCGATGAAGGGGCGTAGGTATAGAACGATTTTTCTAACGATGAGCCAAAGTAACAGTTCGCGTAACAAGTGATCATCACATGAAATTCAGAGAAGTATCCCTCCGCCGCGATAGCTGTCCAGCCACGCCTCTTCGTAAAGTGTTAGGTTATAGTTCCTGTGAAAACATCCCTATGCAGAAGTCTAAAAGTTTCGCTGAGGTATATGCATGTACGCCAGTCCTGGAAATGTTTAAATTTAATTACGTAAGTGGATAATCTCTTTATCTGCTCTCACAATCAGTAAAAGAAATCTGCCACGAATGTAAATAGAAAGCTCTCAATCACAGCTCGCCACACAACAGTACAATAGACGGAAACACGTGCACCAGTGCGCATCTCGGTTTTAAAATAAGCATAATATTTATAACAAAAAAGTGAATTCAATGTAATGTTAATACAAAAAAAAAAAGAATTTTTACAGAAGAGCACATAACACTGCACTTCCTAACTTCAATTAATCGTTCAATAATTCTTCAACTTTCAATAATTCAATAAAGCGCACTATACTTTCATCGGACGAGGACATGACAAAAGGAAGCGTCGAAACCATTTACAAGTTAGCCCACTGCAAACGAAGGAATGCAGGAATGGAGTCTAATGGGCTCGAGGGCACAACGACCACAGAACCTTCAGTTATGTTGCTGTCTCTTTGGCACATCCTTAGGAAAATCTTTCTATACGCGCGTCGCGCCGTCACGTCACGCCGAGCGACGCCGACGGGGACGCCTAGAGCAGGCTGACAGGCGGCGTTGTCCGCTCGCGCGCGTGACGCAACGCCTCCACTTCCAGCACGAGCGCGCGGCGCCGACCAACAGGAGAAGGGTCACGGTCGAGGAACAACGGTTTGGTTGAGCGGAGTGTCCTGAACCACTGAAACACTCACACACTGAGTTGTTTGTAACCACAGAAACAGAAACAAGCGAAAGATCGTGATGAATGCAGGACCGTAACATTCAATTCTCAGATCTATGAGATTGAGACCGAACGTTACTATACATAATTTAATTTGCAATATTGAACGCTGTGTAATTTTTTTGGGGGGAAGGTTATTTAAGTTTGTATCAACCTCTAGGTCATTAGCAACCACTATTGGCTTTTTGATTGATTTATTTTTTCGTGTTTCCGGGCGTGTCATCTCCTCAAGTCATTAGTCCCGTAAGTATTGTGCAGGGTTTTTTTCTCGGGAGATGGCGGTGATCTTCCCCCTCTGGATGGCGAGATCCGGCGTCGACCTGCCGTCGGCTAGAGGGGTTTCCCCCTAACAAGGACTCTCCCACTAGCGGGGCACCGCCCCAGCCGGGACAAGCTCTAAGCTCCCGACCGGTCTCCCGGAATATGTGGTAGTGTCGTGCATGTTAGTGTAAGTGTAAAGGGAGAAGATAGGACAAGGAAGAGGAAGGACAGATCGCGCGCGGTCCATGGCCCGTTGTTAGGGTACTGCTCCGGCATTCGCCTGGTGTTGATCGTAGAAACCACGGAAAACTACCGATTAGAGAAGCCGGCCGCTAGAATTCTCCTCCAGACAGTGACTGAATTCGACTTAGCTGAAGAGCTAGTGTCGAAATTTCTGCCGCTGTGGCGAGAGGGAACCTAGGACCTCCCGGTCAGAGGCGCTGCAGTGACATCAGTTGATGCACTGAGCTACCGCTACCGGTAACAACGGTTTGGTTGAGCGGAGTGTCCTAAACCATTGAAACACTCGCATACTGAGTTGTTTGTAACCACAGAAACAGAAAAAACCGACAGAATGTAATGAATGCGGGACAGTAACGTTCAATTCTCAGACCTATGGAGTTGAGACCGAAAGTTACTATACATACTTTCATTTGCAATATTGAACGCGAGTGTAATTTTTTTTTTGGGGGGGGGGTATTTAAGCTTGCATCAACCATTAGCGACCACTATTGGAGCTAACGGAATTGTAGCTAAGTAGATGAAACGAAATGGTGGTGATAAGGGGTGAAAGGAGGAACACAAATACAACAATGCCCGAGGCGGGACTACTGCCTTACTGTGCTACTGCGTCACTACTGCCTTAGCGATCTCGGCCACCGGGCCGATGCGAGTGTAATTTTATTCACTAATAATTTCATTAATAAGTACAATATAGAATCTTTGGAACGTGGTTTCGTTATCCGAATTGTTCGGAAGAATGATTTAGAATATTAAAAACTGTAATACTATTCATTATTCATAATTGAGTATTCGTCATAAGTCTCCAAAATTATATATTTATAACAAAAATACACAATGTATGTTAACAGTCTTCAAAAGTAGAGAAGTTGTAAACGAACTAAGAAATGGTTTACTGTGATTTATCGTGTGAATCTCTAGACACCTGCGAAGAACATACGCTGTGCAGGCTCCGTTTAAAGATAGACGGCAGCACGATCATTAATTGTAGGTTTGGAGATAATGTGCCAAGCGCCCCGCGATAACATCAGCCTGTTCTGGTAGTGGGAGGCACAGTGCTTCTCTTCATGGGGTTTCTGAACAAGAGCTTTGCCTGTTCTTGGCCAGTTTCTTAAGTTGCGCTTCTTTGAGGATGCCGGCCGAATACGTTAGGGTATAACAAAACTTTCTTCGAGACAAATGTAATTTACCTCGAAACCTCTTCGATACCTCGGAATCTCCAACCACGATGTATGAAGGATAATAAAACAATTACAAGTCTTCCAATATTTCCACCTACCGAAGATCGAGTGAACTAGTCCAAATTCAATACGATGATGAAGATGCAATTTAAAAAATATATTTTAAGAATTCGATTTATACACGTTCTGATTTTCGAGACTCTATTCCTTTTATTCGTTAAACGGCATGCATGGATTTAGGTAAGTGAAGAATTTCATTCACAATCAATACGGCAAATTTTGGTTGGAAAATTCTTGGGTTTTAATTTTATAAATTCAGTTTCACACAACGAAATAAAAAGATGTGAATGAATCACTTTCAGTTGCGTGAATCAACTGCTCTTCGCCGCCAGAGTGGAATTATTTCCAGGAAAGTTCCAGTAGTCAGTTCCAACCTGTCATGACCATTCGGTTCAATGGTACCGTAATAAACTTCACTAGTAGGGGAGGGGCGTCGCAAAAACCTGTTGGAATTGATTGGAGCAAAGTTGTAAACTGTTATTTGGGAAAACCACATTCACTCCCTGTTCCTCAAAAATGAAGGAGAGATGTGAATCATGTCTGTCAACAGTATAGTTCTTTGAATTTATTCATTTTTTAAAATAATGTTCACTGCCTGATCAAATATAATAAGCTGACCAATTAATGGTTGATTTTATATTCAATACGCTGCATACTGAAACTATTATAGGCATTCATAACTAAAATTATATGATTTTGGAAATAATTTCTAGTTATGAAGGGAGGAGCTGCATTTGCTTGAATTAATTGGAATCTCAGTATCTCAGTATCTCAGTATCTCAGTATCTCATGGTCAACTTTGTTGTGGAATCAATGAAGTAATCAAAATCAATAAGAAAATTTAACCATTTCTCTATTAATAAATTTCGATCAAAATTAAAAATGATTTTAAAATTATTTGTAGTTTGATACCATATTTTAGTGTACTCTGAGAATTATTTGAGCTTAATTCGTAATAGCATTAATCAAATTTCCAAGCTTTAATTGCTGGAGCCTGAAATAAAATGTGGCTGTACATACACAGAAAGTTTTCAAATTGAATTTCTAAATAAAAAAAAAAATATCTGACAATATCAATATAATACATCAGGCGTATTATGATCGAGAGATCTCGCCTGTCTACAAAAGATTAGACCGTGAGAAGGTTGACATGTTACCTGAGAAGACGACACTGTCAACTTCAGTAATGGGTTTAATATAAAAAGCGCAATATTACTTTTGAAATACAGCCACAATTCTGTATAAGCTATCCACAAAAAAAGCAGGGAATGTCTTTACGTCCGTGATCTCCTGTGATCCTTGAGAAATGAAGGAATAGAAAGGCACTGATTTTACAATCGAAGACAATGAGTAGTTTTTATAGGATGTTAAGGCAAGCGATAGAAAGATTTACGGTCCTTCATAATTAAACTTCACCCTTACCTCAATTCCGCAAAGTAAAAGAGGGCAGTCTGGTAAAAGCGGAGAGTGGGGGTCCGAGATTAAGGTCTTAATTCGTTGGGAGTAGTTAATACCAACAATTACATTACTAAAGATAGAAGAACAGAGTACTGTACTATTGAGGTATGAGTGTACCGTACACTATTCATTTTTATCGACAAATTATAGGGAACTATCATAAAATATCGTTCAGAAGAAATGGAAAGAGAATGACAGTTATCAATCTTGTAAAACTCTTTGCCGGTAGTTATTCATCTTTTGCTAATTATTCATCATTAGAGTTGAATCCATAAATCCAAATCCTATTGGAAATAATATTTTGCATTTAAGTTATAAGCGTACTTTTCACTCATTTGATCAAGATGTCTTAAAAGGAAAAGCGTTAAAGGAAGTTAACGATACCGATTGGAGTACTAATTCCACGCAATGAAACAACAATTTTACAACGACTAATTGAGTAATGTGTAGTATGAAAGTGAATGAACGAAATGAAAACAGAAGTTGATAATTGATCCACGGTAAGTCCACGGTAAGTATTAGAAGAAAATAAAATATGATTTCCGTAGAAACACAATGACCGCAACGTCAACAAAGTCATATAGTACATCCCAGTCAATGTTGAATTCTCAATCTCCATGTCCACATTCGACGAGCATCATCTAAACGCTCTCCAGTAGCGGACATGGAGATTGAGGAATTCAACGATGACTTTGTGTGTTTCTATATATTTTATTTTCTTTAATACTTTACCGTGAACTTACCGTGGTCATTATCGGCTTTCATTTTCATTTCGTTCATTCTTTCATACTGCACATTGCAGTGTCGTTATGCGTGTTGTTTCCTGCGTGGTCTTCCAATCGTAACTCGCAACGCTTTTCATGGTATTGATCAAAATGAAATTAATAAACTTGCTAACAAGTATGAATATTATTTCAATAAATGGTTGTAGTTCTAATGATAGTAATTGGCAGATGAATAACTACCGGCAAGAAGATTTTACAAGATTGACAACTGTCATTCTCTCGACCTGATGATTCCCCATAATTTGTCGATAAGAAAATGAATGGTGTACGTCGCTGCCTCAATGGCTGTTGGCTTCTGTCTTTGTGAAATAGCGGTGTTGGTATGAACATCTCGATTTTGCTCTCACTTTTACCAGACTGCCTCTTTGCTGGAGATTGAAGCAGAGGTGAGTTTTGGTATGAAGGACCGTAAAATCTTTCTGTCGCTTGCCTTGGCACTATAAAGCTTTACTCGTGTTTCTTTCGTTAAAATCGTGCTATTCGTAGGTCTGGCTGGTTATAGACATTCTGCTTTTGTGGTGCTTTGTGGCTGTATTTCAAAAGTAATGTTGGCACATGTGCTGGAAGCCCATTGCGAGGATTGACGGTGATAAATGGCTGTCGGGCGGCATGTCAGCCTTCTACGGTCTAATGCTGTGAACGAGCAGGATGCTCGATCATGTGCGCCTGATATATTATATTGATATTGTCAGATGACACGCTACTGTGTGTAACCGCATTTTTATTTCGAACTTCCGGCGAATAACTGGTAATCTGTGCAATTGGCTTTCAAATATTATCAGTACTAAATGATAATTTTAAAATCATTTTTATTTTGATCGAAAATAGTTAAATTTATTATTGATGCCGTTCTCGTGATTCCGCATTAAGCGAATACTGAATACTGAATACTGAATTCCAATTATCGAAGCAAAATGCAACTCTCAACTCATAACTAAATTATTTCAAAATCGCTGTAATTTTGGTCGAGCTAGTTTCGATGCAGCGATGATAACAAAATCAACCGATATTGACTCGGCAACCGCCACGATCGAACATTAATTGTGTGCAAAAATGAATAAGAACAATTGACGACATGATTCACATCTGCTCGCTATTTTGAGAGTTTAAATGATTTCCCAAACAGTTTACAACTGCTCAACAATTTACTGTACGGCTGCCGACGAGCAGGTAGTGCATGACGATTTGGAAGCGACTACTGAAGCATGGTGGCGGCAGCGGGCCCGATTCGCACTGGCTGGAGTGATTCGTGCATCTTTTTATTTCGTTGTGAGCTAATTGAAACGAAATTTTCCGTAAATTGCCGCATGATATTGTGAATGAGAAGCTATTCACTTTACTAAATCCATGCATGCCGTTGCTTTGAATGGAGAATGAAATATAAAATCAGAAAACGTGTTTAATCAATTTAGCAAAATAACTATTTTTAAATTGTCTTCATCATCGTATTGGTACGGACTGAATACTCGATGTATTGGAGAAGACTGTGAACTATCGCTAGTACATCGTGATTGAAAATTCCGGTATCGAAGACGGGTGTGATGCTCGAGAAGAAAGCGCTGCTAACGTGTTCGAACGCGGCACAGAAACTGACCAGCGAGCAAAGCTCTTGTTCGAGCCCATGAAACTGTGCTCCGCTACCAGAGAACAGGCTGACGCCTGGCAAACCTAAATTGTGATCATTAACAAAATCATGTAAGCAGACACCACAACGTAACAGTGTCTAGAAGATTTGCGCGATATTAATGTCATTCTTAATTCGTTTACAACTTCTCTACGAACTGTTAACACCACATTAATAATATTTTGTTATAATGTTTGGAAGACACCAGCAATACTCAATTATGAGCCAATGAGTATTATTACATTTTAATATTATATTCTTCGAGTACAACTAATATTACGATCCAAAATTCTATATTGTACTATTAATAATTATTAGTGAATAAAACCACATATATCAACCCAAGCAAATAAACTCTGGTAACAGTATTAACACAATGAAGTAATAATCCACCTCAGACTCACGTATTGCATTTATGTTTATACTTTGCCTTATCTGCCGTCGTTTAATCTGCCAGCTGGTGTTAGCTCCAATGATGATCGCCCCAATATTACCAGCAAAGAACACACTGCGTTGTCGTGCGATGGCTCTCTATGTAACTTTCGTCTCTTTCCATGGAGTCTGAGAATTGACGTTGCTGTCACATTCGTACATTCTGTCGATTTTCTGTTCACCTAATGATTTCCCCAGGCGCTCGTAACTGTTTAGAACCTCGCCAACTGGCTAATTGTTACCGGCAGCGACAACTCAATTAAATCGGCTGATGTACTGCGGCATGTTCAAAAGTCTGCCCTACCACGCGAGCTCATTTGGCGCTATTCCGGCTTAGAATAAAATTCGGTCGCGTCTGGGGCAGCGATAACCGGCTTCTGTCGACGGTTTCCGTGGTTTCTGCGATCAGCACCGGGCGACTGCCGGGCTGTACTGCTAAGCGGGCCGTAAAACGCGCGCGATCTTGTCTTCTCTTCCTTGTCTATCTCCTTTACGTACACGTATGTCGGGAGACCGGTCGCGATGGCGGATCTTGTTGAAGCCTCGTTCGGTGATCGCGCCGGATCTATGCTCAGGAAGATCACCGCCTCACTCCTGCTGGCTTCTGCAGGACGAATGTTTGCCGGCTGCAACGGTAATAGTGTTGCTAATGTTTGGAAGGCCTGACGATAACACCCAAAATGCGGCGATTCAATATTGCAGAATTAAGGCCGTAATGTGAAAGCAACGTTCGGTCTTCAATGTCTCAATAGATCTGAAGTGTGTTGATCTGCATTCGTCACGATATTCTTGTTTCTGTTCCGGTAATTCCAGAACATCCGCTCCAGCCGTGTTCGACCGTGTTTCTTCTGACCGGTCGACGCCGCTCGCTACGCGGCGGACGCTCCTTCGTGTCCCCGTCGGCATCGCTCGTGGCGCTGTAACGGCACGCATTGCTCGTGTCAAGCCACAAGGGCTGACGCGGGTAACGGCACGCCTTTGAGTTCTAATGATAGGTGTTCGGCCGTGTTCCATTCTGCGACCTTCGTTTGCGATGAACTAACAGCAAATGTTTCGTTTTCTTTTCCTGTCTCGTCGACTGTATATTACGCTTTGTGGTATTGATTGAAACGTGAACATTAGTGAGGGCCAGAAGATGCGTATTATAACCTGTAAATTTCTTTTTTGTATTGTACATTGAACCGCTTTTGTTATAAATATTATGTATTAAAACCGAGATGCGCTATTCCATGTTTCCGCTCGTGCCACTGTTGGCTATGATGAAGCGACAATTTCTGCGGTGTGTCAAAGGGTATCCTTGCATCAATTAAATTTAAACATTTCGAGACTGGCGTACCTCGCGCTGAACTCTGCATGAGATGTTTCACAGGAACTAACGCTGAAGAGGCGACGATGAGCAACTATCGCGGCGGAGAACCGCTATCTGAACTCGTGTGATGATCGCGATGCGCGAAGCTATTGCTGGCCGTCGTTAGAAAAATCGTTCTACGCGCCTAATCGACTCATTACATCCGCGACCGCCCCACCTGGCGCATTTCAGACCCGTTTTACCACCGTTCCCGACGAAATAGGAGTGCCATTTTTCACTGCTCAAAGCAATTTTGGTTGGTGAACCTGTTGCATTCTCTGCCCATGAACTAAATCTGATCAAACGATTTGCGTGCGTTGATCGTTGAACGTTGAAGACCGATCATATTCTTCTTTCAACGGTAAACGATGCGGTTCATTGCGGCCAGACAAACTTGCTGAGCGGCGTATTATGTTGAGGCTGCTCATTCGTGCACGTCTTGACTATTTTTTCTCTACCGATTCTCTTTAAACAAGTAATGCGATCGCATTCGCGTACGTCAATGTTTTTCATTAACTGAGCATTTATGGTTCAACATGAAGTATCTTATTTTATGACAATTTTTGTGGTGTTACATTAGTGAGTGTAAAAATGTAGAACTTGCGACGAAAATATTTACGAAATGAAAAGAGCTTTGGTTTTTAGTGTGAGATCAGAGTGTCCTTCAATACGGCGAACTGGCACAATGAATCAAGGAAGTCTCGTGAACCAGACTGCATCATAACAAATGAAAACTAATCCATTATTTTCCATTTCATAACTAAGAAACTTGCACAATCATCCCGAGATCATACTTTTTCAGAACAACTTGAAACGGCAAGCCTCATTAAACGTATATCTGCACTTTATCTTAATGCTCGTCGAATGAAAAATGTTTTCTTATTATTCGAAACGAGACATGGGTTGAAAACTGTCTATAAAAAACATTTGATCGCGATCGAATGACAACCAAGAACACAAGCACTATTAACATAAACCAACGATAAGCTGAGGACAAATATCGAGCAAAAAATATGACTGACCATATTGCGAATCATGAACTTGTATTGTCTAACATGTTTAATTTTATAATTCCTTCATGAATTTTAGACGCCCGATGAGAGAGCCGTCATCGGTAAAAGTATTTACGATTTTGGCTTTCTATTCGAATCTGCATTTGACTGTTATCAGGTGGTGAGGTAAATATGCGAGCATCTCCGGTACGTGGTAATTTGCATTGTTATGATTCAGAGAGCAAACATCTCGCCAACCTCAAATGAAACATTCATTACTTTGTTAGCTGGCGATGGAAAAATATTCACGACTGCTAAATATCGCGCAAAGCTACGGCTATCTTACTCTTTCGTCGTTGAAAATACCATTCTAGTAGTAAAGACGTCTTGGTACTGTTGTATCTTGTGGTAAACGCTATTTTGTTTAGCGCGATGACGCGTTTCTCGACAGCAAGGCGACGCCGCTGTTATCACTGCACCGCGCCGAGCGTTGCCGCCGAGTTCGGGGTGTTGCGACTCCGCCAGCGCCTCGCGGCTGAAGCTGAGCGCGCGGTGCTGAGACCGCCCTCACCCGCCCGCCAGCCAACGAACGTTCGGCCGTGCTCGAACAAGTCCGGCGCGGCTTGCGATGTTCAACCCCAGGCGCGGCCCGCCGGACCTATCTCCTACTGAAACGGACGCGCAACATCGTCCGCGATGTCGCATCTGGTGCAAGCGCATTTCGTGAGTTTATTTGATAATCTAAGCAGATCTCTGAAAGGCAGTATGAAACATCATGGTTTTCAATAAAAATTCAATGGTTGCTTTATGAACGGTCTGCGTGCATTTATTAAAACATAAGTATTTTCATTCGCAATGGTATCTTGAGCAAGAAACGGCGTCTAATCAACATTTCCGAAGGTCGAGTTGATACTGACATAGCTGTATGTCAGTGCTCAAGAAAATGAATAATTAATTCATAATTATAACATTGTGTTGTCTTATTGAAAAACTTCAATCTTTCTGTTGAATAATTTGAATTTTGTTGGTTTCTCGAGCATCGAGCCATTCATTGCAGTCTAGTGCTGTGCCTCTCTCAGAAATTTAACTGTCCTTCTGCTGAAAACATTGTGGTGCACCCCCAAGTATCGGGTGTGGTTTCCTCTCGAATGCTCCCCAGTGCCACTTTCTGCTAGAAGATTATGTTGGCACTCTCCACGCTGATGAGCAACAGCACGCACTACAGTGTGTGACTGTGAAAGGAAGGAAGAAGCAGATAACCAGAAAGAAGACTCTTGTAATCACTGCTCGGCTGATGGCTCCCCTTTCAATTCACCTGATCGAACACGTCGGCTGCCAATCGATAAAGCTGAAACTCTCCAAGCAACCAGCTTTGCCAACGTTTGCCGTCGCCAGGCCAGGCGCAACGAATCTGCTGGTGGTGTGGTGTGTTGACGTTCTTATGTGAAAGAAGTAAAGAAGTGAAATGTTCGTCAGCATGGTATTTTTACGGTCTATCGACTTTACCAGCGCAACGAACTGACGTGTTGGCGCAAGCCGTCGGCACCGCTCTAATAACAACAAAAGTAACATGTTGTTGAATGACTGTTATTTCTTCACGTGTAAAGCTTCCCTGAAAAACGATAATTGGCGATGTTGCTTCCCAAAGCTTTACATAACGAACAACTATTAAATTATCGCTGAAACTGTAAATACTATATTTGTTGCTCAGCGGAATGAAATCCATCAACAAAATGATGGCTTCAACAAGGCTATGAGTAAAGTGGCGCGTCGGAAAAATTTTAACAACAGCGCAGCATATCTGGACTGTCGCACTTCTGTGGCTTGAAGTCTCCCAAAGTATTTTCGAAGGAAGAAAGACATATTGGTATATCAGTTTTTGTGCAGAAACGAGAGAATACTATTTAAACGGGCCCCATCAGTGTATTTAACGGCATTCACCATGAAAATGACTGGTAGTAAAGGCGCAACTTCAGGAAAACCTGCCTGCCCACCCTTTCACACACATGACTATACGAGCGCGTATTTTAACTGCGGTCCTCCCAGTGGCACCTTCTGATCAACCACCGGCAGCACTTGGTCAAAAAGCGTGAAACGACGGGCGCCAACGATAGTTCAACGGTGTTACAAAAGCGTGTCCTGAACATTGTTTTCCGCAGTGTGCGAAACGCGGTGCACCGCACCGGTCACGCGTGAACATCATTTCCTTTGTCATATATCTGTTTCCTCCCACCGCTGGCATTCCGCACGAACGTACCGAAGATGGCGAACGCAACTCTGCTTTGGTATGAGCTTGCGTCGAAGTAATGTGATGACGACAAATATCTGCGCAGACACTAACAACCGCCGTCTGCCCGTGGCTGTGCGAAATCAATTTCAAAATGAGCGGACGTTGACAGTCACCGGTGGCATTTTGACAGTGGTGTTGGCACGAGAGGCGGCGACTGGTGGCTGCTGTGCGACGACCAGCAGAGTGGTGAGAGGACTGACAACGTGAGTCTGCGAGTAACAATGGCATTGTTACTTGATCGTGTTTAGTTTGGGCAGTCATGTTTCCTGCAGCTGCTGTGTCGTGGCAGGCTGGTGTCTGAAGGAGGACTACGACACGCAACTGGTCTCTCCGGTGTGAATCCAGGAGAGATTGAATCTGGAATCAATACTTATCATTCTGTGTCTTTGCTTCTCCGTCTTATTTATTATAATTGAACAATATTACCACAATGTGATACACATTCCAGAGTAGAATTCCCAGTAGGCCCGGCAGATGTTTGCATGAAGTCTGCAATACCAAAGTGGTAGATGGTGGTCTCGCGTGAAATAATTTTGTTGCAAGAATGCGCGCTATCGCTGGCACGTGAAACAACCGTTCTCAGCTAGGAGTAGCTCACATTGACCTAAATTTGTCGTTTCTAAATGAAATCAAGAGCGTAACGCAATTACTGCATCTATATAATCACGTATTGGTGAAAATCAGTGATGCAAATGTCTGCATTATTATTATTATTATTATTATTATTATTATTATTATTTACATTATTATTATTTTACCGTTATGAACGCGGTCGATAATATCAACATCTTTTTCTTGAACACTGAACAATAGACCGGAATACGATAACAAAATGTTTTATGTTTACTTATGAAAATGGTCACTTAATCTAAAGTGTTAGAACCAGCAGATAAGTGAAATGTATTAGTAGCGCCCATAAATAATTTATACTCCGGGCGCGTCTTGTTATAAATAGTCGAAATAATAAGGACATGGCATCTCCTATACTGTGAGTTATACGCAATGCTCCCTGCTATTAATATTGTACTTTGTCATTTAACTATTTAATATATGGTGGGCAAATGCTGGAGCGATAGATAAACAAAGCATTAGTAAGTGAAGCACAAGTATGGATAATGGATAGCGATTTGAAACGGCGTTCCTACAATTTCGGCTTTGCCATTATGTCGCTCCGACTGCATCTATGAAGCCAGTAACACCCATCAGGTCGGCATCCAGAAATCTCCCCGAGAGCACTTTGTAACGGAAATCCATTTCAGGCGGTGAGTCTGGTGTCATGGCCTTTCTGAAGTCAGCCGTGTTAACTGAATTGCTTATCTGCCATTTTTTAGAGGTGGCTCCGAGCAACAATCTATCGGCATTTTCTTTTACGCGCATGGAGTAAAGGTATTCTATAACAATTTATTATTAATATCGAAAAATATATAATGTACGTAGTGTGATCGCAATGTTTATCGTATTATTGACAAATGTGACACAATCGCCCAAAGTTAAGTGCTGTTAGGCCAACTTTTATTTAAAGCTAATTGAGCCATTTTTGCTCGCGATACTAGAACTACGAGGATTGTGCTGGCCGAAACCAGGTGACGTGTTGAAGCCAATACTGGCGTAATGAAGGAAAGGTGCGACTATTCCAAACTGGTAGCGGAGCATTTTGACTTTCTTTGTCAAAGGAGCCAGCGACGCGTCAATGAAAGCGATCGCTGTGGGAATGGGTGATCGCTGACAGTGGCGAAAGCCAGGGAATGATGATGGAATTTGAAAGAGCATTTACTGGGCGTGGCTTTGACTGTGCTCGCAAACGAAAAGGAAACGGTCAAGCGAGCTGAAACAGAAATAGTGTGATGATCTCAGAGACTGACGAGTACAATGCGAACAATGACGAAGTGGCGCGAGAAAGAACCAATGTTGGTACAATTGCCTGCTGTCAAACAAATTTGCAATTGACCAGAAGTCAGAAATATATAGATATAGCAAGAAAAAGGAAAATGAAGGCGTGCATCTGAAACTCATGCAATGCGAAAACTGCAACACGATATAACTCAAGCGCGATCCACGACTGGGGCTTTGTTGAACGGAGTTCATTTCTCGGCTTCACGCTCTTTCTGTTAACAGAAGACAAACCTGGCTGTCCATGCCGCCAAACTGTCTTTCGGTGAAGTTTACGGAGTGCTGCACTTTCTTAAGTTTGCTCTACTTTTTATCGCGTACTACGGCTTTATGCAATCGCATATTGCGTTGGCATATTATAGCAGCTACTTATTATAATTGTGTGAGTATTTATTTGTGGAGTAAACCGTAAATGAAACATTATGCAGAGTTCCACTTTTGTAATGCCATGTTTCGAATGCAAGTAGTCAATAAACGTTTTTATTAACATGTCAAAAATCGTTTGTTAAGCACAGATAAATTCAATTGCAAATGTTCACACAGAATATTGTCGAATACTATTATCTCCAATTAATCAAATATCTTTGTGTAATGAAAGTATTTTTCTGTGTGTCTTGGAGGTGCAAAACGGAAGGCTGGCATCTGAGAAAGGATCGCTCCGCCAGCGTCGAACGAAGCGGCAAGGCGTGTGAACCGATGAAAGGTCGAACTACCTTTTATCTGCACTGGCGTCCCCGCTCCCGGTCGACTGAGCTGGCGTGCCTTCCGTCGCTTAGTTGCGTCGTGGCGTAACACTTCACTACCGCCCTCGCATGACACCCTCGCCTCACCCGCTCGCCTCTGGCTTACGGCACACTACTACTGATGAATCTGGCAGATTGGAAAGAAGGCGACGACTGATCAATCTGTGTTTCTATATTGCATTTCGGTTTCAGTGAAAATATGGGTAAAAATGAAAATCGCAATCCAGTTTATTACCAATACGATCTATCTCGCACAAGAAAATGTTGATGCGATGTTTGTGAAGACCGTGTGTTGGTGGCTTTCATGGAAGTTGGTGATTTCAACATTCTGTAATACATCTGGTAAATTGCGAGAAGATATTTTCGGTGTCTTCATTTTCACAACCGCTCTGGGCAACATACCACCATTCTCTGTACCAAAAAACGTGGCTGCTCGAGAAAAACAATTGCCGAAAGAAGATGCCGCACTGTTCAAATACAGTTTTCTGAAACTTTTGCAATATTCGGCCTGCATATTCAACCGTAAATATCCATTTATTGCTGCAATCGGGGAAGAGTGAGTGAATGGTGTAACTCTTAAAATTGGTAGTGCTGTTGTATTCTCTGCAAAAACTTAGCTATTTCTTCTGTACTCAAGGATAGAACTGCGATTTCATAACGACCATTCTGACTTTAATAATGGAACTATTGAAGGCAGTTGGGGCGAACGAGACGGAAAGAACGAAGGCACTGAAGGCTGAAGGCTGTTCGGAAGAACGAAAAATTTGAAGAGCAGGCTGAAGAACGAGGAAGGACGGAGGGCGAGAAGGCGGGACGTGACTGTTTTAAGACGAGTGGACTTGTGGTCTTGGAAAGGCACGAAGCAGTAAACGAGACGGAAGGAGCACGAACGGAAGGCGAAGGAAACGGAAGGCGCGGAAGGGCAGGGCGGCGAGGCGAGACGTGTCATGTGGCAGTGGTAATGATGAAGAGGTGAAGTAGCGCTGGCGTTCGGCCACTACAGCTAACTTCATGTCTGCGCTCCCTTTCAGTATGCTAACGTCGACCGCAAGACTGGGAAAATATCAAGCCGACGATGCTGATATTTCTGAAACTGAATCTCATGCGTTGCGGGCTCCACAGACGCGTTCGACTACTGTACGACTACCATTTAACTATGTATACCGGAGACAGTACATCTGTATCATATTATGACAAGTTGTAATCTTTGAGGTTGTCAAACATCAATAACAAACTGATATTATGGTTTGCGTGATGCTGTGAGCTAGGTAAATTTTATTGATCAACGGTAAAGATGATGGGAGCAAAGCATTTTTAAGCGCAAATCGTATGGCGTCGCAAATGCTGATTACATTTATATTTTAAGATTTCTTTATTGAGCCTGTAGCTAACAAAAAAGTAGCCAATAAACGAAAGGTCATAAACAAGTTTTGAAGAAAGCTCATGTGAAATGTTTACTGAAAGCAAATTCGACCAGAAAAATAGGCTTCCTATGATCAATTTCCTGACTAATTTAATATTAAACCAACGGCATTACGAAGAAAAATGAAAAGGCAAACACGTGAAACGCCGGAATAATGATGAGGAAAGAACACTGCAATAATCGTCGCCCGGCGACATGGCTGCTGCGTCGCACGAGCAGGCGAGCTGCGCTATCTGTGTGATTACATACTGATTGGGCTACTGTCTGTTTCGTTACGATCACGTATCTGCTTTCATTTGCACCTGTGGCGTCTGCTCGTTTCAGCTTTCACTTGACCTGTTTCTTCTTGACGAACAAGCTGCCATTTACCGAAACGCAAAATTTCTTTTATTATTTGAACGAGCTAATGACCCGACGAAGCATGTATACGGCGCAGGTCGAAACCCTGTCGTCTTTCATCCAGTTACATCGCTGAGCAAATGCGAAACGCTTCTGAACATAAATAACAACTTCTTTATCGGCACTTTATTCACATATTCAGTGAAATATAGTTGATGAAATATGTTCTATATTACTACGCCAAAATATTATTCACTCACGAAGTGATGAAGGATCAAAACTAAGTAACACTTTATTTAAATATATTTTATTGTTGGAGAAAATATTTATTAACAATCCTTGCAAAAAGCCTCATTTTCTTTCTGTATTCAGTAGTAAATATTTGAAACAGGATCATAAACCCTGAAGTGAAAGAGTCACTATGGAAAATACTTTTTGATAACAAGCTAAATAACATGAAAAGCAACATGTGAAAATAGACATAAATGTGCTCCTTTCAGATATAGTAAGAACGCAGCTTATCAAGTTGTGCGACCAACCTATAAACACACAGTGTGTTCCTCAGCGTAAGATGTATTTATACATTTCATGTCTTACTTTCGAACAAGCTTTGAGAAAATTGTTTCGTACATAACAATGCTGGTCATTTGTCATAACTCAATTTCATGTCGAAATCGAATAGAACCATTTCGGTTGACCAATTAACATTGGTTTAAATTATATTTATAAAGAAATTGCCCAATATAAATATTTTAAATGACTGTTATATTATTATTATAGTGAGTAATAAAATGCTGACGATAAATAATATCTCTTTATTATACAATAATGTATTATCAGGTAAATGTACCCACTAATATTGTGCGAATATTGTGTAATGCGTGTAATATAACTGTAGTATTTTTATCGCGTCTGAAATGACGGCGAACCCTGTTTGAAGTCTTCCATTGACGAGCGCCGCTGCGAAACTCCGCAATCGACTTCTCCACCGCCGCCGTCACTTGCACCGCCGATATCCACCTCTCCGATGCTGAAGCGTCACTCAAACCAGCTATTCAACTGTGGCTGAATGGCGCCGTGTGAAGAACATTTGTGGCGCGCGAAAACCGCTGAGCCAGATGTTGTGTTTGCCTTAATGAACATTCACCGCCCCCGCCCCCTTTGCCCTTGCCCCGCCCCGCCCCCGCCACCGCCGCCACCGCCACCGCTCGCTAGCCACGCCCTTCCCCCTTCTCTGTTTTCCCAAGACGCAATTTCTGACCTTTGACTCTTCACTTCACCCCCCCATCCCCGTCCATTAACTTCTTCGTTGCCGATCGGAGGGGCCGTCCTGTGAAGTGACGGTGTAATCGTATCTTTCTGTACCCAGCTATGCAGGTGACAGACCATGAAGATCGAATCATCGGAGAATGCAAGTTTAGAAAGGAATCGTAATTTATTAACTAAATCTGCTTTTTTGTGCTCAACAAGAACTTGATTTTTGACTACACGGATATGTTTTTTGTGTTCAATTTTTTCCATTCTATTATTCAAATTTAAATAAAATATTTTCAGTACTTAAGCAAATTTTTTATAAATGTAAGTTCTTTCACGTAAAATGTTTCGCTATTTTCGTTTTGCACGAAGATATTCCAGTGTAATATTTGAAAATGTATAAACCGACTTTCAAACTAGCTTAGGTGGCTCAGGGCATCAATTGATGTCACTGCAGTGCTTATGAGCGGTAGGCCCTAGCGTTCTCGTCCCGACACTGGCTAGATTTTCGACACTGGCTATATAGCTTGGTCGAGTTCAGCCGCTGTCTAGAGAAGAATTCTAGCGACCGGCTGCTCTGATAGCTAGTTTTCCGTGATTTCTTTGAAGTTAACACCTTAGAACGTCGCGGCAGTACCCCTGGCACAGAGGTCAAAGGATCGTGCGTGATCTTTCCTTGCCATTCTTTGTCCTATCCACACCCCATAATTCTACACACTTTCATGTTCATGCACTCTACTACTACCAGCCGGGAGCTTACAACTGGCTGAGGCGCTGCGCTACTTTTGGAAGATACCTGGTGGACGAAAAAAACAGCTAACCGACATGTAGATCGGTACCGGATCTAATCATATCACCATCGCGCCTTCCTCCCGCCGATAAAATACACGCACCACACCTGCGTGACTAATGACCTTGGCAGTGGACGCGTCAGGGCTGCGGTAATCAATCAACCAAACAACATAAAACACGTTTATATATTTGAAAATTGCCTTTTTTTGTTTATAGGTATATTCAGTTTCTTATAACTGATTTATTGTTATAACTGATATTACACGTTGAAATAGTTTGTACAAGAATGTACGTTCAGAAACCGTACTATTTAAGTCAATGTCGTATTATCATTTTCGGTATCGAGTAAATGTGTATCTGGTGCAAGTAGACTCTCGATTAACCAAATTCAGAAGCGTTGCATAACAATTAACTTCGCGTTTGCGAAAAATGGAGTCAGTTTATACGTGTCTATCATTGTTGCTGGAATATCAGAGGCACTAATTAATTAGATGCATCTGATATTCACTTTACTCCTTCACACAAAATTACCAATGTTCTGTGGACTGAAACACTCAGATAGAAATCATCGCATTATAATCGTTAATCATGCTTTTTCTTGTACTTAGCCTGCTGATACAGTTCGGTACTTCAAATCTAAGCCCAACTGCGTCCCCGCTGCGGTCGTGTACTCGATGAGACCCCGTGGGGGGTGAGCATCCGTTCTCACGTGGGCTGATGCCATCTCCTGTGTCTCTTCCACTGCTCTCTTTTCCTCACGAAAGAGGGCAACGGGCGACGAGAGTTGTTTTTTTGTCACATCCTTTATTTCGCTACGTGTCATTGTAATATAAACCACGTATCTTACGATAACAATTCAATAAGAAGAAAAAAGTAATGTTAAATGTGTGTTTTAAATAGAATTACTGAAAGAAAAAATAGTTCTTTTTAATTTTTAATTTTATTTTGGATTGCCGAGAAAGTGATGCCGTGCATTCAAATACCTGAGTATGGAATAAGTTGTTCTCAGTTTTAGTTAATTGACTCAATTCAGTGGGTTTCTGCTTTAAATGTTGCTTTTGCGCTTTATGTATGTGCGTACAACCTTTGTCACAAAAATGTGCGTGTTTGTGAGTTTATAAAAGTGACTGAGGATTATGTATGTCATGTAAATAGATAACGTCTGCTAATAAAGATATATTTATGATGACCTCAGAGGACAACAGCTGAAATATGTAATATGAAAAGTTGCTTCTAGATTCCCAGGGAAATGTAATTCATTGATACTCGGGTATTAGATGTAACTACTGGCCTATAGCAGCAAAAATGCTACTGAACTGAACCACAAATTGCTTTTTTCGAAAAAGTAGTACACACACTGCTCAAAAACTAAAAATAAAACTCTCTTATGTAATTGTAATAAATTAAACATGTCTTATTTAAATAACACGGTCTTCAGAATAATGCAGTAACTTATAGTATATATACCTACAACAGTTTTTTACACACCATGAACATAAAAAAGTTTCTATTCCCATCATGCAACACATGAATGGCTTATAATTTAATGGTAGACCTATTTCTCGGAGTCTTGCTGTCGCACCATCCCAGAAGTGACGCTCTATGTATTAAATTTCAGTCGAGCCCAATAGGATAACAACGCAATCAAATATTTATTATTTTTCAGTCAAAGATTAAAAACTACATTTTGTTAATATTTTTCGTACTTTTCTCAAGTTTCTGGGAATCTTGTGAAACCGTGACACACCCTCACATGGCCGGAGCTGCATACCCAATCTTTAATTTTGCGCGCTGAAATTAATAACTGGGATAGTAAAATTGCCAACAGGAAGAGATTGACCCGAGCGCATCTTCACCGGAAGCACAAGTGTATTAATGTAGTTTTATGTTGTAAATGAGAGTTTTTATTTTCCGTAAAGGTTATTTCAGATTGTAAGATATCAAAATAATAAGATAATGTGATATCCAAAGTGTATCTTAATTGTGGTTTCTACAGAAACATCAGTGTAAGGAGGAAAGAACAAACAAAAAGAAGCGAGTTGGATATTGTGGTGTATTGGGAAGAAGTCAGGGGAGGCTGCAACACAGTGCATAGTCTCAAAGCGCGTCCGGCCGGAAGTGCACCCCACCGCTTTTCTAATTTGAACGGAACCCAACCGGTCTCTCGGCACCACGCACTCTCTTAATAAGAACTATTGTATCGCCCGTGCGATTCACAAGTATCCATGCCGCCGTACAGTAACATCTCTCAGTTAGTTTACGAGAGTGCAAACTTTCTTAAGTTTGCTCTATTTTTTAACGCGTATTTGTAACTAGACAATATAGCAGTATTGCTATAGCACACTTACTCATCCACTTACCAGCAATACATTATTATAATTGTGAGGTGATTATTTTCTTTTTAATGAATACAAACTGGAAGTAAATGAAGCATTGTATTATCGCAGACCGCTGAGTTCCGCTATGCCAATTCCATGTTTCAGTGCAATGAATTCTTTCCTCTGTGGTAATATTTACGGAATCTTCAACGTTTTTAATTGTATGTCTTAATAATCGTTTGGGTTAACGGGTGTCGATTAAAATTCAATTGCAAATGAATGTTCACATATATTACTGCCAGGAAATGCTATTATCTCAATTAAATTCAATTATATATGCATGTAGAAGTGGAAAGTATTACAGAGGTCAAATGTTATTTTTGATTATTATTTCAGTGACTACACTGCCGAGGAAAAATCTCGCTTAAAAATAAATTTCCCAGCCGATTTTACACATGTTTTCCACCTTAAACCTCGACTTTCACCTTTCCACCTCAAGCGATTCGTTAATTAATAATGTCGAAGTGAGTTTTGTTTGTCTACAAATGTATGAGAGTAGAAGTACTACCTAATTCTAGTTCAAAATAGCATATGTTTATAAAGTAGATACATATTTATGGTTGTTGATGTAAGCGTTATTATGAATAGTCAGAAACACCTTTAATTTATAGTTTACCCATATTTTCACTGGTCTTAGAAGAGAGGGAGCGTGATGTGTTTAACAATATAATCAATTTTTCTAATTTATTTGTTTGGTAAGTTAGTACATGAAAGTAGTTTCTGGAATGACGAAAAGGCTGCATGTACGAAGCGATGGCATCTTCAGGTAACGAGAGCCGATTTGTCTCGTGGGGGAAAGAATCCTTTAGTTAGGGTCAAATGAACACGTTGCTTAACATCTTAATTGACGAAATCCTTTCTTTTTATACTGCGTAAAAAAGCAAGTGATTGCTTAACTCATTTGATTCACATTGTTTGGTTTACGGTTATTTCTTAAATGAATCCGTTGTTTTCTATGAATTCTTTATGATAGAAATAATATCGGGTAGAAATTATTGTAGGTGCAATTGAGATATTGAGTTGTTAGGTTGTTGAGTTATTAATGATATTACCAAGTAAGCGTGTAAAAGAAAACTTTGTTGCTATTAAGGTCAATTTGTATACAAGTCGTCCCCTCCTCCCTCGCGAGCGGTACAGAGGTTAACGTTATAATTTTAAATGGCAGATGGGAACTTACAATGTTTTATTACAGATTTGAATTTTACAAAAAAAAAATACACAAGTGAAAATATTATTATGCAATAATATGTTTTGTACTTAGAAATCAGATTCACACTTTGCATCATCACAATATTCGAGTGAGTGGTAGGAGATAAAACGAATTATGGAAACAACTTGTTTTGTACGTCAGACTGCGGACAGAATACTCTGGACAAACTCACAGGTGACACGAGAACCCTTTGAACCGTGACTTGGTTTAATAAGGCGATTCCTCCAGTTAATACTGCGGTGCGGCATAACAATAGTTCGAGGAAACGTGAAGTAATTTAAGTCTTTGAACAGTAATGTTTATACATATCTGTTAACGAACAGTGTTCTATTTTAGCATTTCCCAATGGAAAATACCAATTAGATTAACAGATTTAAGATAATTAATATTTACTTCGGCTCGGATGAAGTAACACGTTTGTTTACGATAATAAATGTGAATCATTCTGAAACGCCGTTTTCCAAAGTCTCGGACAATAATTACCTGGTTCCTGCGGAGTCTAAAATAAAAAAAAGATAAAAATATACTTAAAATAGAGGGTAAAATATATTTAAAAAATGGATATTCTTATAGAAGAAGAGGTGTGCAGAAGGTCATGAAGCTTCATTTCAACATCTAAGTGTTGGCTTATAAAATATTCTCATTTGGAGAAGTCATACTTACGCCTCATTCCTGAGAAGCAAACGCAAACGTAAAGTAGCCGCAAAACCTACAAATGAGGTATTAGCGAGACCAGTGCAATGCCTTGACGTATGCATAAACTAAGTCCGTAAATTGCGAGTTCACAAGCTCAAGCTTTTCGTTAAGTTACGTCGAATTCCACGGAACGCAATCAGTCAGCATTAGGTTCGTTCAGATTGTATTGAGGTAGTTTGTGGTTATGTCATTTTGTTATTATAATGTAGAAAACTAGTTTGCGAACAGTTTTGATGCGTGTAGTGAATTCAAAGTAAGAATTTGTCAATTTTTATTGTGACTTTAACTTGATATGGCGATATAACTAATTGTGTTCGACGAATTACTTGTGAATTTGGTACGAGAGAATCCTTGTTTCTTACGATGAAGGAAATGCGAAAACTACTACAACAGTTACTCGAATATTTATAAAGACAAATCGATAGAAAAGTCGAAGAAGGTAAGAGAACTATGTTCGAAATATCTTTCCAACGTGCTAGAAACGAATCAAACAAGTTCCAGTACGTTGAATTCTGATTTGTTCAGGCGAAACGTACGTTCCAGCTTACGTTCGTCATCGTGAATGCTTGCTTTTACGTGTAAATTTTACGGCTAAGTTTACAGCATTACATTACGTTTAAGTTGTGATGTTAAGTTGTGATGTTAAGTTGTGATGTTAAGTTGTGATGTTAAGTTGTGATGTTAAGTTGCGATGTTAAGTTGCGATGTTAAGTTGCGATGTTAAGTTGCGATGTTAAGTTGCGATGTTAAGTTGCGATGTTAAGTTGCGATGTTAAGTTGTGATGTTAAGTTGTGATGTTAAGTTGTGATGTTAAGTTGTGATGTTAAGTTGTGATGTTAAGTTGTGATGTTAAGTTGTGATGTTAAGTTGTGATGTTAAGTTGTGATGTTAAGTTGTGATGTTAAGTTGTGATGTTAAGTTGTGATGTTAAGTTGTGATGTTAAATTGTGATGTTAAGTTGCTTGATGTTTAGTTGTGATGTTTAGTTGTGATGTTTGAATTTGTGATGTTTGAATTTGTGATGTTTGGTTTGTGATGTTTAAGTTGTGATGTTTTTAGTTGTGATGTTTAGTTGTGATGTTTAGTTGTGATGTTTAGTTGTGATGTTTAGTTGTGATGTTTAGTTGTGATGTTTAGTTGTGATGTTTAGTTGTGATGTTAAGTTGTGATGTTAAGCATCGACCCGTCTGGCAATCGGCCGGAGACAGCCAGGTCGGCGCAGCAGTGACCTTCCGCGCGGCGGGAGGGCTGGGCGCGCGCTCTAGGGACCGGCTGGAATGTGTGGCTCCGCCGCCGCGGGGCGAGAAGATACAAAGCGCCAAGTGCGAGGAGAGGCAGCACGCCGGCGCGGCGTGGCGTCAGGCGACGTCTGCGGAGAACTCGGCAGCCCCGTTACCCGCTGGCCGACATTGACGGACGCCCGACGCGACGCCAGGCGGCATGCAAACATTATCATTGCCCTTCGCCCGGTTTCATTCAGCTGCGGAAGACCTTTACATTGGCGCTGTAGATGGGCCCACCGCCCCTCGGAAGAAGCCACCGCAGCCACCGCGTCCTACAGCGTCGTCACCAGCTCGCCGCTGGTGTTGCGAGAACGCGACCTAATTAATGGGCAGCGGAGCTCCGTGACACAGAGCACCAGATATGCAGATCTTACCCTCCTACAGTCGCTTCTCTTGAGGTGCAATTCCTAAAACTCGTTCTCACCTTGCATTTCCTGATCTTGCCCCCTTGACTTTGACCTTGACTTTACCCTCACCTTTCGTCTCGCCCTCGCTTTAGCTTTCACCATCACCTTGCCTTCACCTCTACCCCTGGCTTTGTCCTCTTTCTGGAGATGATACAAGTCTTCGCTTTTGCGCTAGTCTTCTGGTTCGTTCTCAACTACCCCTTTCAATTCCCCACGCTCTCAATACTTTTTTTCTTCTCCAAAGTTGCCTCTGTTCCTTCGAACAGTATTCACTCTCTTGGATTTTCCATTTCCGAATTCAGGACTGTGTGTGTGACTGAATTTACTCTCGCTCTCAACTCCACCTTCTACATCGGCTTCGATCTTCCTGGTGTTCTCGCTCGCTTCCTTGTAATCAACGGTTGCAATCTCCCATGACTTTCACTTAAAAGCACTATCGTAGCGCGAGCATATAATCTCGGATTCCGGCCATTGAACTATCCAAATCTTTGATCCATTTACCCGGCAGGATCATTCGTGCTGCTCGATCTCCCCTCTCGTCTCCGTTGCCTTGGCAGACACAATCGCCGTCTGTGACTTGCCTTCTCTCATCAGCTTTTGCACTTCTTGTTGCAAAGAGACAAGAAATGACGGCAGAATATTTTAGACTAGAACCCTTTCAACGAAGTTCTGACCTGGTATTCAAGCTTTAAAAAAACCTCGTCGGCACTTCACAGAAACGTGCGATGTGGAGAAGGTTTCATCGAATAAGAAGAGAGATCAGTATTTTTTATAAAAGGGGAGTCGTGTACCTCGTGCTCAACATCAGCATTCGTTTTAAATGCTTCTGGATTATATGAAGTATGTGTTCGGCCAACTGGAAAAATGATCTAATCAAATTAAGGAACACTTCTTTTTCTCAAAAGTATCATTAACGAGTCTAGAAGATGGGGGTGACGTGATGAAATTGCAGATTGAGGGACACTTAGCGGTTTATACGGTACTCTGGGTGCTTTAAATCTGCAAAGGCACTTAACCGCAGCGACTCAGATTGCACCTGTTTGTAGAAAAGTGCTATATTTCTGTATTATTAAATGCTTTTGCTATTTTTATATCGGCAATTTACTGTTGACGCCTATTCGAAAAAACTTTTTGCGGAATTACTAAGACAAGAGACATATAAATCTAATACACATAAGGCTAATCATACCAAATATATTACACTTGTTGATCCCTTCATATACAGATGAAACCGAGCGTTCTCAACTGGCATGGAAATGGATTTCACATACACATATTTACGAACAAAAATGGGTTAATGTTTTGCTCTTTTGTAATTACAATAGACTTCAAAATTAATAGCAAAAATCACATTGAATTAAATGAAGAAACGGACACTAAAGAATCATTGTAAGCTTTGCTCGAGAGCATTTAAGGAACCTTCGTGAAAACATGACATAAATAGTTACGAAGTATCAGAAAATTATGGGTGCTACCCATAAAAATATGCAACCAAATTAAAGGTACTACGTGACCTGCTGTATCGCGCAAGAAGTTTTGCGACAAAGTGAACTGTTTTGCATTCTTATGTGACTTTTTTCTCACACCTTGACCTGAAGTAATAGGTAACTGTTAAAGGCTTTAAAGTGACTGGCGGCATCGTCTTAAGTAAACACATTATGCATATACCACCATTTCAAGCCTGCAGTGTATTCAGCAGACGTTCAAACATAATTTACTAACATAAAAAATTATCTCATAAAGTCTTGCGAGCGTGAATGATGTGTCTACTCTCACGCACCCTTCTCAATATTGTTATTAGATTCCATTCATTTAATCATATCACCTCTTTTTCTTTAAGATTCGCTATAATAATACTATTAACACGACCAACTTACGCTAAGGACAAATGTCTCCCAAATTTGGTAAAATATAATTGAGTTGTTCTGTCATCATTCAATGAGATGGAACGGTTAATCTGATGGACTACTTCAAGCGTTCTCAAAAGAAAGTGGGGTGTGTTTAAACCGTTGAAGCTATGGTCAGAAAAGGAGTTATAAAAGGACATTGTAATTGGATGAGACAGTGAGCACACTTTTATTTCTTGTATTCGGTTGTACTGTCTATTGGCGACGTAATAATGATCATTATTATGAATATTACCATTATTATTACTACTATCGTTATCAACGTCGTTGGTTAACCCGTTCTTAAATGCGAAGGGCGAGGTGGGCGTAATGTATTGGTCGGCTTAGTTCTGCGCTTCGGTAAATAGGAATGTAGGTTACACGAAATCACCCAGCGCAACCTAGGTTGTGAGGGAGAGGGTCTTCGTCTGGTCATCAGTGACGGCGGAGGCGGACGGCGCGGTGGGGTGGGGTGGGGTGGGGCGGGGCGGGGCGGGGCGGCACCGCGCCACTTCCTCGCCATCGGTGTCCGTGAGAGCTAATGGCCGCTTTGTTGTATCCACTCCGCAGGAGGCTGGCGACAAACGAATAAAAAACAATCTCGAGCGGTCGCCGCCTCACGGCTAGTTGAGGCTGAATTCTTGCGCTAACCGCTCCCGCAATCGTTTTAGTTTGGTGTTTATTTTTTTTTTTGTCGCGGTTTTCATTATGTGGGCTGGGTTGATGGGTCCAACATTCACTCGAGAAGAAACATGATGTAGGGAACGGTGCGATAATTAGACGACGTGTTCTAGATTGCAGAACAACTTTAGGACGTTGCAAGAACTTTACTGTTTGCAAAACCATCCGATGAAATATTGTACATGTAGGTATTTATATCGTTACCTAGATACGAAACAAAATACGTTATACTCTGTCCGTCTATATTTTCTTCCTAATTCGTCATCCTAATTCGCTCTTAAATGCATTTCCTTTCCTTTAGAAACATAATTGCTGTTATTGTTTCCATTCTCTGAGAGAAACAGCTTGTCACATCACACGGAGGGGGGCGGTTGACTTTCTTTGAAAGCTTCACAAGCTCGTTTAGCTTTCATGTGGGTTAACGTAACGTTAGAAAATGGGAGACAATTGCACGACCTATTTGGAGCTGCTCTGCTTTGTTTAAAGCAGAGCCTCGTGCCCTTCCATCTGGAACATTTTATACGTACGTACGCAATATATTGATGTTTCCAGTTCATTCACCGCAGCTACACAAATGTTGCTAAAATTGCAAATAAAAAAATGAAAATATTAAATTATTTATTTATTAGTTGTAATAATTATTAGAATAACTTGTATTATTATATTAGTTAGGAATTATTTATTTATTGATATTAAAGTTATTGCAAGTATGAAATACTTTTTAAATATCGCAATCATAGTTCAATATTCTTTGAATTCTTTTTTTTTTTTACATTCAACAATTCCTTTTCTATTCTATTTACGGCAGTCAATTCATTTCCGTTTCAACACCTTGTTTCTTTTCTGTTCGTCATACACCACTGCGGAACAGGAACTTGGCTTCGCAAAGACAGTGTTCCAGCGGACAGGCCGCTAGCCGCTACAGGCGTCAGCCATCACAAAGCCCCTCACGACCCACAAAGCCGAAGCTGCGAGTGCGAGGTAATAATACGTCCGTTCTGAATGTGCTTATGATTCACGGGCCGACGCTTTTCAGCCCAGGCGGAGTTCTGAGGCGGCCATGTGCGTTACCCGAGGATGCGGCGTCCTATTCAGGTCGCGCGGCGCAACGCGGCGCGCCATGTTGCCGCGCAGAGAGCCAGTAACGCGTGTCAGGCCGCCCCAGCGTGTGCGGCACCTACGAGTCGCGGCTCTGAAGAGCGCACCGCGGTAGTACGCGCACGGGGCGAAGAGGAAGACGCGAGGCGGTGGGCGCTCGATGACCCATTGACATCGCAGGGACGGGAGAGGAAGCAGAAGTAACGAATGGGACAGAGAGAGAGAACAGAGAGGGCAGAGAAAGAAGCGGTAACGAGAGGCGCGACAGAGAGGCGCGACCCAGAGAAAGCGACAGAGAGGCGCGACAGGGAAGCGCGACAGAGGCGCGACCCAGAGAGAACGACAGAGAGCGCGACAGAGAACGACAGAGAGAACGACAGAGAGAACGAGGAGAAAACCAGAGAGAGAAAGAGAGAGATAAGAAGAGAGAGGGGAGGGAGAACTGGGGGAGAGAGAGAGAGAGAGAGAGAGAGAGAGAGAGAGAGAGAGAGAGAGAGAGGAGGGAGGACCAAAGAGAAGGAACAGGTCGTGGCACACTTCCTGTGCACTCAACCTGAGCAGAGCATGTGTCTGACGTGTGTTGCATATAGATAGTTCCTGTTGAATGAGTACCCAGAATCTTTGTGTCTAGTGTTAAACATCTGAAGTGCGTTCATTTTTCAATAATATAATAAAACATTTTTGATTTTTTTTGTGAATGAAATTACATGATACCAATATTGATAACATAAATAATACTCGTAGAATAGTAACGTTGCAGAGGACGATGCCCGTGTCTTTAACGGGTCGCGCCTCACCGGGCAGTGTTATCCGGGTCGCGTCAGAACCAGCCGGAGTCTGTTGTGCCTACAATTCACGACGGCTCTGAAGAGCGCAGGGCCCGCCCGTCACCCTCCGCGGGCGGATTCGCGCGAGCGCCGGCCCGATGACCCATTGACTCCCGCAGGACACTTGCACAGTGGGGAGGCCTGATCTCGCGCACTCGACTTGAGTATGGTGTATTCAGCTAGCGTGCCACATCGATGGCAAAACATCCGGGATACCAGACATCGGCACCAGGCGAATGCGGAGCAGTAACCTAATAAACGGGCCACGGACCTCGCGCGATCTTTCCTTCCTCTTCCCTTGTCCTATCCTCTCCCCTCTCACACACCACTTACACTAACATGCACTACACTACCACATATTCCAGGAGACCGGTCGGGAGCTTAGAGCTTGTCCCGGCTGGGGCGGTGCCCGCTGGTGGGAGAGTCCTGGTTAGGGGGAAACCCCACTAGCCGACGGTAGGTCGGCGCCGGATCTCGGCATCCAGCGGGGGAAGATCACCGCTATCTCCCGAGAGAAAAACATGCACTACACTAACGGGACTAATAACCAAAGCAGTTTACGCACCCGGAAACACGAAAAAATCAATCAGTCAAAAAACCAAACATCGATATTCAAAATTGAAACGTATGTGATAATAATAATAATAATAATAATAATAATAATAATAATAATAATAATAATAATAATAATAAGGAGTTTTGCACCTTCGAACGTTGAAGCAATCAATAGTACTATCAATCTTGTGCGCATGCGCAGTTCAAGTTTCGCATAAGGTTTGTGCGTCTGCGCATGTGCAGAAAGATCGAAATTTACATTCATTTGTGTATGAGCGTGCAAAATGTCACATCACTCCGACCGAAATTATCGATGCTTTTAAATATCGATGGTTAAAAATAATAACAAAGGGCAAAACTGAGCCTGAGCGCCTGCGCGCCTAAGGTCATCTCAAAGATTGAGTAAAGAAGAAAGAAGAAGAAGAAAGAAGAAAAGCAAAGGGCAGGCCTAGGCGCAAGGCGCTTGCGTTGACGAATACTCTCCATGGGCAAAATACGAAGAAGAAAAACACCCAGGCATCGGGTCATCCCAGGCGAGAGATAGTTTACTCAATGAAGATACTACAAACAGCGTACATTTATGTTCGAACATGAAAACTAACAGTTACCAGAAGTTATTATTTCTACTTTAACTTTCACAATATTGCGATTACAGGCGTTTTTTCTTCGCATCATTTATCAATGTCGCTTTCTAAGAGTTGAACAACTGACAAAGGGATTCGCATGACAGAATGAGGTTCATTACGTGACGTAATTACATTCATTAAAAAGAAACTGGAAGTATTATTACATGTCTATCAATAATCATTCAATAATCATTGATAGACATTCATTGAAGAAAAAGAAAACACAAATATTTCAAATATTCAATGCAGTGTCTGTAAACCAGCACATCCCTAATGAATATATAATGAATATGATTCAATAACGTATTAGCACCTCAATGTTTCATTGTAGCGTTTAAGATATCGAAATGTGTTTTTTTGGCATTCAATAGATAAAATAATAGGCGCACACGATAGTATGTTTCGAATACTCTTTGGCAGAGATTTTGGGAATTTCGTTTTCCAAAATGGCACCATTGAAGTACAGGCTGGCTGTATTTTATCGCCATTCCATGGTGCCCGAAGAATGACATGTTCCTGTTCAATTACAGTATCGTTGAATTCATTGACAAGAACTTAACCTTCCTCAAAATTGTTAGGATATACAATTATTATTGGGACGATCTAATCAACCATTGCATTTGAAGTAAGCAGTTTAAATTGAAATTAAGGTGCCCGCAATAGATGGGCTACTTGATTGCCGCAATGTGTCTCTCAGATATAGCTGCAACACGTTTTATGAATGTGAATGATCAATTTACTGAAATACGTATTTTATTCAGTTTGTACACGATTCCTAATGCAATTGTTAATGAATCTTACACTAAAGAATTGTTGTCTGAATACTTATGGTGAGAAAGGTAAAAATTGACAAAATACGCAAAAATCATTAAACATCTCATTATCCTATTAAATAATATTAAATACAATTTTCACAAATTATTTTTACATGTTCTAAACAAATATATATTTTAATTTTTTCACAAAATATTTAGAAAGTCTTTGTCTTGTTTCCATTTTGCAAAGTTCGATTTTTTTTCATTTCCCTACAAACGTCTCCTACACATCATTGTCTTTGGTAAGAAATTCTGACAGTCAGTTGTAGATAAGGCAAATGATTGCGTTTTGTGAATGGGCACTAGTCGTAGTCACGACTGAAAATAATGCCATGACACGTACCCCTCAGGCCAGGAGCTTACAATGCACTGGCGCCATTGCACCTAACGTAGTATATGACATATCATGCAGCGCAGCGATCAAATTTCAACACTCCACGGGGAAATGATTCGGCGAAAGGATAAAAAGGCCTAGCGATATCACAAAAGTACAATGAATGAATACATGAAATTTCAAACGATTTAAGTATTGCAATAATTCAGGAACATAAAATTGCCGTGGCTTGGATCTCACAGATCTATTGCGAGCACTCCGCGGTTAAATCACGTTATTATGAAAATCTTCAATTTAATCCTTCAATCTGGTTGTTATTTCATTCCAGTTTTTATTTCTCTTATATCAACTTCTGCCAGTACTCTTCGTAACTTTTAAGCATCTCATTAGGAAAATTCCTTTCGTACGTCGACACACTTATTTTAATTAAATTCTATCAAGGTACGTTATACATTTCAAAAGTAATAATCCGGTTTACGAACACTTTTTGCGTTGGAGTGTTAGAAACGCATAACTGGAAGAGGTAATATATTTTTATTGCTTGTGAACGAAGTTTTCGACACGAGTGATGCGGCAAATTACAGATAATTTTCTTCTGAAGACAAATGCGCGTTGCTTTCCCTGGTTTTCGAGCTCACTCGACATGTGACCTGTTTCGATACGCATCTCAAGAAATGTGTACGAGGCGTCAGCGACCACAGGGAAAAGTGCCGTAGGGCGCCATTTCCCACTGATTATTGTTGTGGAGGTGTGAAGTGTCTCTTGCTATTGTGTTTCCATGGCGTCTCTGCATGAAACAAAATGGTTGACATGAATACTCGCACTACTAACATATATATTATGACTTAGGTTGGTCCCAAAGAATGAAAAAAAATACAGGCAATAAAGATATGTTTTGATGCGTTACTTTTTGTTGTACAATGTAGTGATGGTTATAAGTATTTTTTATCATTTTACCACTCCTGATTGATTGTTTTCGTGTTTCCGGACACGTCAATTGCTTTGGTCATTAGTCCCGTTAGTGTAGTTCATGTTTTTCTCGGGAGATGGCGGTGATCTTCCCCCGCTCGATGGCGAGATCCGGCGACGACCTACCGTCGGCTAGTGGGGTTTCCCCTAAGCAGGACTCTCCCACCAGCGGGCACCTTGTCAGGACAAGCTCTCGCTCAGCCTGTCTCCAGAATGGTAGTGTAGTGCATGTTAGTGTAAGTGTGTGTGTGTAGGGGAGAGGATAGGACAAGGAATGGGAAGGACAGATCGCGCGCGGTCCGTGGCCCGTTTGGTAGGGTACTGCTCCGGCATTCACCTGGTGTTGATCGGAGACCACTCTCTGCTACTAACGAGTTTCGTTATTGATTTTTCAGGATAGTTTACACGAAAACATTTAGAATCGAATGTGGCAACCGTAAATAAAAATAGGTATAATTTCATTGAAAACTATTGCTATGTAAATTTAGTTTCCTTTGTATTTCTTTAGTATTTTGCTTATTGTTCTAGAACTCATAACGAAATTTCTTTTAGAAACAATTTTAGTCTTGTTTTACATTAGGTTTTCAAAGGGTTTACAAAAAACCATCAAATGAGTCCGTTTATGTATTAGATCGATTTATTAATAAGAAAAATGTAATAAACATTTGAAAACTAAATACAGGTACAGACTATGTTCCGTTCAACCTGCCAATACACCGGAGTGGTGGCCCAGATGCGCTAACGATTGCGGCTGAAAGCAACATCTTAAGCAAACCTGTCCGTGAATAAAGGAGGTGGCAGGGGAGGAGATGAAAGGCTTGCTGGGCGCACGCGAGCGCCGGTGAATAGAGTAACGGAATGCGGGCGTCCTTTCGCGTTGCTTCGTCATCGGAAATTCGAAGGTTTCGTCACTTAGGCGGTCTGACCACTTGACACGTGGATGGTACGTCCCCATGAAAAATCTTGGGGACGTACCATGGAAACTTCTCTCTCCATCATCGACATTTTCTCCTTCTCGACCATTGTCATCTTCATTTCTTTCTCTGTCTTCTTGTCTTTCTTCTTCTTTTGGCTTTTTTCTTATTCATATTTCTGTCTCTTCTTTTTTCTTTCCCTTCTTCTTTCCTCTCCTTTCTCTTTCATCTTTATTTATCTTCTTATAGATAATTTTCAAAAAATCTCAAAAACAGCTCAAATTTTAAAAAAAAATTCTCGTCGTGTATACGGTGAAAAAATTGGTTCTGATCTTTTGTTAACTTTTTTTATTGCAAAAATTAGATCTTTAAAAATATATAATTTTTTTAAACAATGAGTAGATTTTGCATAACTTCTGCCTGAAGTTAATGTAAATAAAAATATTTTCTCGAAACTGTTCCCAATTTGTCTACAACATTTTCCACGGGCAAATACGCTTAAAGCATGGCGCAGATCTCATTTCATTAAAGACACTGGATTCTCAAGAAATTACAAAAAGAAGTTACTTATATACAATGAGAGAAAGAAGATGTGCTTTTGGAGTACCACTAGTTCGTTCTCTTTTGCATTTTATTCGTCTTAGTTTTCTTATTTTTTTCTTCTCCTCATTCTCCTTCTTCTTCTTCTTCTTCTTCTTCTTCTTCTTCTTCTTCTTCTTCTTCTTCTTCTTCTGTAAGTGTATGAGTGATATTCAAATCTCTTTAGTTCATGGCCTTGAGTATTAGTTTTCAACTTTATTAAGAGCACAGTCAAATGGTGCTCAAAAGGCTAAACCAGAAGATCAGGTGTAGTTTTGATGTTGAAGTTTCTATAATATGTTTTCATTTCGCTGCACATGAAATTATGGTTTGTCAACAATAATTTTGTTTGTGAAAAGGTTTTTTTTTTTTAAGGAAAATAAGAGTTTTTCTGGCGAAAAGTTGCCGTTTTCCGGCGCACGATTACATATCTTTCTCTTCTTACGAAGTTCCTTCGTAAGGCGATTAAAAAATAAAAAAATACTTTTTTTAGTTTTTTTAAATGACTCAAAATCCACCTTTTTTTCGTAAATAATTGCGTTTTATGACACATAATGATAAAAATACCTGCATTAAATACCAATATCTTGTGGAATATGAGACCCCCAAACGGATTGTCGAAAATCGCCATTTTGGGGCAACGATACTATACTTTATCTACTAAGAAAGTAGTATGCGATAATGTAATGAACTGTCTAATACAATGTTTGCAGAAGAAAACAAATTGTTGCTCAATAGGACGACACTTCTTAATTTCAATTATTTCTTGGCCGACTATATTTTCATGAGACGATGAAATCGTATAAGTGTCAATGTCACATTCAGGTGAGCAACCTGGAAACGAACGAATTAATCGGAGCCAATTAGAAACGAATGAACGAACAAGCCCATCATTGACGAGCGCATGGATAGAACTTTGTTACGTTGCCGCAGGCTGTAGCTGTACCTACGGACGCTTCTCAAGAGTTACTTCTCTGTATCTGCGGGGACATATAATTATAAAAGTGAGCGGCTCGGTTTATGAACCGCCCGCGTTGGTTGCCACCTCGTTACGTGTTGTACCGGGCCTGGGCCCCGCAAGTCAAGGGGCCCGACCGGGAGCGGTAGCTCAGTGCATCAACTGATGCCACTGCAGCGCCTCTGACCGGGAGGTCCTAGGTTACACTCCCCACGGCGGCAGGATTATCGACACTAGCTTTTCAGCTAGGTCGAATTCAGTCGCTGTCTGGAGGAGAATTCTAGCGGCCGGCTGTACCGTCGTTTCTCCGATCAAACCAGGCGAATGCCGGAACAGTAGCCTAACAAACGGGCCACGGACCGCGCGCGTTCTGTCCTCCCTCTTCCTTGTCCTATCCTCTCCCCTTACACACACACTAACATGCCCTACACTGCTACATATTCCGGGAGATCGGTCGGGAGCTTAGAGCTTGTCCCGGCTGGGGCGGTGCCCCGCTGGTGGGAGAGTCCTGGTTGAGGAACACCACTAGCCGACGGTAGGTCGGTGCCGGATCTCGCCATCCAGCGGGGGAAGATCACCGCCTCTCCCGAGAAAAAGAATGCACTACACTAACGGGACTAATGATCGAAGCAGTTGACGCGCTCAGAAACACGAAAAAATCAATCAATCAATCAATCAAGGGGCTCGATGATGGGACTGACGGAAATAAAAGAGTAAAAAAATTACCTAGCGCTTAGCGCTGGCACTGGTGACGTGTGAAGTGGGCTGTGTGAGGCGACGAATATTTTAAGTACAAAATTTCATGCGTCGTGAATGAGTACATGTTGTATCTTAATTTGATATTTGAAAATCGATTAGCATGGAGATAATTTTAGTTTTTAGTAATATTTATTTATTGTGTGTAACTAATTCACAATAGTGTAACTTTAAATTTTGAAACTATTTAAATCCTTTTCTAGATCTCTGAACCCTTGTCATAGTAACCACCCCCTTGAATGATTTCATTAAAAGATATGGAAATTACTGTAAGAATATTGGATTCAGAATGTTTCGTTTATATTACATAAACTTAGTGTTTTTTTTCACATATGAATAAAATGTACACATTCACAGATTAATCTGTTTAACTAATGTAAGAACAGGTGCACGCAGGGTGAATTGAACCAAAATATTAATTCCACGCTTTTCGTTGTATATCTAGGACGGCAATATCTTATATTTTACATTCCGTTTCAATGTGTGCCGTTTTACTTTACGTTGTTTCTATGCCTTTTTCTACATTCGATAACCTGCCGCATGTCTCTATTTTTTTTATCTTTGAAATTACATTTTCCGATGAGAGCCAACACGTGACGCCTGCGATTGGTAATAGTGCTTAACAATCTAAAAACAATGGTTGTAAACTCGACAAATCTCTCCACACTTGCGAAAATATAATACATCCTAAAATAACAGGCAAGATAAGAAATATGCTCTTGGGGATTTCAATTTCCAACACCAATCTGGGCCGATTGGACTGTCTGCACTTGCAGGAATTATCATTAACGGGGTGTTCTACGCAATTTGGAGGAAGTGATGTAGTTTGCCATTGTTTTCCTCGCCTACCAGACACCACGTGACCCTACGAGTCTTACGTCTATGTGCACACAATCTATTACTCAGCCCTACTCGACCTCCCAGCCTTTCCTGCCACCTCAACCGCGTAGACCACAACGTATTTCCGCAAGCTATAAATTTCTCCTTCCCAAGGACCGGAACGTGGACCAGTATGAAAGGAGTTCGCTACTCAAACACCATCGAAGACTTTTGACTGATTTCAAACAATTGAATTTGAAGAAACGTCTAAGACTGAAGAGGTGCAAATAATGTATTTAGCTGACCATGCGGCAACATTTCATGGGAAAATGAATTAGATACATTGAATATTTTAACCATGGCTTTGAAATGTGCGAATATTTTTAGCGTGGGGTGTGCGTTAGAACACGCGCTTGCAAGTCTGCTGCGGGGATGCATAGACCGAGAAGTTTCATATTTCTACCGAATCTCGACCTAGAGGGCGGTTCCTCTGATCGGACGTTTCTGTGGTTCTTCCAATCAGGATGACTGAACAACATACCCCAAGACCATGTAATCTTTCCCGTCATGGAGCCGAGCAAATGGGCTGTTCGCCTTTTTTCTAGAAGTGTTTTTTTGGGGGGAGGGTGTTTTCAACTGTTTAGGTCATTCAGATCTACGAGCGATGATTGAATGAGAGGTTTGTATTAGTTATGATGTGAATAATGATGGGGTATGGTGCAGTGAGAGATACGAAACTCGGAGAAAACCTGTCGAGATCTCGATTTTTTTTTCTATATTCGACCTTACACTAGACCAACACACTTGCGGGTTCTTCTGATCTGGAGTCAGCAGAACGCGAGGCCCTCCGCGACAACACATACATGAGAGACAAGGGACAAGCAACCATGCCCAAGGCGGGACTCGAACCCGCGACCCTTCGGACCGAAGCGCTGAGTCGGTTCTCGCTCTTAGACACCTCGGCCATCCAGGTAGGCTCTCGATTTGTCCTCTACAAATTCCACATGGATTTGCCGGAGATTGAACGGGGACCCTAGCGGTCAAGGCGGGTGCTCTAGCCCTTATACCACGAGCTCCCTCCCCCTCGCCCCTACTCCTCAAGAGCGTCTCCGACGGCACTGCGAGAACGCGGATGCCATGTCAGTGTTTAACGTACGAGTTGTGCCGTGTGAAAGTAAAAGGGAAAGAAACGTTCCCCCTGCGGCCGTGGTCTTCCGGTGGCACAGGCTGACAGGATTCGAGGGCGGAGCCGGAAGGGCAAGCCTCGCCGGAAGGGAAGGGGTCAGATGTCGGCATTGCGACCTTCGAGGCTCCTGACCGGTGTTCGTCATTTTCCTTGCTTTGAAAAATAGACCGCCCCTTTTCTTATCGAGCGGCACTTATCATAATACGTACGTACTTTACGATGCGCCGTTCGTCGTCACCTTCGCCTCAGGCAGCGATAAGATATTTGTCAACTGCCCTTGATGGTAACGCGGTCGCTCTATCGCGGCCTAACTACGGCTTGTCCTACGTCGCCGCGTCTTGCCCAATGCTCGCGTGGTGTACAATTTGAAGTCTTTGAACGAAAGCCCAATATTTAACGTGTTTGACGTCACATTACTTCTTGCGTAACGATTGATGTGTGATTAAGAATTCAAATGGTTCTACCAGGGCAGTATGTAAGACAAGTTCAGCGGTAAAGTCAGCTAACTCTTGCCCAGGTCCCCGGAGCGGCAGTCTTCATGTTAAGAGACCGCCATTTACAATTCACTCCATTATTCAATCCTGATTTTTGCTTAGGGCTTTAAAAGAGTCTATATTTGATTTTCTACTAAGATAGTGATGCCAAACAATACATGTTCAGAAAAATATTAAATGGAACTTATACTTTTTGAGAGAATTTTATTTTGTTTTAATTACATAATTATGTAATAAGGCTTTCTAGTAAGGTAAATCACACAATGCTTCTTAACTGTTTACATTTTCTGTTTGCATTAGTATAGTCACAAAAAAACAGACTAAAAATTTTTCGAGCCATAGTTGGCCATAGCGCTAATATTAAACAAAATTATCCAGATACAACAATTCTAAATAATTTTGACCGATTTATTTAACCAAGAAAACAATATTTATTCTGCCAGTAGAGAGAATCACTCATTTATTATATTAAATATAGTAACATGATTTGCTTACCCCTAACATTTTGATGAAAAATAATACGAAAACATTGATTTTTAAAAATGTTCACTTACTTGTATGGAAGGAACAGAAACAATATCTATTTTTGACTAAACATATGTTCCATTTTCTACATTCTTGATATTTATAAATACTATGAATAAATAGAAATATTTGAGAACAACATTAGTATTTTAAAGTAAAATATTTTAGAAGTAAATTAAGTTCAAATTATCAATGTCGAAGTGGTTGCATTTTTACAGAGGAAGCGGCTTTCTACTTTCATTTTTTTAAATTAACATCATGGTAAATATTTCTTGTGATCAATGCAATTTCGGTAGCTCGTCTAATGTAATTTTGATCATTTTCATCTTCAGTACTATGTAACTTCAAGCACCTATTTACCGTTGGCTTTACGAGAAACTAGTGACGCTACAACAGCACTTTCTTGCATTACTTGTTACGTTTGCGTAATAATGCCTCTTGAACATTCATTTAAGACATTTTTGATAGAATATTACATCAAATAATGTTAATGTCATATTCTTAAATTATTTAGGTCTATCCACTCAAGAATTCAAATAAAATCTGGTAGACGCTATAATAGCACATCCTTAATCGCATTATTGTAACTTTGCAATTTTCAAGTTCAAGACCGAAAATGAGACCTGCCATTTTTAGTACACTTTGCTCTATCTGAGTAAAAATATTTAAACAAAATTGAAATTACATGTGGCTCACGTGATTATTAAGAGGAGTTAAATGAACTTAAACAAATTGTAATTGTAATAGTGAAAATTGCACTTTGTCATTATATTACCCTCTTAAGTCAAAATGATATGTGCATCCCCAAGAATTCAACACAGCGGATCCCAAAGACAATAGCTATCGGGTGAATTTGAACATTAATTGAAAAAAGGATTAGAAATGGTAACTAAAATAGTCTTTACTTTTTACTATACTTCTTACGTAGTATAGAAAAAATTATGGTTACGAAAAAATCGTTTTGTACATCTCTCATTCCGAAAACGGGGATAATTCTTGTACCCTTATTTAGTAAATTACTTCCTCTAGCATGTTATGTATTCAGAATCCATATGTTGTCGGTGTGACAGAGAAATATTGGTTTACTTAAAAAAGTCTGTCTGTCCATTCATTTGTAAATAATACTGGCGCTTAAAGCAGTAGACAGGATTTTCAGCAAAAATGATTTTTCCCTTTTGTGGCAACTTGAATTGATAACGGATATTTTGTTTATTGGGGCACATTACATTAATCCCCAAAGATTATGAAAAATTTTATTTGTTCTCTCCTTTTCACTAGATTGAACAAAGTTCCTTTGATAAAGCGTTTTAGGTCCGATTTTTGTTGCATACTACTTTAAAAAAGTATATTTTTGGCATCATGCGTAACTACAGAAATGAAGATGGACATATTTCTTTTAAAATATGTTCTTTAAAGTGAATCTTGGTGAGGTCTTGTACAACTCTTTCAAAATATGAGTAGTTTTCCGTAATTTTGCGTGAAATAAAAACAATTTTAAAACAAACTTTTATCATAAAAGCTCCAAATTTTTCTTTAAACTTTTTGAATGTATAGAATAAAAAACGCTTAAGAGACTGGTGCAGGTCTTTTATTCGTTGAAATACCTGATTTTCGAAAATTGCAAAGTTAAAGTAATGTAGAAATAAGGGTGTTTATACTTACCACTAGTTTTATAACTACACTTTTGAAGGTTAAATACATAGGCGAAACGATGGAAATGATTAGGATTTGTTTTGAACCATCGGCCTAAACTGACGGTCCTTCTATACAAATATTTATCAATTTGAGTTAAGATACAGACGTCAACTAGAATGTAGGTACACTTCCCTTCTTGGCAAACTCGGTGTTACCTGCACAACGAGGAAAGAGTTCTCTCTCGTAAATTCCTGTGCTGAGCGGTCTTGCAGGAAACTTTGAATCTCCTCGAAGCTAAACGATAAACGATGTGTGAATAACGGACTGTGAGGAACTTCTTTAGTCATCGTGGCCTGAATATATCTTGCATGTTTCCGCCTACAATTTAACTTCTTTGGTATATTATTGACTGAGAAGCTTTGGGGGGGGGGGATCTCATTGAGAATATTACTTTTCTTCTTACTTGAATGATACTTTGAATATTTTGCACTGACAAAATACTGACATTTTATACTGACAAAGATACTTTTTAAATAATATTTGATATTTATAAATAAAATTATCTAAATACAAAGTTTGGATTTTTGAAGTTTACCCTTTATTCTTTTAAACAAAAAATAAATATCACAGTAAAGAATAAGAATAAGGATACATGTGTGCTACCAGTCCTTATAAACAAAACTTAGTCATAATCGGAGACTAGCAAAATCGTTCTAAGATCTGAAGAGAAATGGAGCTCAAATTCTACATATAACATTAAAATTTAATATTGAGTTGGAAAGAAAATAGCAGGTGCGATGGAGCCAAACAAGCGTAACGAAATGGCGTGGGACCGGACATGTTATGAGATTGCACCGGACAGATGGTCACTTGAAACAATAAGAGTATGTGTCCAAGAAGGTTGGAGGAGCAGGGGAAGACCAAGGACAAAGTGATCAGATGAAATAAAAAGGCAGCAGGTAACGTGGCCACAATTAGCTCAAAACCGAACCATTTGGAAAACGCTAAATCCATAAGACAGAAGAAAAGAAGTAAGACACAAGAAGACAAAAGAATATAAAAAGACTTAAGAACACAAGACAAGAACGCAAAAGGAATGAAGGAGGAAATCGCTGGATCACGCCGAACCAGTTGGACTAAGAACTGTGAGCTGTGAATTATGGCTAAGAATTGTGTTGTGTAAATTTTAATTGGATAACCTAACCATTTCTTACCAAGAAATAGTTATTACTTTTTCCTGTAACAGGAGATAACACGCCTTTATGGGATGTAATGGGCTAATAGTAAATAATAATAATAATAAATAATAATAATGATGATGATGATGATGATGATGAAGAAAGAGAGAGAAGAAGAAGGTGTGAAAGAAGAAGAGGAGAGAAAAGCCGGCCCATGGCGCGAGCAGTGGCGGCAATCGTAGTCTGCGCCGAAGGCTGCAGGTCCGAGCGATTAGTCATGGTTTATTTCTGATTGTCCCTTCACATCATCCTGTCACATAATTCATAATTCAAGACGTCAGAACCTTGTCGTGTGAAGGAATAAAGCCAAAAAAGCTGATCTCCATAATTACACACGTTAATCTCTCTCCAGGATAGAATATGACATGGTCTCGGAAGGGGGCGTGTAGCAAGATCAGAAATGGCCGATTAGGAAATAATAATAATAATAATAATAATAATAATAATAATAATAATAATAATAATAAATATTATTGTCAGGCATTGTAATGCATACGGGTGCAGACGATTTATACTGAGCCAGACCTCCACACGTAAGTTCTACACAGCGTACGATCATAAAACGTCTTATTCAGATTTATGATTTTTAATTCACTAACAACTGGTGAACATCTGTGATACAAAGGCTATTTATTGAGTCACATTGGCGATCTTGCGCTGCGTTTAGATGATGGTGGGTCAAACCTTAGCCAGAATATTTGTGTCCGATTTTAAATATTACCTTCATTAAAAATATAAGACTTTAGAATAAAACAATAAATCACCGTTGGTGAATGTTAAAATAAGCAAGAGAAGAAATTTTTAAATTTCAATATGCCAATTTATGTGTGTCTCGAAATTAAGAACATTGAGAAAATTTCACACATACTTCTACACACACACACACACACACACACACACACACACACACACACACATCTCTCTCTCTCTCTCTCTCTCTCTCTCTCTCATATTTTAATTAAATAAATTCCTGTCATCTTATAAATTGTTGTAAATCTCAAAATCACGCAGTTTGAGAAGGTCGGTCCAGTCCCCGTTCGGATTAGAGCATAGAATAAATAAGTTGGGTGGTGTTTTTTATTATATTTCTCCATTTGTTTCATACATAGAGATTTTATTGAAAGAAATCTTGTTTCACAAGTGATTACTAATGTATCTCCACTTGAGTAATGAATTTGATATGTGAGCTGTGGAGAAGTATAATGCATATTGGAATATTGTATAAAACATTAGAATATAACTTTATAAGTAAGATTTGTGTGCAGCGTATAGTTATCTTGCATAAAAACATAAGTCGTAATTCCCATATTTTTCGTTCCAGTTCTTCCTTCTTTTATATTCATATTGACCTACAGTGTCGTGTAATTTCGTTCATAAGTAAATAAAACTTTTCGTATAGAACAAGAATTATCATGATCCACATATTCAACATTTTTTCCTTCATTTACTTGATCAAGAATGATTGCTTCTGGCATTTGTTCGGTGATATTCATGACTACTAAACATTTTAAATGGTGGACGATCCTGATATTAAGTTTGAAATTAGTTTCTAAATCAAACTTATTTTTTTTCAGAACGCTTATTCAGTTATTGCCAAATTTTGAAGTGGTTTCGTCATCTAATCGTTTAAATGAAAAGACAATCCACTCTCATTGACATTTTCACGGATGTTTCTCTCTCCAAATCCTGTCGATAATTGCCGGATAGTGGATATTTGAGATAACTGATGAAGAATTATGAGCCCCTCCTCCTTCATCAGTTGCTTTCTTCACTTTGACCCATGTGTGATAATTTATTATTATGGTCATAACCGGTGAAGATAGAGTCAACACTACTCTAACATGACAATACTCTAGATTACGTTTCAGATCTTAAAAATACAGCATTAATTTTAAAGAAAAGCACTGACAAGATAGGCATCTAGTCAGCACTCTTGACTAATTTACATTTTTACTTAGTTTTACTTAGACACTCTTTTACTTAGTTCTGCCGTAAAGAATATTATAAAAATGACAATCCTGTCTTATTAATGGTTAAGTTTGAAAATCCAGTTTGTTTAAATTATAGCCCATAAATGCCTGTAATTTTAAATACTGAGATAAACGAATAGTTTCCTGATTATAAGCTTTCTTGACAATATAAGCTCTTGAATTGATTCCCAATAGTTTAATACTACGATGTTTTCAAGATATAATTAAAACTAAACTCGGCAATGCAGTTGAAAGAAAATTATATCATTAGAAATTGTAAATTAAATTAATATTTTAATATTAATATTAAAAACAAAAATAATAGGTTTTCATTGTAATTTCTAATAAGTGAAGTAAACATCCTTTTTATGCCAGGCATGCTCATCATTGCAATATTACGTTATTTACAGGGGCGCCACCAGAATTTTTCGCTATGGGGCTAGCTGTTTGGTGACTGAATCTTTTGTTGTGAACTAAATGTCGTTTATGAAGAATTTTTAATTCATTTTATTTACTGAATTATAGTTTTTCATAACGTGTATTAATGAGATATGGAATGACTCTCTATACTACGTAAAATTTGCAGAAATTTGACATGTGAATACGTTTTATCAGCTTTTGGGGAGAGAGAAGCCCCATTTGTCCCCTCCCTTCCTAGATCCACTGAATATCTAACTTGTAAAATTTTAGTTATAAGGCAATATTATACGTTTGATGGGAAAACTAGTTTTACATTTTTTCTTTAGCTGTTTCCAGTGAAAGGTAAGTAGAACGGCTAACTTTCAACGGTTTCGTCATATTCATCAGAATAATCAATTCATTCGGGGATTCTTTCAACTTCGTCCCAAATCAGGTTTTGCTCAAGACTGTCGACGCCGGCCGAGAAAGCAATTGGCGTTTTCGACGATCAAGCAGAGACGAAAACGAGAAATCATTGAAGAAGCGAACAATACTATAATCTCTTCTGAAGCGGTTGATTTCTTGATCGTATAACTAAACATTATCCAATAAACACGTTTAAGGACGCCGTGAAACACTGTCGTTTAACCACGTGAACGATGGTGATGAAACTGTCTCACATACGTCTATACTGTTGAACACCCCAAGTCTGTTGCAGGGACGACAGCATTTTCATTATCATTATCATTATCAAGACGAACTCCATTCTGCTCTGAAAAAGGTCCATAATAAACGTCGGTCTTTTGCTAAGGAGGCGGGGACTTCATGAACTCCGGCTGCAAAAACCTCCAACTACACTGATGCAATGAGTAAAAATACCAGATATAATAGTTAGCAAATATATTCTCTAAGTAATGCGGCTCGCTGATAATTGTAATACAATGCCGCACACTGGTCTGAGAACACACATGGTGGTCAAAATTTCATTTTGAAGATGAACTATAACTCAATTTGAATCGAAAAACAATCAGATGCGCGAATTTGTAATTCATGTTTTCTCTTTGCTTTCAAGAAACACTTAAATGCAAAGAATTTGTATTTCAGAGTCTTTTGTTTTTAAAGTTTTTTATTGTATTACATCAATAATTATTTACTTATTCAAATCATAAGTGGCAAAACTTCGTATCTAACTGTAGAAGTAGAGTTGTCTGTATTCTTCAAAATGAAAGAACGTACATTAAACTTTTTTATCTCTTCATTTTCTTAATTTTATCGTAATAGTTCTGCATAATTTAAACCAGGTAAATGTGCGGCATACCAGTATAACCTTCATGAGTGTTGTTCTCAACAACTAACCCTAATTACTGTAAAAAACGTGCATGGTATCATTCAAAGATATGAAGTTCAGGGATAAATTGCATTGAGAAGGAAATTTCTTACTTTCATATGGGAGGTGAATGACAGATTCGAAAATAAATTTGAATATTGGCAATATTTCAAATTTCAATAGTCTCCGCCTACAACAAATTTAACCAACTTTGAAACAGCTCTAGTAGATCATCCTTCTGACGTGTGTACGAAGTTGTAGCTCAAAAGCACCTTAAACGTGGATTTTACGACAGAAAATTCGAGATCGTATCGTATCGTTGAGGTGATTTCAATACTTTTTCTCTCTGGACTATAATATGGGGGGGGGGTACAGAGTAAAGAACTGAAGTCTTAAGAGAAGTAAATATTTAATGCAGAAATGTTATATTTTTGTATTTTAATATCCATTGAACCTAATGTAAATAAGGGTATTTTTCATTAATTTAACTATATCTTCGAAGGATTAAAAAATCTGTCTTACAAATGGAAACTCAAAATATTGTTTTGTAAGTAAAAATCAACATTATTTTGAATAATTAAATAGTGAAATAACTTGGCAGAGGAAAGAAATATAATAATTCTAATAAATGTTGAGGGATGCAAATTTTTATGGAAAAAGTTGCGTATAATTGTAGGAATATAAGCAAAAAATTGGAAACAGAGCTGAACATTTATTTAATTAAATTTAGTATAAAATTCATTTAAATAACGTTGTCCTTCTTTTTAAGTGCATACTCTCCTTGAAAAGTTTTACTTTACCTTAAAATAAACAAGACTTCTTTATTTTAAACAGTTTTTATTGTAATAAAAGAAATGAAAATTACATTTTCAAAAGATCAACATATTTGTATGACAAATTGAATTGGAAATTATTTTTCCGTAACATAATGTTTTGGTAACAATGTAACAAGTAACAGGTAGTAACCGAAATATTGTGACCAAAACATTGTGTTACGGAAAAATAATTTTGTCTAATCTTTCTCATATACATGGTGAGGTGTTTTTGAAAATGTAATTTCATTTATTGTACTGTCTCAAAAGGGATCTTCTAAATCTTGAATGTAGTGATTTTGTCCATGTATTAAGGGTTGCCGGGCCTTTGTGCTGTGTGAAGGGACTAGCAAATGACAGCGGGATTAATATGTGGGGGCGGTCTTCCCGAAGGCGAGCACTCACCGGAGTAGGCGATGGCGACGGTGGCGAAGGTGGCAGGGTCCGCTGCGACGGGCGCTGCTCGGCGGACTGCGGTCGAGTCCTCTACCTGCACCGCCCTCCACGCTTCGGGCGCCGCCCCCGCCCGCGCCCCCCCCCCGCCCCCGCCACTGCCCTCGCCCGCATCGCCTCGACCTTGCCGGCCAACCCGCGCCTTCCTTCCTCTAGGACTGTGATAAACAATAGACAGGAATGTCTTGTTGCTTTGTTGATCATTCAGATGTTTGTGTCCTTTGCTAGGAATGTCTTACAGTACTCGAAATTCCTCTAGTCTTTCTTTCGTTACCGGTGATATCGGTTCGTATAATGATGATGCAATGGTATAGCAATATCGTAATAACGATAATAAAATTAGAGTTTAAGGTCATCGAACTAGAGGTGATGCAGAATGGCACAGACCTTCTCATACTAGTTTCCTAATGCGTTTTGTGTGGGCTTGCTTTTCGATTTTGTTCTCACCCTCTATCCTGTTTCTGCCTACCGGCGTCAAAAAAATTGCGCATTTTCTAATTGTGGTCTCCTAATGGCAGAATATGAACTTGTGATGCTACAACAACACATATTTTCTCCAATTATTTCTAACTTTTGTAGTTTTAGAAAATTCAGACAGTACAACGAAAATGATACCCGTGCAGTTTTTAAGCGTCTTTTGCTCTATCTGAGAAAAAAATCGAAAGGAAGCATTTTTGGATTTAAGCAAAAAAAAATTAAATTGTGTTTACTTCAAGCATAAAGTATGCAAAAACTTCTAGTGTTTTTCAAATAATTGTGTCGTAAATATAAAAAATATAAATTGCATTTATTTTAAACATAAATTACGCAACAATTACTCGATTTTGCAGAGAAAGGAACATGATCTTATCCGAAGATCATCTTCTTAGAAACAGATTAGAATAAAAACGATGTACTAAAATTGTCCAGTTTCCTTCATAGAGGTATGACACATTTCATGTATCTTCTACCCTGGCACACAGAGATCCATGGTATAGATTCTGAAGAGAGACGTAGTTATTAAAAAACGCTCTTTCAGCTTATTGTTCACTTTAAAACTAATTTTATGTTAATGGACGTGTGCCAAATATCTTATATTTTAACAGAAAGAACACTCTTTCATTTCTGGCAAAAACAGAAGTGCAGTTTTATATTTTGACACAAAATATTCAAAATTAGCTACAATGATATATTCTTCATACGACTTAATCCAATTCTCCGTATCTCCTTGTAAAATGTCCAATTAAGTTCGTCAGGATATTTTCTTACATAATTGTGAGTTACTGGATGATAACTCGGATAGTGAGAAAAATTGTATGATGATTACTGAAAGCAACACCTTCATCAATCATGAATTTTTAACTACAAACGACTAAAAAATGATGAACGAAAAATATAGCTTTATCATTCACTGTGAGCGTTCACTTACATTTCCCAACTATTTACCTTTTAGCGGTTTCTCTTTTGATAATAAATGCTGACAAAGGTATTATACGCGCACGTTTTCTTGAGACCTGGAATACCTTCTTCTTCTCCTTTACTTAACATTAAATGAATTCATAATAAATTATATCAAGCAACGATTTTGTCATAATCAGTATCCATAAATACTTGCTTACTTGTGTCATTTCCATATATTTTGCATTGAAAAACAGCTAAATAGTTTATATCGTAGTCCACTGTCTGACCAAATATCACCCTCCCCCACTCCTCGCATCTAGTGAAATGAGGGCTGAAGAAAACGTGCGCGGATAGTGTGAAAATGTAAGAAATAATGGGTGTGTCTTTCGCAACCAGAAACACCACATGAGCAATTTCAGTAATAAAATGATTCCAAAAAATGCATTTTAGTAATACAACCACTCCGTAAGCCAGTACACTACGATGGTATACCACACTGTATTATTTAAAGATCATCAGCAAAGGTATTGGCAAAACCTAATTTTACTGGAACCACAAATACTTTAATTATCAAAATATTGATAATTCTGCACTCTTTTTGCGATCAAATGGTTTCTATTTACCTCACTGTGCGTACGGCCTCAAGATTGCTACGTTTGAAGAAGGCTATTACAGCATATTGGTTGTTTTAGGAAGAATGCAGCGGCAAAAGGGGCTATGTGCGCCAGTTGGCACCTTTTGACGTCTGACAGACACAGTAAATAAATTAATATCTGTATTGACTTATACAATGAATTTGGAAGTAGCAGATATATAGTACATCTATTGTGCTTACTGTATATAAATCAAACGAATTCGCACTAACGTGTCAACATAATGGATGCCAATTCAAAGCAACTTAAGCTTCGAGGACATACTTGTATCGTGCTCCACTGGATTCAGTTTAATGTCTCGGTGTGCAGGGGCGGATCCATCCGATTATTTTGGAGGAGTCATCATAGTTAAGTAATAAAATCTGTTCTATTGTATATTGTTTTGTGGCGTATATGGCTTGCTGTACAATGATTGTTTAAATCATTACATAATGCATTTCATTCAGGTTCATAAATAAATCTTTAATCAATTTTGTCAAATAAAGAGGTTACTATTAAAGAAACTCTAGGCCTTGCTTTTATAAATCCATACTGATGTTTCAATTGCCATGGCAGATACAACCTTTTGCTATTTGCCGTATTCAGAAGTGTTTTCGCTTGAGATGCGTCCCCCTTGTAATTTTTAAACTATTTACAGCATCTTTGAACGTCATACTCTTCACCCTTTGCCCATCATCAAAATTTACTTACTATTTTTTTACCTTTATTCAGGAGTTTTAAAATGTTCGTTATGGGTGGCGTGAGCGCCTTGTCCGCCATTTCTATGCAGATAGCACCTTCTAATGCCAACTTTCGAATATCGAAAGTAATGCTTTGTAGTAAGTGTATGCTCTAATGCTGTGATATAATTCCCTCACTAACCGTTCTACATTGAAATGTAACTCGGCGACGTCAGTTGGCACCATTTGCTGAGTGACCCTTCGCTTTATTCAATATTACTCTGATGAATATTCAATGGCTGCCTTGTTCTACCTTTCCAAAGAAACACATTGTATAATAACATTTACGTCATGGCGAAATCGTTCAATGTATCATCCTGCAAATTATTGAGCGACGGGCCACACAATTCACATTTTTGGTAATATTTACTCAAATTTAATAAAGGGTTGTGAGAAAAATTGGCAGGAACTTTTAATTATTAGATGGTTAACTTTTCGTTTTTATGCAATTTGTATTCTGTCTGTGATTAGAAAACACCTAAATTTTCTGTATTTGTTTAATGTTTCAGCCTCATATCTTGATTAAATCGAACTTTCCGGAATATCGATGGTGATTTCAGGAGGAAATTTTATAGTTTTCAAGCTTATGGTTCAGACGTTTCCGAAAATTCGTCATTTTTAATTCCCATATACTAAAAAATTAATGGAGTTTTCAAAAACCATCATTAGAGGTACTTTGAAGTATATGTGTTAACAAACGTATACAACAATGAAATACATCTGTAATGTATACAGCAATCAATACGTATGCGTTTCTTCATGCGTTCTACGTTTTTTACATGAGGAAACTCGCCATCGGGCCCACTCTTCCGTCTGTCCATGCAAATTTCTACGCCTCTTTATTACGCCGTATTATATCACAGAAGCAATTTGTGAGTTTAACATGAGATGTCAAATTATCCAAAATGTTAAAGTTTCAATTATAGGAAGTCCATCAAGTGAAGTATCACAGAAAATATTTGCAAAAGTGCCCAAACCCAGACTCAAAGCACTGTTAAAACTGTATGCCATCTATGATATCTAGCAGGAAAAAACTTAACCAAAATTAGGAAAGAACAATGCCAAAAGGCAGTAGAAGGCCCACATATGCTGCTGATAGTTTTGAGTGTAAGTCACAATATACATACATATCTTTAAATTCATTTTTCCCAACTTTGTTTTCCAGCAAATTTGAGTATTTAAAACATTCCTTTGCCCACTGTTTTTAAATATTTTGTTGAAATTTTTACAGTAGCTCAGTATATTAAGAAATAATAAAACTTGCTTTTCAGAGAATCCAGATTAATTTAGTTTTCCTTCTGTGATCATATAAACATTTAAAATGAAAAAATTCAGCCTATTTGCATTCGAAATATTCAACATTTTTTAAATAAAAATCTGTTTAAGTTACTTTTGTAATATAAGCAACTTTTCTTCTTAAAGATCTCAAGATTATGTGGTGAAAATATTTAAGTGATAAACAAATATTTGCTCCAATTGGAGCGTTCTTTTAACAAATGTTGCAAAAATATTATTAAAAATTATTTTTATGTAAATTGTAAAATAAATTGGTGCAATTATTACTATTAACATGTTCATTATGTAGTAAAATATTGAGATTTGAAAAAAATCTTTTGAAAATCAATTTCACAGGTGCCTCGCCTTAAAATGACAAGTTGTGAGAGGGTTGGGTAATGGGGACAGAATCTGGTAATGACCATTATTTACTTAAAGGTCTTGCCTATTGCCTTGCTACTTGCCATGTTTCGCCTGAGGAAGGTAATAATAATAATAATAATAATAAAATAATTAATAAAAATAAAAAAAAAAATAATAATAAAAAATTTGTCACATAAATAACAGCATAAACCCATGTATAACAAGTCAGGACATTATATAAACATAAAAAGTACAATGCAAATATTAAAAACAATAAAGGGATAAAATTGAATTCTGTTTTCATGCTAAATACAAATTAATTTTATAAATAGTAGAAAAAGCTAAAGTTGAGAGCAAAAATAAATAAAAGGAGAAGAAGGAGAATCTTCATGAGATGGATGCTTGGCTGGATCTATCCTTTATATCCATCAATCAGCTGGGGTTTCAAGTCATGCAGCAGAATATGCAACAAAAAAATAATTATTTTTATTAGTTTATATTGGTGTTGATATGTGTTTATAGTGTAGGTATTCCTTTGTACTGTAGAATGTATGGTTTAACAGGAAAGCTTTCAGTTTATTTTTGAATGTGTGTATTGAGTTTGAGCTTTTAAATTCACTATGGAGTTTGTTATATTGTGTGATGCCTTCAAAACGGGTACTTTTTTGAAAGATGGAAGTTTCACAGTGTGGGACATGCAGATTCTTGTTTTGTCTAGTATTATAGTTATGAACATCAGTATTTAGAGTAACAGAATCCTTGTTTTCCATAAGCGTCTTCTTTGTGAAGATTAATATTTCAAATATGTATATGCATGGAGTGGTAGGATTTGTAATTTCTTGAAAAGTGGTTTGCAGGACTCATGTTTGTGAGTGTTTGTCATTGTTCTCAGTATTCTTTTGGATGATAAAGTGTGAATACTTTCTGGGAGTTTCCCAGAATATGATTCCGTATTTTAGATGCAGTGGACATTTGCAAAATACACTGTTCCTAGTGTACCCAAATTTGAATTTGACTTAAGGATGTAGATGGCATAGCATGACTTGGTAGCTTGTTGTTTAGATCTGTGATGTGGGAGTTCCATTTTAAATTGTCTTGAATTGTCAATCCAAGGAAAGTTGTTTTTGGGCTATTTTTACAGGCATGTGTTTTATCATCAATTGTGTTAGAGGCTTTTCTTTGAGTGGATTCCAAAGTTTGGGGAGACAGTTTTACTGGTGTTTATGATGCGTTTGTTTTCCTGGAACCATTTATTAGTGCTTCTAGAACTGTTTGTGCTTCTTTCTGTAGAGTTTGTTGGTATTTGCTTTAATGATAATGTTAGTGTCATCTGCAAATAGGACCATTTTGCTCTTTTGTAGAGTCAAGGGCATGTCGTTGATGTACAAGAGAAATAGTATAGGGCCCAGGATTGATCCTTGTGGACTCCATAATTTATCATTCTAGGTTGGAAAAATCGCTTGAAATCATTTTATCTCTAACATGCTTGATTGTGACTACTTGACAACGATTTGAAAGGTAAGATTTTACCCATTGATGTGCAATGCCTCTAATTCCCAAAGTTTCAAGTTTGAATAACAGTATGTCATGATCAATAATGTCAAATGCTTTGATAAATCTAGAAATAAACCGATGGGAATTTCTTTCTGATCTAGAGCAAGAAGTATGTTATTTAGAAAGGTGAAGATAGCAGTGTCTGTTGATCTACCATTTCTGAATCCATGTTGAAGCCAAGGTAACAGTATCTCGGCCGAAACGTTGGTATCTGCGCTTAGAAGTGCCGTTCTTGAATTGCAAGTATATAAAATTTCTGCAGTTGGCTTTGTTGGTAGATTCTAAAATAATCCTGTATACACAGAGGAAGAGCATGGCGATGTGTTTCACGTAATCAAAGACCAAACATTGTTTGTTATAGGCGGCCCAAACTTGATACTGGTATGTAATACCCGAAGTATACTCGGGTTTCGTTCGCTGAGATTGAAACTGTAATCCGAGCCATGGTTGGGTATGTGCTCTAGTAATGCTCTAAGAAGGATGAAAAATAAGAGTCCCAGACCCAGGATATGGGTTGAACTATTTAAATGTATGCCAGAAGTGAACGAAAAGTTATTTGATCAACGCCTTAATTGATGGAGAAGAAATTTACAAGAAATAGAAATCAGCAGAAATTACATCAGTTTATAAAATTGTTGATGCTACACTAGAACACTTTCTTTCATTATATGTGACACCTACGCAATTATGAAATACTGACTGAACTGGCAAAACCAGCCAAAAGCAAAAATCAATTTTCACTCTGGGATTCGAACTCACATTCTTAGCTTTACTACGGCATTCTCGTTACCTCTACCTTACCAGCTTAGGAGATAAACATCAACCTTCTCGGCGCAATTTCTTTTAAAGAAGTATAAAAGTGATAGCAATTTTCAAAAAAATTGAGATTTTCATTAAGGTTTTTTAAAGATCTACATTTAAAGAAACCTGCTTTGGTAGCTAGGAGCACCAGTTGATGTCACTGCAGTGCCTCTGACCGGGATTTCCTAGGGTTCGATTCCCAACGGTGGAAGGATTTTCGATACTAGCTACCTAGAAAGGTTTATATATTTTTAAGCAGAAATTACATCAGTTTATAAAATTGTTGATGCTACACTAGAACACTTTCTTCCATTACATGTGACACCTATGCAATTATGGAATACTGACTGAACTGGCAAAACCCCCAAAAAAGCAAAATCAATTTTCACTCTGGGATTAAGGGTTTGGGAGGAGCCAGCCACCGCAACGACCCAGATGAAACTGATAGAAGGTCCCGGCCCCCCGATTCTGCGTACAGAGCTATCGGGGTTACCCACCCGCCCCGTGTTGCCTTATTTAAGCTTTTTTTATTGGTGTTACAAATAAATGATCATTGGGGAGTAGGGACTGATTTCTAGTCTTTTTTAATAGAATATTTTTATTTTTTTTTATCCAACAAAAGATTTTAATTTACCTCAAAACCAGCCCCGAAATGGAAATAATTAAAAAAATTACGCTTTTTAATGATATTAAATTTTAAATAAGGCAAAAAGCCTCAAACCCTTTAAATTTTACAGTCTGTTTTTATTACAGTAGATATACAACACAAAAATCCTGTATTTTTTTGGAATAAAAAAAATATATATTGGGTTATTACATATACATTACATTTTTTTATATTTATCAGTACATAATATAATGTAATGTACATTTTTTAAAATTCTACAACAGCATGTACCTAGAAATAAAATATTAAAATTTAAATAAAATATTTATTTAGTAAAGTAAAATTTTAAACTGTAAATAATTCACAATACAATGGAATAATTGACAGAAATTTAATTGCAAAAAGGGAATAAAAATTGATTCCCCAATAAACATTTATTTTTCAGGTGGATCAAATAAAAGGGAGCCCAAGAATGTGTTTGGGAACATCAGTAAGTACTTGAAATAATCTACTTTAAAACTGTTTTACAAATAAAATTAAATGGGAAAATTTTTATGACTGATCTAAAAAAAATTTAATTAATTTTTAATAAAAAGCCAAGTTTTATTTAAATTATGGCTCATATAAAACTGAAAATTATCTTCAAATAAATTTTTTTGTTTTTTCTTTAAACCCTTTTTCATTTTACAAAAAACCCCTTTGTTTATGTTTAAAATTTTTTTAGTTAAAAAAGGTTCAATACAAAGTCCTTTCATTATACTTGGGGTTCTTTTTCACTAGCAAAAAAAATTCATCATAAAAAATTAACACTTAATTAAATTAAAAGTTAAAAATTTTTTAATACTTTTCAAAAAAAAAAGTATATGGAAGAAATCACCAACCATCCCCATAATCCTCAAATCACCATTATTTTTTATTTTTATTTATTTCAATTTCTAAAATCTAAATGTACAAACCCCCACAAAAAAATCAAATCAAATTAGTTAAATTAATTTAAAACTAGTGAGAACCCGTCAAAGAGGGAACTGGAGATAAATGAAAAATACTTTTCCCTAACTAATGTTCACAATATTTGATTGTTTGGATCTTCGGGGTATAGCAAGATATTCTGTGTGCTGAGTTCCCAAAATTTGAACACTATGGCCCTAAATGGAAATTTCAATATCAGCCCCAAAAAGACAAAGGAAAGAGCATATTTATGAAATTACTATTTCAAATTTTTTTGATGTGTCATCATCTCCTATAACAACTTTTTGATTTCTTCTGGCATATTGCTCGGGAAACTTTTTTTCCCCATTTAAGCAAACAGAATACATTGGTTTGCAAATTTCTCTCACAGGGGAAGTAAAATAAGAACAAACGAATTTCATAGAAATGACCCAACAAAAACAAAATGCCCTCACTATCAAGACCCCTCGTTGTTTCTTTTTCCCCAGTTAATGCATTTGGGTCTTTTGGGGAGCGGGGGAAGGTTTCAATTTGAATAACCTGTGAAAACCACCTTCAGTGAAAAACTACTCCAATGTTTAAAATAAACCACAAAAGCAAATACATGCAAACTGTCAACATCACAATGCAATTATCCCCTGAAAAACCCCTTGGTAAATTGTAAACAAACTCAAAATCAAATTGCATCAAGCACCCCAAATTAAACAGCCATTCTTTAAAAAAAAAAAAAAAAGAAAAAAAAAAACAATAGACATTGCAATCGATATTAAAGAATGTTTTAAATTAATTAATTAATTTGACCATAAATGTTATAACAAACAAACAATATATGAAAAAACACTAGGGATCACTTCTTTCATTTAAAGGGAAAAATAATTGGTTTATAGAAGTCAAGAAAATGGCAGAAACCTTTTTTTTTAAATATATAGATTGAAATCAAAATGTATAATTCGCCCAGCATTGATTTATCTGTGTGTCTGTAATTGAATCAACCCATTGCTTAAACCCTTTTTTCCCCATTTGAAATGTATGCTCATTATTGCCCTCATTTAAAAACCTACACCCCAAACATGTTAAGTATCTAGTTTTTATCACCGAATGCAAAATAAAATTTGAAAAGAAGGCACTCAAAACAAAATAAATGTAATGAGAGGTCGGGATAAATCTAGTTTTAGTATTGTAAAAGGGGGGGGGAAAGATATATCATTTTGTCGGGAAAAAATGTTGGCCTTCATTTTTTTGGGATAAGTCAAATAAGTTTTCTTGCAATTAATAGCCATTTTTGAAGAGATTTTTAAATTTTGGAGGTTATTTTTTTAAATTACTATTCTGGACGTTAAAAATTTGGATTTTTTCTTCGAATACTATCTTTAATTTCTGCCACACAGATCATCTGTATACGGGAACTGACATGAAAAAAGGGAGGAAAATAATTTTTTTAAAATTACCCCCGTTGCGAAAAAAAAAAAATTTTTAAAAACCATGTTTTAAATAAAATAAAATAACATTTAATTAAATTTTGAAAATTGTTATAAAAATTCAGAAAAATAAAAAGGATTAATATTAAATCTGTTAAAATTTTTTAAAAATAGTGGGACAGGGAGCGTGTGCTGGGGAAAAATTATAACCAAAATATTCAAATTCTGATATTGATTTAAAAATGGGAATTGGTAAATTGGCTCAGATTTCATTTTAAAAAATACCCCAATTCATTAAAAAAGGGAAGAAGTTCAAAAGATTGATTTCTAAAAAAGGATAAATTTTGACTGGTAAAATGCAAAAAAATTGTTTATAGTTCTTTAAAAAATACCAACAAAATTTGACTATGCTTTTTTGTCAAATTTATCTGGCATACGATGCGGGTTTTTAGCTTTTTGGGGCCCCGGGACCACCTGTTATATTGAATTTTTTTATTTCAAGGGGAAGTATTTTTTCAGTTGGCTGGGGAAATGTTTCTGAAAATTATAAAAAATTAATTTTTTATGGTAATTTGGAAGATGAAAAATAGCCAAAATCCTTGCATGTTTGAGAATGCAAAGTTCTACTCATGCCACAAACAAACCTTGGAGAACCAAAATGAAAAATTTTAAAACTTTCATTTCAAAAGTTTTTTTACTCTGATCGGGGCCCTTTTAAAAAGATATCTACCAAATTTTTAGATTCTTATTATAAATAGTTATTTTTAGATTTTTATTATAATATAATAAATAAATTAATACCCTTTTAGATCTATTCACCAAATAACGATGGGTTTTCAATCGTACACACCTGTAACTTAGTAGTTTAGCGCTTTGTTCTAAACGACGTTTTCCCTTAAAAAAACAAATTAAAAATTTCAGAACGATTTTTCCCCCTTTGAAAATTTTCTAAGGGGCCCATCACTTTTACCCCTTTCCCAAAATTGCTGAATAGCATGATCTGAGCTTGTCTCGCGGCCGTCGGCGGGCGGGGGCCCCCCCGGTCCAACGAGTCGCGCCCCCGCTGCCCCTGTAAACCCCGGCTGAAATATCAGGTCCATCCCCGCCACTATCATTTCCCAAACTGGTCCCCTTCTTCGTTGCAGTTTTTTTGGTGCAAGGTTAATTTAAAAACCGATGGCTAAATTAGTTTTTATGTAGTGAACCTCACTTGTTTCGTTAATGGATTTTTTGGGAGAACGGAAAATAATGCGTTTGGTCGGCTGCAGCAAGTTTTCCCGCGCAATTACTTAGTCTTAGTAAATGCTCTGTACATGCGGGGTTTTATTTTTTTGCCAGTATTCATGTTATTAGGAATTGAAGAATTTGTGCTTTTGGCCACTGTAACCTAATTATTCGTTATTATTTAATCTAGTTGTGGTTTTTTTAAATTATAATTTGATCTATTGCGTTTTGTTTTAAATGTATTCCAGGTATGTTTATTTATTTTACGTAAAAAAAAAAGTTCCGTAATATCTAAATTTAAAAAAGAATAATTTAAAATTAGAAACTGCTTTTTTCTTGGTTTCCCCCAAAAAACCCAAAAGAAATCTTCGCATAAAACAATGGTTTGAAAGACACTACTAATTTTGTTCAAAAGTATCATAGATTTTTAAAAAATAAAATAATCCAACGCTTTTTTTTGAGGTCAAGATGGAAAGAAGATAATTTTGGGTATAATCAGATGCAACTGTTATTTCAAAATTTTTTCAACTCCCCAATTTTCAACTTTTTAAAATTAATACTGAATAAACTAGAATCAATTTTTTTCTTATTAAATACAAGAAACCCGTAAAAGCTCTTATTTTTTTCCCCTTTTTATTTTTTTCCCCAAAAGACCTAAAATTAAAAATTAGTATTTTGGGAGTGTATTTAGATCATTATTTTCATTAATAAATATTCAAAACATTAATAAATTACACAAAGATATAGAGATAAATTATGGAATACAAAAATATTTTTAAAAAATTTTGTAAGAAAAAACACATAAAATATGTAGAAAAAATTCCCAAAAATATTAATATTAATAAAAATAAAAAATTTAAAAAACAAATTCCAAATAAACACAAAAAAGGGAAAAAGGATTCTTTGAAATCATGAATCTCTTAAAGGGGAAGGAGGCAATTATGTATTGGCGAACGGGTTAATGAAAAAATTTCGCGCCTGCTGTGAAAAGACTGGGACTAATTTTTCCACCCGTTTTTCCCCAAAACGATTTTTCCCCTAAACGTTGTCAGGGCCCCAAATTTGAAACCAATTTTTTAATTTTGGAATATATTACATAAAGCCCCTGAGACATTTTAAAAATTTTTTAAAATGTCACCACCCTTTTTTATTAAGTTTTTTTAAAAGGGTTTTTAAGAAAGTGGTGCGCACAATAAAAACTAATTTTTCAAAAAATAAGAAAAATTAAAAATTTTTGTGCTTCTCAAAACAAATTTTGCAGATACACAGAGAAAAATAACTTTGCAGTACCGGACCCTGATAACAAAAGAACGCATGATAATATAGGCCAAACGGGATGTTTTTGTTTCGACGGGTTGGAAACGAAACGTTGGATCGAAAAGATTCCTTTTTGATTAATTCACCTAGTCACAATGCCGGAAAAAGGCCCGAAAAGAACCTTGTTGGAGGGCGGGCCCATCTCCCGGAAGCAGCATGATAGGAGAAGTCACCCTACTGTCGATATATAGGGACAATAGTGGGGGAGGGGCCTTAAAAGTTGGTATTTAGATTTATTCTGGTTGAAGGCGCGCTGTTTTTCCCTCTTTTTGCTTTCCCATATTGATGTTGCAAGTTACGATCATTGAGGGGTAAAGAATGGATTATGCATAGTACTTGCTATTAATAAAATATTCATTTTGTTTTTTTGATTCAAAACAGATCTATATGTTTACCTCACTCCAGACCCCATTAAAATTAAAATAATTGGAAAAATTACGCATTTAGTATAATATAATTTAAATAAATTCATGAAAAATCCCAAAACCTTTTAAATTTTTTCCCATTTTTAAAACTTTAGGGATCCCAAAACAAAATGACTGCATTGCTGTTTTAATAAAAAATTATATGCCCAAAAATTCATTAAAATATATTACATTACATTATATCTGGTACATATTATAATGGTACTTTTTTATAAATGTTTCTAAAAAAGCATGTTCGAAAAAAAGATTAAAAATTTAAATGAAAATTTTTTTTAGTAATGTAAAATGTGTAAACAATAACATAATTCACAATAAAGGGAAATATTTACACGAACATAATTACAAACAAATGATAATGTAACATTATAACTAAAAATTTATCATTTATTTTAAACAGGCTGATTATATAAAAAAACTAAAAATGTGTTTAGGAGCATCGTAATTATTTCGAAAATTTACTTTGAAAAATTTTTTAAAAATATATAAATAGAAAATTTTATAGTTGATCGAAAAAACTTTTATTGATATTTTTCTAAAAAAGCCAAGATTAGTTAAATTATGGCTAAAAAACTACCCGAAAAATTTTTTAAAGTATTTTTTTTTTTGATTTTTTTTAACCTTTCTTTTTTAAAAATTTAAAATTTTTGTTTTACGTTTATATTGATTTTGGTTCAAAAAATTTAGTTCTATTAGTCTCTTCATTATGCATAGGTTTTTTGCATTATAACAAAAACCATAAATAATTAAAACTTAGTTCCAATTACAATGAGTTCAGAATGGGTTTTTAAAATATTAAAATAAAAAAAAAAGGAAGAAATCACAATATATTTTTATTTCACTTATTTATTTCAATTTCCGTAATCTAAATGTACAAACATACAATAAAAATCATATCAATTAGTTAAATTAATTTTAAAAAATGGAATTTTAAAAAAATAATTCTGCTCGGTTTTACCTGCTGTGTCTGCAATTTGAATCCATCTCATTCTTAAGCCCCTTTCCCCATTTAGGATGTATAAGCTCATTTTGGCCATTTACAAACCTACACTCCCCCATGTTAAAATCAATTTTTTGGGAGTAGAAGGTCAAAAGAACCCTATATGATGCCGTTAAGCCATATTGTTCTATTCATTTATTTTTAAAAAATTGGGGAGTTTTATGAATTAAAAAAAAAATGTAAATTTTTTTTAAATATTTTAACTGAATTTTTAAAACTAATAGATTCCTTTTTAAAAAAAGCTTCAAAATTCGCATTTACAGTAATCTTAATCACCATTTCTTAAAAAAGGGAAAATTTTTGAAAATTTTTCTGGTTGAGTTTTTTGTCCTTTTTTTTCTTAAATATTGCGGTTGTACTTTGGGGAAAAAAAAAAAATCAAAAATTAAAAAAATGTGTTTTGGGGGAATAGATGGCAGGTGGGCAGTTAATGGACCTTCGCCAGACCACTGGAATTTCCAAATTTACTACGGGAAAATCTTGCCATTCTGTAAAACCCTTTTTTTCATTTGGTTTGTGATTTTTCAAGTGTAATTAAGAATATCTAGTTATCAATTTCTACACTGAAATTTTTTAATGGTGTCTTCTAGTTCTTTAATGGTGCACAAACAACTCTCCTCTCTCTCTCTTCCCCCCCTCTCTCTCTCCTCCCCCCCTCTCTTTTTCTCCCCCCTCTATTGTGTAAAACACACACCCTTTTTCTCTCTCCCCTCTTTCTTCCCCCCTCTTTTTTTTTCTCTCTCTCCCCCCCCTCTCTTTTTTCCTCTCTTTGTTAAAAACACACACACACACTGTTTCTCTCTATTGAAAAAAACAATAAGCATTCAATATTATTTGTTTATAGTTTAGTAGATTTTGAATGTTTTTTAAAAGTATATTTTTTGTATGAATTTAAACTGACAAGGAACCGGCTTGTGGCCAAAACTGTCTGCAACATGATTAGACTTGATGATGCTAAGGTCCATTCATGGGAAAAAATCATCCTCTCCCGAAATCACAATTTGATCCAGTAAAATTATATATCTTAGATGCTGTCAACCAGAAATGGGGGAATAACTTCTAGTTTTATATTTTAAGGGGCTGTAGTCATTTTTAATGTTCCACATAGCTTTTTTTTGTTTTATGCATTTGCAATGTAAAAAAATTTGTCATTTAATTTGCTTTTTGAATCTTTTGGATCAATTATACGGGCTGGAATATGAAATGGTTGGGGTTACATTGTTATTCATATTTTATACATGTTGCTTTTCTATCACATGACATTTAAAAGCCTTTTGGGAAAAGCCATGATTTGATTTTCTATTTTGGGTCTCTTTGGGGTTTTGAGGGAAAAGTGGGATTGTCTTAAAAAATATATTTATGAATGATTTAAATTTTTATTTGAAAAAGGGCTTTATACTTCATTCCAATGTTCAATGTGATAAGTTTTTATTTTATTATGTTCCCCCGGGAATAGTTATGGATTGTATTGTTTTTGTTCTGTAATTTTGATTTTTTTTGGGAAATTTAAAATCTGGGGCATGATCACTGAAGCATGGTAAATGTAACAATAGAAAAAACCCTGGTTATTTTAATCAAATTATTCGATCTAGTGGTGCTTTTGTGGGTATTCTGTTTGGTGTATTTTGGTTGTTTTTAGATCGTACAAATTGTGATCTTTAAAAAATAACTTACTGGATTGGGTAGGGAATTTTTTTTGGGCACCAGAAAGAAAATTTTTAAAACTTTGGCTTTCAGGTTTTGTTGAATAACTTTTAGATTTTTTAAAAAGATTTTCCAATTCCTGTAGGGCTCTTTGTGCCTAAGACCTATAATTTTTTGTAGAAAAAAGTGGTTAATTTAAAGTCTTTTCTTTAATATGATGATTGTGATCAGGGAGGGTACAAACTAATAGTATCTTTTAAAAAAAAGAACTCCCCATAGGGAATGTGCATTGTCAATATTTTACATGATTTTTTCAAGAGAAAATTTGTGTGGTCTAATTGTTTTTTGGTCAGCCATGTTCTGTAAAAAACAATTTTAAAAGCTAGAGCTTCTATTCAAGTAATAATTATATATCAGTTTTTTCAATAATAAGTATTATAGTGATTGTATATTTTGTTAAAATATGGAAGATGGTTCAATGGAAATTGTTTTTGATGGGATGGGGGAGGGAAATATTAAAGTGGTAAAAAGCTTAGAGGGGGTAAAAAAGTGTGGAGGAAGGGAAAGAAGAGGGGGTATAAGGGCCTGGGGTTCCGGAGGTGGGGGGTAAAAGAGATGTGGAGGTAAACCTGTGGGGTGGGGGAGGAGGGTGCGGAAGAAGGGGAGGAAGAAGAATGGGTGGGGCATGGATGTCGGATAGCAGGATCAGTAGATGTGCGGAACGTGGCCCCCGTTTTTTTTTGATAACACCCCCCCCGTCTGCACATTCAAACAGTGGGTGCCACAGTACTTCTTCTGACACAAGATTTTTTCCTAACGTAAGTAAAGCTTCCATGGGTTTCAATTTTTTTTTTTACAAAAATATGTTTTAGCCCCCTTTGGTGTTTTTAATCAACTCACAAAGCAATGAAATTTTCACCCACATTAGTTTTAAATATAATCCACTAAAAATAATTCATAAACGAAATTTAATAATTTAAATTTCTATATATTTCAATTTTCCTTTTTAAATTCAGATTGTCTTCAAATTGAGTTTTTTATAATCTTTGTTCCCTAAATGTCCTTCCATTAGTTACCTTTTTGTAGAACAACAAAAAAATTTATATCAACGCCTCAATGCTGTATGAAAACTTGAGAAAGGGTAAAACAAAAAACATCAAAAAATTTATTTCAAATTTAATATCTGCAAATGAATTTTTTTTAGTAAATCTTTCTTTTTATTGTCAAAATACATGATAATGAAAAATACAAAATAATGACCCAAAAAATAATACATTTACAATATTTTTTCCTATATCCTTGAAGGCATATTTTTTCAAGTATAATGACATTGGATTACTGCAATGCCATATAGTTCAACTAATTAATCAACTATTAATCAAAAATTTTCAAAGTATAAATTACAGAATGGATCACACAATTTTTTAGCTACAGGGGTGTGTTTTAATAATAAGATATCTTTGGGAAGAATAAAATTAATATTCCAAAAATGATTGAATGTATCATAAAATTGACAATTATCATATAGAAAACAAAACAATATCTTAAAACTGGTTGACAAAAATACCAAAATTTTAGCATTATTTTAATACCCCGAATAAATAATTACACAAATTTATTCAACACTTTTGTCTGAAAATCTCAGAAATTCATAAAGATGCAAATCAATGAAATCTCACAATATATTTTTTTTAAACAAAGATGAAATAAGTAGAACATTTTTTTCAAAATATTACCCAAAAACAAAAAACAAAATATTTTTCCTTCAATTCTTTTAATATAATACTTTGTAAACTTTTTTTATAAATTTTATTTTTTCAAAAACATAAAAAAGCAAAAAATTTAGAAAATAAAATCAAAACTATCAAAAAACACATCAAAAAACAAAAACTAAACATAAAAAAAAAAAATCTGAAATTAAAAAATAAAACTTCCCAAATTTAAAAATTTAAACTAAACGCCAGTTTTTTTAAAAAAAAAGAAAATCAGAAAAAATTCAAAAAACCCATCAAAACACATCAAAAACAAAATCAAACATCAAAAAAACAAAATCTGAACATAAAAGTTTAAAAATTCTTCCCAAAATTTAAACTTTAAATCCCAAAACGACACAAGTTAATTGTACAAACTATGATTTCCTTCTTCCTGTTTAGTGCAGATATTTTTTCAACCCATGCTTCTAAGTTCTTAAGTATTCATCACCACATCATATAGAATTTTTGTTTGATACAAATCGTTGCTCCCTGAAAATCCGGTCCCAACATAAAAAATCCCCCAAAATAATTACCTTTAAAGAAAAAAATATTTTGGAAAAGATGAAAAAACCACCTTTTTATTCCAAGAACTCTAAATCTCAACGATGTTTGACATAAACCCACGGACATTGAAATGGCATTTGAGTCAAAAATTTATCTCCTGCAAATTGTGGACAGTCTGGTTTTTTACATCACTTTGAAGGCTGAAAAAATCATCTTTAAGCATCAAAAATCATCCATTTGCCCAAAAACTATATGGGGAAATTTTAAAAAAAAAAGTTGCTTTAGAAAAAACGTCTTGACCCCTGTGAATCAATCCATCTACCCATGTGCCCTTGTTTTCAAAAACAATGTTTTTTTCTTGTGGACCTATTGGCTTTAAAATATCCACAAAGGAATCCATGCATGCTCCGTCAGGGTGAAAGGGAAAAAAGCCCCCTACAAGGTCTTAAAACAATTTTTAATTACTGTAAAAATTTTTGAAACCGATCAAATATATTAATCTTCAATATTTAATTTAATGTTTTTAAAAAAAAATATGGAAATTCCTTTTTAGTTAATAATACAATTCAAATTAAAAATATCCGGGGAATTTGAATCTGGCGGGTTTTAAAAAAACAATTTTGATTATTTTTCGCAAATTGCGGGGGATTCCCATCCTCATAGTTAGTTTAAGACCCGTAAATTTAAAAACTCTTTTAAACTAGTTTTACATTCAATGTGGGGGTATTTGATAAAAATTTAGTCTTTATCTATTGTTTCATTAAAAAAAATTTTTTTTTATCAAATCTTACATTCTGATTGGGTTTTTACTTCCCCTTTGAGCGCCTTCCCCCCCCCCTCTTTTGCGCAGACTTTGAATGCCCATTAAAAAATTAGTATAGTTCAGATGCCGTTTTAGACTTAAACCTTTGAAACCCTAAATCTGGTAAAGGACAGCCGGTTTTTCCCCCTTTCCGAAGGGGAGAAGGATTTTTTTTGCCTTTTAAAACCTTGCTTTCGTCGGGTTTCAACCCGCAAACGTGGTTATATGAGCCCGATTCGCTAACCTTTATAACACCTAGTGTAGCAGAAGTCGCTCGATAAACATTCTCAATTTCTTAACGTAAAATATTCTCAATTTGTGAAGTTTTGTTTACAGTTTGTTAAATTAATACCAGTTTTTCATGAATTACAATACATTATTCAACTCTGAATGTGAATAGTTTTATAAATTACAATAAATAAGTTAAGGCATATTTTAAGAAAACCTTTTCTTCAACTATACACTTTTAAAACTCTATTCATCCAAATTAATAATTTAAATAACTCAGAAAATATTGCTAATCCATCATTTTAGATGAAATAATTTACATTGACGATCTTCGAACTAAAATTCTCAAAAGTTTGAAAACATTTGCCGCTTACGAACCCTACTATTAGTTTTCGCAACTTTCTCAAATGCATTTACGGTGGATCAAGACAATTTTGCAAGTTGATGCTTCATTTCTTCTTACATCGACAATTGCAATGGCATCATCATGCAACTGTGAACAGCTCGTACCAGAAGAAGATTCTAAACAATTTAGATCGATTGGAAGATGTAGGGGCAATAGGAGAAACAACCAGATAATAAGAAACCCTGTAATTAAATGCACGGACACATTTGAACAGGAAGTAAAAATAATTGATTATAATGTATTAAGACAGATAACTCATTTCAAACCAGTTAGCAGTTGTAACGGGAGCAGGCTGTGGAAATGACCACTATGTAGTTAAAACACTCATCTATTGTTTATCCACACAAATTTACAAAAGGCTTTAACATCGAAATCCATCCTTCAAGTTACCTAGACCTAGAACATATCCGTTTGTCAGCGTACATTAGTAAATCAGATGGACTGCCTTACGGGTTATAGATAGTCGATAAAACCGTGCCACCTTCCTCAGAGCGAATAGCGCAGAGGGGACTCTGCCAGGATAGAAGTTGGAGATACAGCCCGTGCCTACATTTCTCCGAGGAATGTCACAGTATGACAGCCTAATAATTGTATACACAATTTACTTCATGTCGTCTCTCCTTCTCCTTCTCCTTCTTCTCCTTCTCCTTCTCCTTCTCCTTCTCCTTCTCCTTCTCCTTCTCCTTCTCCTTCTCCTTCTCCTTCTTCTTCCTTCTCCTTCTCCTTCTCCTTCTTCTTCTCCTTCTCCTTCTCCTTCTCCTTCTCCTTCTTCTTCTCCTTCTCCTTCTCCTTCTCCTTCTCCTTCTCCTTCTCCTTCTCCTTCTCCTTCTCCTTCTCCTTCTCCTTCTCCTTCTCCTTCTCCTTCTCCTTCCTTCTTCTTCTTCTTCTTCTTCTTCTTCTTCTTCTTACTTTTTCCAAAGTTAGCCGAGGTCGCCTTTTGGATCACTACTTTTCATCTATTTCTATTTTACGCCATATCCACTGTGACATGAGTCTGACACAAATTTTCTCTAACACAATCTCTGCACTGCTTCTTTGGGCAGCCTCGTGCTCTTCCATTCTCTATTGACTCCATTCAGTGGGTCATGTACTCTAGAGGTCTTCTCACAACATGCCCAAACCAGTGAAGCCGCCTTTCTTGGAAGTTTCTCTACCATCGACCTCACCTTCATGGTTCTTCGGATCACTTCATTATTGATTTTGTCCATTCTAGTCACGTTAAGAGACCACCTCAGCATCTTCATCTCTGCTATGTGCTACTTCTGTTCTTCTTCTTCTCCGTTATCTAGCATTCTACTCCGTACAATATAGCGGACGCTCTACAGCTATGTAGACCTTCGCTTTAAGCAGCACTGTAATCGACGTTCACAATACTGCTGCTGCTTCCTCCATTTTGTCCAACGATTGCTTACCTGTTAATTACGACTTCCTCTATTCCTGCATTTTCCTTTAGTACTGATCCCAGGTATTTGAATCTCAGTCTTATTACCATCTTCTCTGTCTAGCCGTATTGTTGGGTTTCCACTCACTTTTGTACTGAACGGACAATGCAAGTACCCGGTCTTGGTTCTGCTGACTCTTAGCCCAATTCTCTCCAGTGCTCCTCTCCAAATATCTAATTTTTCTTCGAAGTCAAGGTTTTAGTCAAGGTTTACTTCTGTGTGGTAGATTCTAAACAATCCTGTATACACAGAGGGAATATGAGCCTAGCGATGTTTCCAGTAACAAAGCATCGAACATTGCTTGTTCTAGGGACCAATCTTGGTTATACGTCATACCCGAGGTATACCGGGCAACGTCCACTGGAATTAAAACGGTAATCCGAGTCATTCTCAAGCTAGTGCTAAGTAACGAAAATCGAGTGTTAAGTAAAAGAAAAGGTTGAGAATTAACAGAGCCCCAGACTCAGGAGTTATATTGGTTTGACTCGTAAATCACGTACCAAACGGAAATAAATTATTGTAAAGTAATTTGATAAATGCCTCATTGATGGAGATACCTCTTTCACTGAGCTTGGACACTTACCATTGCCTCACTATTCATTTACAAATCTGTAGTATTTGTCAAAACTGACTTAATTAACGGTAGAAACTTATTTTCATGTAATACTGATATTTACAGTTACAACACTCGACGTAGAAATCATGTTCATCAAGTGTCAGTATCAACAGCTCACTACAAGAAACCCACATAAATACATGTACGTTACTTTACAATGCATTGCCAGATGAAATTAAACAATTAAAATTGGTACACAAATTAAAGTTAAAAGTAAAATCTTTTTGCTGCAAAACTGTTTATATACAGTTAGAGACTATATTGATCGTCAAAAGAAAAATAATGTTTACCTTAACAAAACCAAGATATAGTATAATGAATTAGTTTATATTTGTATTGTATAATTTTTAAAATACTTAATATAACTGTAACAAGTAATGTACTTCAGCTTTCGGGTCAATGACCCATCTCAGTCGGGTTTTTGTCCAGTTTCTGATCTATTGACCAAATGCTAAGATGGCCCCTTGATTTGCTTCGGGACGTAAATGTAGCTTCACTATGCGCACGTTTTGTTGAACTCTCTTTTGCTTGTAGTGGTAGTAGAACTTAGGATGAGTTACTATTTTGTTAGCAAAATAGAAAATCAAATCTGCAATTCGTTTACCGTTACAAATAAGTTTTCTACAACTCGGGAATGAAAATATCTAGTTTTGAAATGTTTATCTCGCGCTTTTAAAATTTTATAATAATTATATTTCATATTTATACTATTATTATTATTATTATTATTATTATTATTATTATATTTTTTAAACTTTTTCTTTTTTCAACTAATAATAGTGAAATTGTTGGGAAGGGATTCTGAAAATTAAGAAAGCCTGCGCAGATGATTTTCTCCCCCGTACGTCACATAGAGTTTTTTACTGTTTTTACTAAATAAATAAAAAGAAATTTAGGAGTAATAGAGATCAGAAGAAATTATATCAGTTTATAAAATTAGTGGTTCTTCACTAGCACATACTTTCGCTCATTAATGTAACGCCTACGCAATTATGGAATACTAACTGAACCTGCAAAACCAGGCAAAAGCAAAAGCCAACCATTTAAATTATGTTTTTACGGTGGAATTCAAACTCACGTTCTTATCTTTACTATGGTATTCACGTTACTCTTACATCACGAGCCTGGGAGGTAAAATAACCTCCTCGTTGCAACTTCTTTTAAAGAAGTTGAGTATTTTCATTTTCATTTGTCAAAAATTTAGAAATTTTCATAAACATTATTGGAAGATCTACTTTTAAAGAAACCGGCTTAGATGGTTCAGAACATCAATTGAGAAGCTTATTTCCAAGATACTATCTCCACTTCACTTTTTCTGTAAGGAGGAACAATAGATAAGTTGTTTTAAAATTATAATAACTTAATGATTTCTTTTATTTTGACACAGTTAAAATTAAGTTTATGTTGATGCAATTACTGCTAATTATGTAGTTAAAATTGCATGATTTAATTCATTTATGGATTCATACATGGGTTAAAATGTGCTTTTAAGGGATGTAGTATATCCACGTTCACTACGTCCACGATCTAGCCACGTTCACTACGAGACATGGGTGAGCCCTGGTAACTGAGGGAGATTTCTGCTCCGTGAAGCCCCTAAAACGCTTACTTCGACCCCGGCCTCTTCTAGACGGGCAGTCGGAAGCTAACCCACTCCCGATCAGTCGGCTGGGACGATGCCTGTGAATGAATTCCAGGGTGAGGGGGGGTGCATGAGTGTCTCTGATAACTTTTAAAATCCCAACAAACATGGTGACATTGTATTTTTTGTTTTCGGAGTTGTCAGATCCAAAGACCTGACCACGTTTATTCATTTCCACGCGCTGAATCCGAATATTCAAGCCTAATTGCGCCACCACCTTTCATTTCTTTAAATTCCCAAAAACATCCTGACATTGTATTTTTCTGTTTTCGGTGGGTTATTGTCAGACCCATAAACTTGACACATGTTTCTCTATGGACATCAACGCGCTAAATCCGAGTCTGAAGTCAAATTTCGCCTAAACCTTCCAGTTTTTTAAACCGCGAAAAACACCATAAAATTGTAGAGTGTAAATTTAACTTTGAACCGTCACGCTCAGCCGGCGCACCGGGCGCGCCACCGCTCCTACGGCCCGGAGTCGGCTAATCTTTTAGCCCCGGGGGGTATAAAGTAGTCCCCACCGGGGAGCCGACAGTTGGAGTTATCGGCAAAGAGCGAGTAGTGAAGTGTGAAGCAGTATCTGCGATATGAATGACGACAATGTTTTGGTATTACGGACTTTCTACTGGAGATTGTTTTCGACCGCGACATTAATTTTTGGAATTTCTGAACGTTTGGTGATCTGGACGTCCTGGCATATCTCCCGGCTATTGTAAACCGAACTGTCTATGGTATATTCTCAATATCAGGCAACTGCGAATAAAAACAATTTTATGAATTTTGCGTTTTCGTCGCAAAACGAACCTCCCCCCGCAGCACACTGATCAATTGAAAAGAAAAAAGTGTTTAATGTACGTAGTTCCTACCTACAACGCAAGAGAAACAGCCAGACAAACATAAATTTCTCCAACCCGCCGACAATTCATTTCAGAAATGATTTCGCGAATTATCTCAAGGCTTCGGAATTCTCGAAGGCATATCTTCATCTCGCCTACGGAACAGGAGAACGAAGGTCACTAGTACATTGGTATTCGAGAACTCTATGCGTAGTACTGGAGGTCATTGCCGCGACGTCGACGTTCCATAGAGTATCGTTTAGCGTGTTTTGCTTCATGATGCCTATCAGAATCAATTCCTAGCGGAAGAAGGACACAATAATACAATCATCACTTAAACTTTCAAATGCGTTTATCTCGAAACTTCATTTGACGAGCTATGCCTATATTGTAACCCATAAACGATTTTAATGAACACTTTAGTTGCAAAATGCATTTAACATATGTCATGATCAGCGGCGAATCCTGAACATTATTTTAAGTACACCGCACCTTACGGAAGCTACATCTGCCATAGTTTTCCTTAAAAGGGAAACCTACGTATCAGACATAAATTCTGGAGAATTAAATGTACTTACAAGGTTACAAGGTTACAAGAGCTGTATTCGTCGAGATTTGTGGTGAAATTGCTCAAAAACAACTTGTCTTAAATGTTCATGAACATCTTTACAAAGTTTACAAAGTAACTGGTCTTCAATGAACATCATTGACAGCGAAGAACTCTCTCTTGGCCCATAGTTGTTCTATAGTTTTACCCTATTCAAGGTGAAAATGACCGTTCAACTGAAGATGTACTGATGGTATAGTTAAAACTAGACATGGTAATATACTGCCGGCATGCTCCAAGTGAAGCCCTCTCGTTCATTATTTTTACAATCTGACTAACAGATTTCCTTAAAATCTTGATTTTGAGACAAGTACACTAAACTCATTTTTCAGACTATTGAATCAAAGTTTGAACCATAGGATTTCAAAGTCTTTGAAAATGTAACGAATATTGCCTCATCTGCCGGCACCACCACAAACTACCTGTATGTGCGGATTGCGACATCTGCCGACGGCCATTGAACTAGATGGTCCTAGAGTGTTCGCGGCGCTTATCGCAAAGTCTAGAAAATTCTTGATGGCACCCATCGAGTATAAATACGCGCGGTCGGCGACCGCGAGTCAGTCTTAAATTCGAAGTGGAAGCTGAGCTGTGAAGTGTGTGCATCGCGGTGAATAGCAGTGCGGTGATTGTGCTCAGTGACGTGAACCGTGGTCAGCGCCGTGAACTATGGTCAGTGCAGTGGACTGTGGGCGTGCATCGAACAGTGGTCAGTGTTTGAGTCTGTGCGACAGTGTAAGAGAAGTAAATAACGAAAATAAATACTCACGAGAAGTGTAGTGTAAATAAATAATCAAGAGAAGAGTGCGGTATAATGAATTATCAAGTAAAGACCATCTGTACATAAATCAAGTGTTTCAGTGATTGTGTTAAGAAACAAAATAAACGTTTTGTTAAAATAATACTCGAGTTTTAATTCACCACCTACAATCGTAACTGATCAAGGAAAGACGATTTGAAGTCCAGTACGATTTGTAGTTTGGGAAATCAAAGGGCAATGAAACAAACTTTCAAAATCGGAAAATCTAGTTCCTATCTGATTGAGTACATTGACAAAATCTCATTGAAAATTCTTCTGAACGTGACTTCACTTGGCTCGTAGTTATCCTTTTCTTTTCTGCATGTTTATTTATCACCTCAGAAGGAATACTCTGCGAAATGCTTTGGAATTCTCTTTTTTTTTAATTTGTTGCGTCTACTTTGACGCAACGCGTCCAAGCCCCTTGGGGGGCCTTGAGCGCCTTGCGCTTCTCGGAATTACTAACAGCGCTTTTTTTTTAGTAATCCTCCGTTAACATTGTCTGTCGCGTCTCGTCGCAGTCGGTTGTCAAGAGGACCGCCAGGTAGCATCTCCGCGTACGCGCCTCGTACCGCGCGCTCCTGCGTCACTACCCAGCGGCCAGAATTAGGAAGGAATAAGGATATGAATAGGGTCTAGGACACTTCACAGGGGTTGGACTAGCCCTTGTGAAGCAGCCGAACTCGTTTTGTTAGAACAAATTTCACATGAGATTCGACGGGAATCGAACCCGGATCTCAGCGGTGAAAGCCCTGCGACTTTGCAATGAGCCACGAGTTCAGCTCTTCTGCGTTCCTCTAAGCATTCCATCGTCTGTAGCACTTTAGAATGACAGTACCAATATCCATAGATTTGTTATGAAATATATTGAAAGAACGTCCGAATATCCATGAATTATTGAGAATGTTTCAAGGAGGAAGGCAGTACCCAATTGGTTAAAAAGTAAAGATAACCTTGGACTTTCACCTATGTTATCGGTTTCAATCAGCATTGTTTTCTGGATCTCTCATGTGATCAAAGAGATTAATAATTAACTAAATATGATTAAATTGTCCCGTTCAACGTGTGCAGTATTCACGAGTCGGGAGTGTCGATACCGGTTTAGGTAGCTTCATAAAAGAACGTTGTTTCTGTTTTCCTCGTTGAATGTAAAGGAAACTTGTTGGCACATAGGCGTGCAAAATTAATTCAAATTTGGCGCTGTACTCAGAATTGAATCATTTATAGCAATCCTTTGGCGCTAACAGCAAAGGGTATACATTTCAAACGTCCCGCGTTGGACTTTTTCTAAGAATGGCGTCGAGCGCGCCACGAGACTGACACCAAGAACGACCAGAGAGATAATATTGCATATTGTAGCAATTTCGCGGATTCTTCCCTCCTTCTACTTGAGACGCCATATAATCGCATTGTTTGAAGATCTAGAAGCGGAGCGGTTTCGTGTCGAAGCGCCGCGCTCGTGTAAAGAGCGAAAGAATTGAAAGAGTTTAACGTTGGTAGCGCGCCTACTTTACAGCATTGCGGACTCTGTGAATAGGGTTTGACGGGCAACCTTCGACATAAGTTATCACGTCCGAATCACGAGAGAAAACAATTTACTTTTCGGCCAGACAAGGTAATACTGACTTCTTTAATACTTAATAATTTACGCTGAGGTAAACTAATAATTCTTAAATAATCGGCTTTCAGAATTTTCCTTGCGTCAAAGGAGTAAAGGCAGCAGGAGTCTTGTTTTCAAACATCTTCAGATACTCTCCCAAAAATCTCAAGCTATTTTGCAGCCTTAACAAAACTAGAGGAACTGGGCAGAGATTGGAAGACAAGTATACACTTGTCAATGTACATTGCTGCCTGGTAATACTAAATTGAGAATGTGAACGTAACAATGACAAATAATTTCTCTGAAAAACGTCTATTTAACTTTAGCCTGAAGCCCGCCAAATGTCTAGATATTACGACTGCCCATCGGCTGACATTCGACTGCACCATTATAGGTTTAGCAACAATTTTCTCAATAAAATTGAAATTATTCCGTTTAAAATAGTTATAGAGCGCATATGCAGATCTATCAGTGCAACGGTTTAAAATCCATGAATCTGTCTTGACCTTTCCCAGATTTGTAGACATAAAACAAAATGGGGGGAAGATGGATGTCTGCTATTGTGTTAAAGAATGACCGCAAATTAGCAGAAAAAAGGTTCCTTTGTAATTGTGTGTACCATAACACCTCTTACAGCTTCTATAAAATTGTTCTGGATAGCAGGAAAGTACCTCTGAAAACTGTTCAACTATGAAAATGATCATTTAGGAGTTGGTCCTATGCGCTGAATAAACTTAATTTTCTTAGTTTCCTTTACTACTTTGATGTTTGATTCATCGCGATCTTAAAAGCTGTTCTTACTCTTCTAAGTAGTAGACACGGTAAATCTTCTTAGTATCAGTCTGTTCTTTACCATTTGTTGTGTTTTTAAATTTATAAACCCTTTTTGAGCATTTCGTTCAAGTCTACTCGAATATTACCGAATTAACAGTGTAAATGCATAAAATATATGCTTTTTCTTTTCGTGTTTGCCTAAAGAACTAGCAAAACAACTACATTGTGAAATCTTCTTTTCACCAAACGTTTACATTTATCACGCCAAAAGAAGACGGCCAGGATTTTTTTTTCAAATTTAGGACAACCCGCTACCCATTTGTTATCGCTTCCAACCTTGACATTTTGCGGTTAAACGGGACGTTCTGGTATGAAATTTATTTATTTATATAAGTAAAACCCTCTTTTACACTTTTCATAGGACCATAGGAAAAATGGTGTAAAATGGAAAATGTAAAAAAGGGAAATGATTTTTCTCTTCAAAACTATAAAAAATTGTTTTTAAATACTAAAAGACCAATAAGAATTATAATATTCAGTATTATACACAAATAAGATTATAGACAAAAGAAATCAGATATTTTGGTTTGTTTTCTTTAGCTTGGACTGATTAAATTTTAGACTCTAGTTCATACACTTTATCAAAAGTAGTATCACCACCATCTGCAGCAGTGAGGTATTTTTATTGTTTCTAGGTTGCAAATGCTTGTGCACTCTGGAGGAGGTTGATCACAATCGTAACTGTCATCTTCATTTCCCATCAGCATCTTCACAACAGCATTGTTTTGAAGATAATCTTGAACAATATCTTCTAATGATGATTGTTTATCAGCAGTACGAACATCATTGTCCACAGATACAAACTCTTCAAATGAAGTTTGAGACTTAATACTTGTCCAGCCCTCACACTCAAAATCAGAAGCATCTTCCACGGCCTCTTCTGTATCTGCCGGGAAGCCAGCTTTCAAAACAGTAGAATAGTAAAACTGCTTTATTTCCCCTCCATGATTTTGCAATCAAATGCAAGGCATCTAATATCGAAATCTTCATTTCTGCTGCATCCTTACCACATTCAATGTACCTTAAATATTTCTGGGCTAAATTTCAGATAGGGGACTTTGAAGTTTATGATGCCCAAACCAAAAGGGTGCAGTACACTTGTGCATTTGGCTGGGAAAACTCCATTCTTATGTTTTTAAATTCAACGTTTTTGGATTACGGGCATTGATCTATAAATAGAAGGATTTTTCTGTTTTGTGCTCCATTTAGCATCAAGAGCATGAACTTGCTGAGTAAATAACTCTGAAGTCATCCATGCTTTTGTTTGAGGCATACGATGTTGGCAATGTTCTTATGTTTTTTAAAGCAACGTGGCATTTTGCTTTCCCAAAAACAAACGGACGCAAGGTTTCCCTTCCATTTGCGTTTGTCCCCAACATTACCGTGAGTCGAACTTTACTATGTTTGCCCCATGGCATAGTTCATTTTTCATCGCAAACGTTTTATTCGGCAGAAGATTAAAAAAAAAACCCGGTTTCATCGATACTTGAAAAATCTCTTTCATCATATTTACTAATTAAATCATGAAGGGGGGAGTCTTTCCAGGAAGAAACAAAAATTTTATCAACACTATTCGATTCTCCAAATTGCCATATACAACATTGTACCCTTTCTTTAAACGATCAATCCAACCATTGGATGCAACAAAAACGTCTATTCCTAGCATATCTGCCAGTTTTTAGCCTTTTCCTCAAAATTGTACCATTAATTGGTATATTGGGTGCCCTTGTTGTCTCAACCAGTTTTTTTAAAAACTCTTCCAGTTTCTCATATTTTGAGTATTTCACACTTTCTCTTTTTTGATTGTTGTCCGCACCTTTTACTCTGTTCGATTATTTTCGACACTTACGATTGTATTTGATTGAAATAGAAATTTCCCAAATGCTTCGCCAACACAACACGTGGTCCTGAAAAAGCGTCCCCTTTTTTCAAAATCTCCCTTTTCTGTTCAATAGAAAAACTTCTTCTATCTTTCTTCTCCCCTTGTACTCCTTCTAACCGAAGTTTCGCACAATTCCACCCGCAATTTACTTAAAATTACTATCACTTTCGCACTATCACAAGCCACAATGAACGCAGTACTGAATGGCTAAGTCTCCCCCAGACCGACGCGACGTGAAAAATCGCGCTTCTTGCGAGACCGGAAATCGGAAAAACGGCTTGTGTTGTGGAACAAACTGTTGTATATTGGGAAAACTGAAATTATACTAACGAAAAAGGGGGATTTATAACATGATGAATATACGAAAACTGAGGGGGCCGACAAGAAATGTTTAAATGCCGGAAAAAGTAAAATTTCGGGGAAAGTAAAAACGGGGTTTTACTGATTTATTTACGTCAAAAACAATTAAAAACGGCGTACGACCTGCTATGGGAAAAGTGAATTGTGTACATTTTTTAAAATTCTGTGATCCCTACACAAAATCATATACTACTTAAATTTTTAATTTTGAAAGAGAAAAAAACTCCCATGTAATAAATCTATTTTCAAGATAAAAAAGGCAATAAATTTTGGCTCTTTTCCATGTTGTCCTTCAAATTCTAGCGCGACAACATGGAAACGATAATTTCAATAATTGTATTTCCGACTGAATTCTAAAGACGTACAGGAAATGAAGTACATTTATGTCCAGAAGCAAAACAAGGGCCATCTCAGCATTTGCTCAATGGATCGGAAACTGGACGAAAAACCTGATCGAGATGGCGGTCATTGACCCGGAGGATGCAATACAATACTTGTTACAGGTTGTTTATACATTTTATACAGTTCAAAAAGGTAAATAATGTTACATATCATTGTTAAAATTAATATTACTTTTCTTGTGATGCTCAGTATAGTCTCTAATTGTATAGAAACAGTTATGCAGCAGAAACGATTTCACTTGGATTTAAACTTTTCTATCGAATTTAATCGTTTAATGATCTGGCAAAATGTTGTAAAATAATGTACATGTATTGTTTAATTTTTTGTAATGAGCTTTTTGATACTGTCACCCGATGAATAGATTTCACGTCGAGGTTATAGTAAAAGAATCCCTTTTCTGAAAAAATATTCCGCCCTTAAGGATATTTTGAAAAAACCACTGTTTAAAACGTAGCAAGGACATCATCAAGAATTACATCAAGCCGAATCTCTATTGTGATTTTGGATTGCTGAAGGTTTCTATGATTGTCTAAAGATGAAGGTTTTACCCATCTAAGAGTTAATCATTCTATTACTTTCAAAGATCCTGAAACTGGAGCGCATACAATTGCTATTGAGGGGACTTGGAGTGCGATTAAGCGCGCAATTCCACGCCACAAAGTGGAAAATAATTTTAGTCATTTTTAGGAGAATACATTTGGCGAAGAAACTGTAAAACTAATAAATTCGAAAACTTTTGTAATAACATAAAAAAATTTATAACATAAGTTCACAGGTGAGTTATTTGTTTATTTTTATTAAACATTTTTAACCTTCATTTCGTAAAAACTATTATTTTTTCAGAAATAAAAATAATCAAATTATATTAAATTGGAAAACAAATTAATTGCCGAACTGCGAAGAAGAAACGTGAGTTCACTTTTTATGGTATTATTTTATGAGTTGATATTTTAGTCTTAAAATGGGGGGTTTGGGGGCTATCGCCCCCCCCAATAAAAAAACTTTAAGTAGCATGAATTAGTGAAATAGATTTTCTTTTAAATAATTATATTTATTGCTGTAACATCATGAACTTAACTACACGCGAATACTACGTATAAACAAGTATTCAGTTCATGGAGTCGATTCTCTTCAAATGAACCGAATCAGTGAATCAAAGGAACCGTGCCTCCCTAAACTCGGGATTTACCGTAAATTGTCCTGTCAATGCAGAAGTTTAAAGAATATAATTAAGAGATGAGTCAATGCAGAGATTTAAAGAATATATGACGATCCGGCAACAAGGGGAAGACTCAACTAGTTCTTCTGCAAATAGTTCAGTGTAGTTAGTGAGTGTGTTTAGTGATAGTTTTTTGCAACAACAACGTGGACTGTGTTTTCTGGATACCTCGGCGTTCGGAAACCCTGCAAGTATTTTGGAGTTCTTGGTGTACGGTGGCCTTGCAAGAGTTTTGGCACCTCTCCCGAATAATTAGTTAATTGTTTTGTTACTGGTGCGATTTTCTAACATGCAATATTTAAAAAAGGTTGTTTTACGAACTTTCGAGTATTGCCCACTATACAATTTAACAGCAGAAATCTATCAACAATCATGCGGTTTGTGTGTACCCGACATATTCAATGTCTTTTTAAAATAGTGTGTTCTAAATTTTAATTAGAGCATTGCAATCAATATCCTTGATAAGCACACAACAATAAAGAAACAGGGAAAAACCTGGAAGGTGTCTCCATAAATTAATAAAGAAATGTTAAATAATAGTACAATAATAGCAAATAATATCGAAAGGTCAAATATAATACATCGTGACAAAATAAACTGCCAAAAATTAACAAATTTTATTGAGAAAAAAATCAAAACCAGTTAATGCTAATCCAAGTACTGGTCAAACGGGTCAATTATTTTAATGGTTCAATTTCTAGTATTTTGTTTTGAAGTATTATGAAGTAACTAAAGGCGCCCAGCCCCTAACTGAAGATATACAAGACTGGGGCGAGGTTCTGGAGGATAAATCAACATATTCTCAATACCCAAGAAGGACTAGGTGACGTGTTGCGGAGACGCAACAAATTTAAAAAAGAAGCCAGACTCACGATACACCTCCTAAATGGGCGTTTTCCTCCTAAATGGACGTTCCTCTTTGCAACCAAGATTAATAAATTTCAAGAGATACCCCGCATAAACGTTTCAACGGAGAATTCTTTCAAGTTTCAGTTCAACGATCATGTCTGTAATCATATGATTATAATCCTCTGACAAAAAATGTTCTATTTGGTAGTTTGTATTTTGTACAAAGGCATCGTCCACTTCAATTAATGGCAAGTTACTAGCAACTATAACCAGTTATCGTTATAAGACCATCAGCTCCAGTTATCGTTATAAGGCCGTATAAGAAGTAATATTAGAGATAACAAGGATATTGCATTTGATTTTTGTTAACATGTTTTCGTCCAGACCAATCTCAAGTGACTTCCCAATTGTCGATTTGAAGTCAGAGCATCAATCTGAAACATCCTCTGCATCAAGATACTAAGGGAAAAATCTTACTTCTTCTTGAAACTTCATTTACAGTTGATAAAAGTATATTTTGTCGCTTCAAAGAACGAACATTAATTCATCACAAGATTCCGACAAATAGCACTTCCCATTCTAAATATGGGATTTCAGAATATAACATTGCCTGCGTCAAAACATTCCTTAAATAATAAATTTTCATTTCCCAGCGAGGCAACCTGATGAACTCTCAAAATTAACTTCAATTATCTCCAGACATTATTTCTTTACGAATTCTGAATGACATAGATGAAATTGGGCAAGCTTGCATTTGCGAATTATTCCGGCAGTGGTATGACGATTAAGATTTTAGATAGTATCTAAGTTTGGGCGTGTAAATTAAAAACCAATGCCGAGGAATCAAATCTAGATATCCAAAAATATAAATGTAAACCACGCCAAAGAGAAATACATGATTTCTCAAACTTACATTCTGTAACTTTTTTCTTCCTGTAATTGTAATCTACACCCCTCTTTTCATCGCATACTTCTGATTATTGAGGTCTCCAATGGGAGTGTCCTCGCTCTCCTCTTTGTAGCTAAGTACTATGCGTGCTAATTTGCAGTTCTATTTACGCTTATAAAGCGCTTACCTCGTTGCACGAGAAATTGTCAAATAATAAAAAATATAAATTCTGTCGGCATGACATCAGACTCGTAATTCATGTTATCGCTGAATGAAATGGAGAAACATACCTTAGTTTCTCTCTTACCCGATAAGAAGTTGCCACTATTCAATTTAATTTCCAGAACAATTTCTCAAGGGATCGCCTCATTGCTACGAGTGTGAATGAAGCTTTAGTTCACGAAGTCATGCATCGAGTCTATTTAAGTAACAACACTGATACAGGCAAATATGTTTGCGGGTGAGAATGGTTAAAAACACGAACAAATTCCGAAAAATTATTATATTCTAAGGATTTTTATCCAATTTATACATTAATATTCATGGAAATGGAACAATAGTATGAGTAACATTTAACTCGTATTTAATGGTTACGGACACTATTGTTCCACTTCCGTGAACACTCAATTTTTTTATGAGCTGCGAAATAAATGTTTGTATGGGCAAAGTCGTCACCAATCAACAGTGGGGAAGATGGACAATCAATTTTTGAAGTTGGCGAAATGAGGGGTTAGTTCAACGGCTGGTGTTACAAGGGACCTTTCAACAAGTGCAGGTCGAAATCCAACCTCATTTTTTTTCTACAGACAATCACTATTTCTATGTAATGTGAAAAATTAGCTGCCATCTCGCATCTCATGGAAGTTACTGAAAAAAAATGAAAGTTCCACATTTTTCATGTTGCAAACTGTCGTTCGCGCGGGTTCTCTGCAGCCCTGGCCACTGTAAGAGAATGTCCGCCAAAAGAACAAACGAATTTACAAGCCCGACCTCCAATTCAGGGCAGCGAAGCCAGGCATGTCAACGTCGCGGGCAAGGTTACTAGAGCTCGCGGGCACTGCGTCCAGAGAAATTGGCGCGAGATTTAAAAGTGAGGGTTGTACAAATTCCTCCGGAGTGGCGGTAGGTCATTGGATACCTGGTCCATGACAGTCTTTGGGAGAAGTTACTTGACAGTTATTGTCACAAATTTAGCTATATTAATTCCCATTATTTTTAAGGCAAAGAAATTATCCATTAAAATTAAATAATACATCATTCCGAACTCAAATTCTCAATTGGAAATAACATTTTTTAAAAGTTAATCAAAACAATATTTTGTAATCCTGTTTACTTAAGAGATACATAAGCATAAACTATCCACACTATCCAGGTTAGAAGTTTCAACAAACAAATATTCTTATCTGTTAAAAGCGCTGCCCGTCCGTAACCAAGAATTGTTAACTTATAGAGACTTGTTAATGTATTTCACATTCCTGCTAAATACAATAAATGACTGAATGATTGATTTAATAACACAACTCAAAACGCAAACAAGGAAAGAATTCGCCATTCATATTGTCACCTAGAAAAGACGTTTATATAAGGGAGAATTTAGTAAGAAAACAAACATCAATTAGTAATAAGTAGTGAAGAATATAAACATAATACAATTCTCGATTATTTGATAGAAAAAAATTCTGAAACATATTTCATATGAAGCCACTATTCACTGCCTCGCGCCGCTTCAGCTTGCGCGTGTACACCCATGGCCACCTTCAGTGGTGGAGGTGGCCATGGTATTCATTTATTTATTTAGTCAAAAACAGTCAAAAACTGTATGTAACGTATGGGGGAGAAAATCATCTGCGCACGCTTTCTTGAGTTTCAGAATCCCTTCCCAGCAATTTAACTATTAATAGTTGAAAGATGAAAAATCATAGTAATAATAATAATAATAATAATAATAATAATAATAATAATAATAATAAATTTAAAAAGCGAGGTATTAACATTTCAAAAACTAGATATTTTCGTTGCAAAATTACAGAAAACTTATTTTTAACAGTAAAGGAACAAACAGATTTGATTTTTCTGTATTGTTAACAAAATAGAAACTCACCTGCTTCTACTACACTATACAAAAGGAAAGTTCAACAAATAATATTCGCATATATTCAAATGCGCATAGTAGAAGCTACATTTACGTCCAGAAGCAGCAAGGCCATCTCAGCATTTGCTCAATGGATTGGGGGAAACTGATAAAAACCTGATCGAGATAGGGCCAAGACCCGGAAGCACATTATTTTGTTACAGGCATATTGAGTCTTTTTTTTTTAAATTATACAATGCAAATGTAGACTAATTCATTATAATACCTTGTTTTGCTAAATAAATATAATTTTCGTTTTTGATGGTCAGTATTGTTTCTATTTGTATAGAAACAATTATGCAGTAAAAAAGACTACTTGGGACTTAAATTGAGTATCGATTTTATTTAATTTCATTTGGCAACGAGTTGTAAAGTAACGTCCATGGATTATATGTGGATTTCTTGTAGTGAGCTGTTGATATTGACACTTGATGAACATGATTTCTACGTCGAGTGTTGTAACTATAAATATCAGTATTACATGAAAATAAGTTCCTACCGTTAAGTAAGTCAGTTTTGACAAATACTACAGACTCATAAATAAATAGGCAAGGTAAAGGTAAGATTCCAAACTCAATGAAAAGAGGCTTGCACGGATCACGTGGATAGGATTTTTTCATTATTCGGATAATTTTCTTTTGCAATCTAAATGTCTGGGAACTAAAGGATGAGCTTCCCCAGAATATGCCCCAGTACACCCCTTCCTGGATTTGCAGGGTCAAGGATACCGAAGTCATGGAAAGTTGCCCGTGCTCGTAGGAGCGCCGGGCTCCCCAGGCGGGCAAGTAGCTCGCGCGGGCGCGGTTTCACATGCCTGCACTAAGCGAGTGTCATAGCTGATGCCCTTGACAAGCCCACAATGCCGCGCGGTGCAGCGCCCGTTCTTCCGAGCACGAGCTGTTCGCCTCTGAGAAACAGAAACCCGATGCCAAAAAGTGCCCGCGGTATGCAAATATAACTAACATTGTACGCCAACCTTCGATTATTTTGAGAGAAATACATCAATGTACGATAGTTCTGTTGAATGATTTTTTTTTACATCCCGGTACATAGTCATACCAATTTTAGATCATAAACCAAGCTGATGTCACTTGGTGAATTAGCCCGACAAAACAAAAATGTCTGAAAATTGAATTATTAATAATTATTTAAATTATTAATTATTATGAGTCGACCACCAGGTCATGCGATGTTGGGTGACGGCGTATATTCCTATTAAAACGCTCCTGGGCTGCAATAGTTGCACGACTCAAAAAATACTACTTTTAAGTTAACGCACTCTCCAGAATTGCAGATCCTGAAGAATCGAAAGATTCGTCTACCTTCCAGCAGAAACAGAAGCGTATCTTACAGTACTGTATTTCACCAACAAAAGGCACAAGTGTAAATGAGAGAATGATGCGTTTCAAAGCACAAGGTGAAATTTCAAACTCATTTATCTCAACAACTGAATTTTTTTACTTAGGCCACTATTAGAATGTTTTTGAGTTATTTCATGCGAGTTGTAATCGATCTTTTGAAAGCATTACACATTTCTTCTTGAGAAACCATGAATGCGAGATTGTAGTTTGCGGATATTGCAATTTTTTAAAGTCGAAGATTGAAGGTTTTAAAAGCAAAGATGAGAATAGGACTATATAAACGCTATGTCCAGCAATCGGTTCAAACATATCTCTTCACAAAAAAGCTTAATTGCTTATAATAACATGCAATGGATTGCGTTTTTAAATTAAAATAAAAAGCAGGATATCTTGCAATAATCCACTACAACATGCATCTTAGTAAATATAAAACATTTCTCTGAAATTTTCCGAAACATGTTTAATTTAGTGTTGACGGTGAATAGTGATTATATTGTGCCAAAATGGTAAACCATCGTTTCTTTGGTTTCCGAGAACAAATAATCAACGACATGAAAAAGTTTTGGGGTTTTTCTATTTTCCAAATGATAGTGAATATTAAGAACTTTTCTACATATACAATCCCACCAATATTTAACTTTTAGCATGGATTTTTGCTGCACGAAATTTTAAGATGAATTCTTCAACCATATTGATTCTTGAGACCTGGATGTTTTCTCCATAACTTAGTTCAATTGTACATCTTCAAATTATGTCATGCACATTTTTTTTAAATCGTGAGTGTTGAGTAATAAATAATATTAAGAGGTAGAGTCTCATTGTGTCGCGTATTCCTAATAGTTTCTTTGAAGGGTCGTCGAATCTAAATTTCTAAAATTGATTTTACAATGTATAAACAAATTCTACTTTTATAAGCTATATAATAACTTTTGTATAATTTATTATAATTAGAAATATTGGACAAAAAGAATAAGTCTCTCTTTCAGTATATTGCTAAACAAAACTAAATGTAACTAGTGCTACAAAATGGCATGACCTTCTGTTCTACTTATTTTCCTTATCTCTTTAATCTGGGATAGGTTGTCTGTTTTGCCCCACCCTCTTCCCAGCTGCTATCTCTCTGCACAAAAAAAGAGTTAACATTGTCCCATTTTCGACTCCCTAATACTAGATTTTTAATATGAACAAGAATACAAGCGAAGAGTAAAACCTGGTACTACATGCAAATTGCCATTGAAAAACCCGAAGCCTTTTTTTTTAATAGAAAATGTCGCCTGGGCGTTTCTGAAACGCGCGAATTTCAGCTCATTTTGAAAAAATTTTGAGTTTTCGAAAAACTTCAACAGATATTATTGAACTCGCTTGCACTCAAAAATTCAATATTGTGCTATATAAAACTTCCGTACTGTAAATATTAACGTGAAAGAATTTCAAAAATATACGTTTAGTACTTTTTAATTTAAAAGTTACATCAAAATGCCGCTTATGACACGTCATTTTGTGCATTTAGCACTATCTATTCAATGTTAATTGTCCAAAACAATTTCAATGTCACCTTCATTTCGCCAAAAACATAACGTGGCGTTCGTTACTACACGATTCACATTTTAAAATAGAATAGCTTGGCTAATTAACTTATAAAGCATAACTATGTTATAACTTCATAGTTGGTGCCGGCAGGTAGCGAGGATTGTGAGGGGAGGGATCGTGCACAGCGACAAAGGCCGGGCAAGAGGACAATAAACTATTATTCTAGCCCTTTTGTACCTGGTATATTCTCTACAGTATTCTGCGATCTGTGAGCTACAGCGACCAAACGAAATTGCGACATCTAAGCTGAAACCTTCAAAATATTAAGAAGGAAATTCAACCTGTGTGGTGTAGGTGGTATACTGTTACGTGTCTTGGAGCTTGAATAATGAAAATGGGGGGCAAGTACGAAAATCGTCGGAAGCACTCGGCACGCCTGAACTTCAGCCAAATTACGAGGTCAATGAGAGAACCTTAGCGCATTTTAGGTCAATGACTATTACATATGTCTAGTCACGAAGACTCCTAGTACTCCGTGCAGTGGGCCATGATCTAATCAATACCATCTACACTTACTCTAAATTGTCAATACCTTTGGTCAAGGATGTGCATATGCGTTGTTATTGGTCGAAAAAAGCCGTAATAAGTTTCTTCCTTCACCGCGTGATGTCGCTAAAGATCAAAGGTGTTCCGATAAAGTAATTCTTCGTAAATTCTTAGCGAGAAAAATAGCTTCTCATTCTCTATAAAATATTATCTTAATTATGAAGAAAATAAAAACCTCAGAAAAACAACGAAAACTTGTCAGACTACTTATAAAAATGAAAACGTTCATCCAAGCCCAATATTCCCATTCCTTCATCATGAAATGCCTAGTCAAGATGCAATTCATACAAAAACGATACTTAATTTAGTACATTATCAAGGAGAAAGGTGTTCCGATTAGCTACCGACGTTTTTCATACGTACCCCCACCATGCCTCCAACAGCGGAGTTGAGTCTCCTTACTGTCTTCATAGCTGACCGTGAAGATAAGGAAAATATCGATTCTGTGTTAGGGAAATGCGCAAAGCGTCGACAACCAATCGGCACACCTACAATCTGGCGACAACATGCGGCCCAGAGAGATCCTTAGAAGCGATTTTCGGCCAATGACAGCTGCTTCTCATGGTTCAAGTCACTTTAATAAGTCAATGGCGTTGGGTCATATATTTCAGTAACAGTGTTGGGGGGCGGAAAGCCGAGATAAATTCTTCTTTCACCGCATGATGTCGTTGAAGTTCAGGTGTTTATTGCTGCCGACTTTTTTCCTACACCGTGCCTCCAACCACATACACCCACGCCCCCGCCATGCCTCCAACACCAAAATTGAGACTATTCCTTAGTCTTCTAGACTAAAACTTATAGGGCCCAGGAGACGCTTCGCTACACTTGTCCAATTTGGAAGTGAAGCTCCGGCATTTGGCGCTCGCGATTATCATAGAACAACCTTAAGCAATGCACTTTATTAATAATACTAAATAATTTATTCGCTGACCTCGTGACGTTAAGGGATAAGAGCAGACTTCATTCACGAGAAATACTATTAGCAATCGAGGGGTTTTGTTTTGTAATTCATCGGTAATAAGCCATCTTTTCAAATATGCAAATCAACCCACTAAAATGTAACACCTCAAGTTTTAGCTACTTTTTGATAAAGAATGAAAATCATCGTGCAATAAACCAGAATAGTCAGTATGCTTACCCGCAGAAGAACCTCAAGAGTTACACATGTCCAGGAAATCTCACAGCGAAGGAAAGTAGAGAAACAGGAACTCCACACTTTCAACTCTGCCAAGGGTATGCCACCATATCTGCGACGCAAGCACCATCGATTAACATGATTGTAACACTTATTATTTCGTAAATTCTTGGCGAGAAAAATAGCTTCTCATTCTCTATAAAATCTTATCTTAATTATGAAGAAAATGAAAACATCAGAAAAACAACGAAAACTTGTCAGACTACTTATAAAAATGAAAAAGTTCATCCAAGCCCAATATTCTCATTCCTTCATCATGAAATGCCTAGTCAAGATGCAATTCATACAAAAACGATACTTAATTTAGTACATTATCAATTTTGATTACTTATTCTAAGCGAACGCAGATCAAAGGCAAATACAGGAGGCAGCGGAGACACTCAAAATCCTCTTGTCTAAATACCAAAAGCAAATATTGCTTAGTAAATAATGATGATGATAGTAATTTCTTGTAAAATAAATACGCAAAACAAAAGCATAGGCTCATCAATAATCACTTAAATCCAGTTTTCCTGAACTGTTTACACAATTCTCTCAAAATTTTCCAAGTCCCTGCTTTTTAATTCTTACAATAAAATATATTAGAAAAAGCAAAGTTCTATTACCTAAGCATATACCAATTAATCTAGATCAAAAGAAGAATATCACAATTGATGAAAATCCTGTGTATAGTTTAGATCATAGCAATGTTCACGGACATACGTTTTGCCGTTACGAATTTTTCGGCATACAGCCTACAAAATGTGAATTGTGACAACATAACGTACACAGTATAGAAAAATTAATTCTTTACTGTCGAAAAATTGCTGTTTATTATTGTAGCATTACAATATTGACTCTACGCTACGTAGAAGTAATACGAAAATGATTTTTCGCGAGAAAACTCGTCTCTTACCTTACGTCTACGACTTCGTGTCACGTCTCTACTTCACGTCTCTTAGCAAGACCACAAGATACTGAGTGAAGGCGGCCGGTGTCACCTCCCACGAAAGCTCGGGTCGCCGACTCGCACTTCTTTTGTGACGTCAGTCTAGAATCGAAAGTACTCACCAATGGGAACCTGTGACATTTTACTCCTTTATAACCGTATCGCACGATTTTTTCCTTTTCGCTCATGTTATATTTTTTCTCTGACACCTGTCCGAGCTAATCTGATCATTAAACACAATGAAGGTTTGTTTTTTATACTTACAAATAAGCAATAAAATGGAAAACAAATATAAGTCATCAGTTGCCAAATGTATTGTAATTATAGGTAAAATACATATCACAAAATTATGCTGCTTGATGTTATAAAATATTTATGTAGTTTGTATGTAATATTGTTACAGTTTTTATTTACAATAGTTTCTATCCAAATATACTGTATTGTTGACTCTGTAAATAGTTACCAAAAAAGAATTATGTTATTATTTAGTTTAATATTAGTGGAGTATGCAAGAGGTGCATTATGAAGAAAATTATTTTCAAAAATTGAAATTTTCAATGGACAAAGATTCTGGTCAAGCTTACATATTTTTTCAATACAAAAATGGCACATTTACTCCACACAAATATGATCATTTTCTTTTCAAATTATTAATGTTTTTGAGTTGCAAAATGTTTTCTACAATTGAAAAAGATCTTCCTGTCTTCATGCTTCTTTCTTAAAAACAAATTTAATTGTTCATGTGGCAGTACATTTTTTAATTCACAATTATTTTCTGTAATGAAATGTTTACAATGATAAGTCAACAATGATAAAATTGACATTTCTTAGTTTAAAATAAAAAAGAGGAAGAAATATTTGTAATTCAAATTCAAATCCTCCGTGAGTCTATTAATAAAAATTTAACCATGAGAAATACAGAGGAAAAGCAAAAGGAAATCCAGAGATATGCAATAGGTCACAAACACATCAACAAAACCTCTGTCATCTAAAGTTTTTATTACAAATGCCAAAAACACATACCAGACATATCATTCAATGTACTACATAATAGCTTGTAAGCTTCATATGATATGAAAATAAAACCCACCAAGCTAGTTAAACAAGGATTAATAAAAGATCTTAAAATTACATGTATCTAAAGAATTCAATATAACCACAAAAGAATCTGAAATATTTTTCTATTTTTGAAGAGTAGAATTGTAGAAGAGTAGAATTAATCCTTTAATGTTAGGGAAGAAGGTGCATTATGAAGAAGAGGTGCATTATGAAGAGGTGCAAGGCAAGAGGTGCATTATGAAGAAAATTATTTTCAAAAATTGAAATTTTCAGTGGACAAAGATTCTGGTCAAGCTTACGAATTTTTTCTATACAAAAATGACACATTTACTCCACACAAATATTATCATTTTCTTATCAAATTTTGTAAATATTTATCATTTTTTATTTTGAATTGCCATTTTTTATGATTACTCAACTAACTTTTTCAATAAATTGTATACACCACATTTAATAATGAAGAAATCTTATTTTATGTATCAATCATAAAATATTATTTTATATGTTTTAAACACTGAAGGTATTGGGTAAAAGATGATAATCCTTGACATTTTATTCTGTGATACTATAATTTTGGCCTTGTGCTCTTCGGACTGACTGACTTATAAATACACATCACAGAGATAAATCTTGATCTTGTGTGGTGTCAGGAAGATATTAACTCCCCTGCCTCAAACTTCTTTATAAACATAAATGGTGAGGAGAAGGAGGGAGGTTTTTTAATTCTACACCTGTAGCACCTGAAAATAGATTGCATATATTAGTCACTGAGGTATTCCTGAACCCAACAAAAAGGTTTTGCCAAAGGAAGTGTTTGAGTTTATTCTGAAGCTGTGTAATCGAGATATGTCACTCAGGTGTGTTGTATTTCTGTAGATAATGTACCTTTTTCACATAATGTGCTTGTAAACATTAGTTGGACAAGGATGTATGCTTTACTTGTTGTGTATGAGTGTAAGCTTGAGTTAAATTTGTAAGGTGTGTTGTTGTTTGTTTGATTTTTCTTTACAAACCCAAGGACTTCATAAATGAATGTACAAGGCAGTGGATGTATATTAGGTGTTTTGAATCAAGGATTACAGGACTGTGCTTTTTGTATTTGTTAACATCTGCATGATTCTTGTATTTTAGCAAGGTTAGCCTCTAATCCTAGCCTCTGGTGTTTGGCCTCAGATTATCATTAATTCAGCACCAGTAACCCTTGTAGTGTGGATTGCCATGATCTCAATATTCTCTATTTTAACAACATAATAATTTATTTATCTCAATAAATGCTGATCAACCTTCAACATCCAGATATCCTTGAAACATCACACAGCTATTCATAAAGATATTCTAAAGATAGACAGGATCTTACTTGACAAAAAAACAAAAGTTTATTTTATGGCTAATCACTTCTAATTCTAAAGTTTTTATTTATTATGATCAAATTTATTTGCTACTAATCAAATAAAGTTACTTTATAAAAAATATATTTTTCTGTACTCAATACATTGATATTTACGAAAGTACTTAACGAATTCACAAGAAAAATTGCAATTTTAATTTTTTTCTTTATTTTTCCTTTCGCTTTCATTGTTGTACAAAAGGTGTGTAGTTCAATGTAAACTGTCTTCAAGAGATGCAATGCATTTCTGTGACTCAATCATATTTTTGTTGAAACAACTGCAACTTTATCAAACCAATTTAATATTTAATGCTGAATTTCATTGACTTTCAAATCATATATTTATGTTCCAACACGAGTACAATAAATATAAAGCAATGTTTTCTTCCATATTTTATTTTATTTGTTATTTTGGTAAAAAGAAACTACTGGGGAACTGAAACTGATATTTGGGGGAAAAGTACAATCTGCATATTTTTTTCTTCAGCTCCACAACCTCTTCATAGTCTTACATAATTGGAATGATGAATAAAAGGGCCAACAAAGCATGGTTAAATAATATTTGAAACAGACATGTTTGTTCTTGGGTTACAGAAAACTTATTTGTATAGATAAACAACCATAGATTTCATTCTATGATATTTATTTGTTAACATAAAAACAACCCACTGTCCAATCAGCAAAAGGAGAGATCAACAGAACATGTGCTTGATGAACTACATTTATGTGAGAAAACAAATACCAAGGATCATCTCAGGACTTGCTCACTTGGATCAAAGAAACTGGACAAAAATAAACAAACCGCAATTGAGTCATTGTCCCAAAAGCTAGTACATTGTTTTATATTTAGTTATTCCTTTAAAATTATACAGTACAATTGTGCCAATCAATTTTTATTAAAATGTTATGGTCAAAATAATTATGCTCATTTTCTTTTTGATAGAATAGCATCTAATTGTACAGAAACAATTATGCAGCAAAAAATATTTTACTTGCTCCTTAAACTTGTGAATAGATTTTAATTGTTTATTGTCATCTGGCAATGTGATGTCAAGTAACATTAATTTTATGAGTATCGTTAAAAGCTTCAACGCGCAACAGGGAAGATTCACACCGGTCACTGGTCTCCGACAGGCGCCGTTAAAAAGCGATCCAACGCTCGGACCATCCACCTTCTGGAAGATGGGCCGTGCTTTGACACGCTTTGTCCTTAGTGGGGGACGTCTCGCAATATGCGCTGCCGCCCCGATCTAACCTGGAAGACGTTAGTGAATTGAATGCCTTATTTTACGTGGCGAGACTCAGTCACCAGGTCTGCTCTTCCGTCTGACCACGCAATTGAGGGCAATCGTCAACGGCGTCAGCATCACTCAGCACTGCCTGCGATGCACGGGATGCGCTGCTGCCGATCTACATGACGCCCATCTCATGGAAGACCGAATAAATGAAATAAATCTAAATAAATTCAAGGAATAAATGAGTTTTTGTTTCCTTAGTAGGCGTTGACACAAGACTTGCACACGCAAAGAAAATGCCACTGAATTTAATGCGTAGTATCCGTGTATAGGGCCTACTGGGTGCTGTACAGGGTGCAGTATAGGGCCTACACCTCCCGTACACGGAGTTCTGTTTTTGATTTCCTCTATGCACTGAAGTTTTTGTATTAATAATGCATTGACTATGCACATAATGTGTTGAGCTCTTTTTTGGCTAGTAGTGGTAGGAATAGAGCCATGAGTGTGGGTTGCTATTTTGTTAGCAATACTATACAATAAAATCTGTAGTAGAAGGAGAATGCCAAACCAAAATTCTATTTCCTTTATCCTGAATTTGCTAAATGCACTAGGCATCATGAATATCGTTAAATCATTTCTGAATGAATAGTATTTTATTATTAGTACGTTAGGAGAACGTCGTGCTAGGCGAACATCCGATTCAATCCGAGAGCGCTGAGAGGCGGGCTCAACGTTGATTTCAAGAAGAACGCCGTGCTTGGCGAATTAATCTTTCGATTTGGGAAAGTTATTCTGTTGAGTTTGATATTCGACTCTGACTTCCGCGCAATAGGGCCAAGTTATGAGAACAGAGAGAACTTGCTGACTGCACTGAATCGTACGCCTATGCTGAGACTCGCGAGAGAAATCTGAACTCGCCACGACTCGACGCGGAGGCCACCATTTGGACGAGACGAGTTGAAGCGGGTGTTTTGACCGTCACCGCCGGCGCCACCGCCGCTGCCTGCTGCCACTGCTGACACGAGGCTTCCTTTGTCCTTTGGCGCCCAGGATGTAACCCTCGGAGCCGCCACCGCCGGCGCCGCCGCCTGAGGTCAACGAAACTTGCGGGCGCCCAGCTGACAGGTCCATCTGCTGCATACGAGACATCCCGGTACAATTTGTCGTATCGGAAAAAAAAAACCCACGCTATTGGGTATTATCATTCTTCGCTCTTCAAGCGCAACATGAACTTTTTGCTATAACACAATTCAGATTTTGTAAGCGTTGCCACGACTGGGCAATCATGTTCTTAAATTAGGTAGGGTGTTTTCTTTTTTTATGTAACTTTTTAACAGGAGTCAGAAATAAATTTAAATGTTTTCGAGTCATTATGTTAATTCTTATTAGCAAGAACAACTCCTAGCAACCCTCTTTCTTCCATCCCAGGAGTAAAAGCGGAACTGGTGATCTAACAGCCAATTGAGCTATAGCGGCCGGCGGATGTGACAGTATACAAATCGACGGAAATGTGCAGTATATTAATGGCGGAGAGATATTTAAAAAAGTACATTTGTGTGATTTTTGAAAAAACAAAAAATACACCAAAGTGAATTTTACGTCATATTAAACAGTGCAATTAGAAGTAGCCATTGGAAAAATGTGATGAAAAAATATTGGAGCCGTTTTTTAGAAAATCTTGTTTTTGGAATTTTTTAAAATTGCATATATTGCATGCACTATTGCACGAAAACTACGAAAAAAGCTGCAATAAATTTTAAGAAAAAGTTTGGAACCGTTTTTGAGAAAATTTTGAGAAACGACAGAAAACGATTGAGTTTTCCAGAAATTTCATATGATATTATTTAAAGCACATGTTCTCATAAACACCATAATGCGAACAATTTGTCAGTAATGTAAATATTAGCGATTACACCCGCTGAATAATGAATGCGAGGGGCCGCCTTGTTGCGGATGAGGTTGTATTATTGGTTGACAATGCCAAGGACTTGAAGAATCTAAATAGGGAGGTTAGAAAATGTTTGAGAATAGAAAATCAAATTCAGTATGGATAAGACCAAATGATGGAGAAGGAAGAGTAAACGTGAGAAAATTATTTGGAAAGAAAGTATTTTAGAGATGATGAACGGAAGTATTTAGAGTTGTGTTAATTTAGGTTTACCGTGTCAGTGTGTTGATTTAGGTTTACCGTGTGAGTGTGTTGATTTAGGTGTACCGTGTGAGTGTGTTGCTCGTTTACTTCAATCGGACGAAAAATGAGGCTTCCAGACGCTTATTTGTTTAGGTTATGGCCCGAAATCACGATTATTTTTAAATGCTCGTATCTTCTAAACAAATTCGACTTTCGTCATTCTGAAAGTACAGCCGGTTTCAGCGGATTGTCGGCATTCAGAAAAACTTTCGCTTACTTCAATCAGACGAAAAATGTGGCTTCCAGGCACTTTTTTGTTTAGGTATAATTTTTCAACTTTTTTACAACACTGTCATCTTTGACTGGCTGTATCTGCTAAACTATTCGCTCTACGACGCTGAAATTTGCACTGCAGATGACGAGTACTGTTCTCTTTGTTTGGTTTTAGATGACTGGTACATTGAGCACGGAGGTCATAAATGAACGGCGACAATATAGACTGCATTTTGGCCTAAAATTGCGTATTTTTCGAACATTTTCGCAAATTTGCCGAAAACCGAGACTTGGGTAGAAAAATGATCATTACCATTGAATTCGGTATAAAATTTCGAGTTAGGACGCTACTTTTCAGTAGAATCGATTTCCGGCCAAAATCTGAAAAATTTAACAGGGGGGTGGTCGATTAAATTTTGCGGTTTTGGCCCGAAATCATGATTATCTTTAAATGCTCGTATCTTCTAAACAAATTCGATTTTTTCCATTCTGAAAGCACAGCCGGTTTCAGCGAATTGTCGGCATTCACAAAAACTTTTGATTACTTCAATCGAGGAAAAAAATGCGGCTTCCAGATGCTTTTTTTGTTTAGCTAAAATTTTTCAACTTTTTTACAACACTGTCATCTTTGACTGGATGTATCTGCTAAACTATTCGCTCTACGACGCTGAAATTTGCACTGCAGATGACGAGTACTGTTCTCTTTGTTTGGTTTTAGATGACTGGTACATTGAGCACGGAGGTCATAAATGAACGGCGACAATATAGATAGCATTTTGGCCTTAAATTGCGTATTTTTCAAACATTTTCGCAAATTTGCCGAAAACCGAGACATAGATAGAAAAAGGATCATTACCATTGAATTCGGTATAAAATTTCGAGTTAGGACGCTACTTTTCAGAAGAATCGATTTCTGGCAGAAATCTGAAAAATTCAACAGGGGGGGTCGATTAAATTTTGCGATTTCTGCCAGAAATCAGGATTATCTTTAAATGCTCATATCTTCTAAACTAATTTGAATTTCGCAATTCTAAAAGAACGTTGGTTTTCGCAGATTGTCAGCTTTCAGAAAAATGTTCGTTTGTTTCAATCGGACAAAAAATCGGCTTCCATACATATCCATTTTTGTTTCGGTATATTTTTTCAACATTTTTACAACACTCTCATCTTTGACTGCCTGTATCTCCTAAACTATTCGCTCTACGACGATGACATTTTAACTGCAGAGGAGGAGTACTGTTCTTTGTTTTGCTTGATGACTGGTACTTGAGCGCGATTTGGAAAATGGCGTATTTTCGAACATTTTCGCAAATTTGCCGAAAACGAAGACTTGGATACAAAAATGATCATTACCATTGAATTCCTTATAAAATTAGGAGTAAGGACGCTACTTTTCAGAAGAATCGATTTCCGGCCGAAATTTGAAAAATTCAACAGGGGGGGTCGATTAAAGTTTGCGATTTCAGCCAGAAATCAGGATTATCTTTAAATGCTCATATCTTCTACACTAATTCGAATTTCGCAATTCTGAAAGCGCCGCCGGTTTTCGCAGATGTGCATTTAACTTTCATAATTTCAAATTGTATTATGTGATGAAAGAAAGTGAACATCACGTGTTGTGGTAATATGGTAGTTATATGAAAAGAATTGGAATATTTCTTTATATAGAAACCTGAATAAAAAGAATCATAATTTTTTAAAAATGATGTGCACACATCTTTATTAGTGAAACCAATATGTTTTAGTAATATTCATTATAAGCCAAGTTTTAGAACTTTTATTGAAAATTGAAGTACTCCAACCTTTGGATCTAAATGTTCCTAACAAAACTTGAAGAAATTCCCTTTCAAATATATTCATATTTGATTATGAGAATAGTAACAAAGTTCACTATGTATTTCTTTGAAGTTCTCTTGTTCTGGAATTACTGACATGTGGAATTTTTGTTGCGGTTTCAATGTTGCTATTCTTCAGCAATATCTTCATCAGTGTTAAAAGGAATGTGCATCATATGCTGCTTTTTAGTGCATTATCTTCATTATTTTCCAGACACCCTATATGTCAAAGAACCAAAATGTTAGTGGGAAAAAATTCTATTTGAAATAAAGTTCTGTAATGACTGTAAATTTTAATTTTGTATGAAATAATTGTTTTGTTTATCTGTTGAGGAGAAGAAATTGCGTAGTTTCTGTAAAATTTGAATAGTAATAAGATAATAGGAAATGTTTCAAAATGAGAGCCAGTTAACATATGTTTTTCTTATTGTTTGCACTGATAGCTGTCTTTCTTAACATAGCTGTTAGAAAAAATGTCTTGATGTTTTTAAAAATCAAATTGAGAAATATTCACAAAGATAAATTTGTTTTCAATACTTGAAGTGCTGCCCTTGAACCTCCAGATCATGATTATATGTATGAAATGAAGTGCAGTTAATTTATATACACAGTAAATTCATAATTGCATTTAGTTATATAGACTTAGATTAACTTGCTTTATCAAGTGCTGGAATTGTATTAACATAGAAAATTCAATTTTATTATTACTATACTAGAGAAGTATTCCTAAATTCTTCTAGTAATATAACTTTAAAAATTACAGGTGAGTGAAGACTCTTCTGCATAGAAATTACAGTTCATTCCTCTGCTTTTTGAAGAGAAGTTCACCTTTGGTGGGATTTTAAAAATTCTTTTAGTTGTAATAGTTATGTTATTGGAAGTTAATTTGTAAGAATTTAAAACATTATCTAACATTTGAAATTCAAAAATATAGTCTGTATGTAACATAAAAACAAATCAATAATGCACTTATAAAGCAGGGTGCACATGCACTTGTGGTTATGTGAGTACTCTGAATGCATGCTGGTGCTGGGTTTCTGTTTTTGCATGTAGATTATATGCTCTCCATTTATTTCATTTACATTTTTTTCCTTTATAGATATGCCTGATGTACATATCCAGTTTACTAATTTTATAAACTTAATATTAATGCTCTTTAAGGTTGCTCAAAGTGATAGATCTATTAGATCTAAGAAGGTGTTTTCAAGTTTTAAGATAGTGTCTTGTGAAGGAGAATGTGTGGCCATCAAAACTGCTGGGATCTAGAGGTTATTAATGAATTGTTGTGCAATTGTGCCTATGTACTTGTTCAGTGTAGTAATGTGGAAAGTACATGTTGCTTTAATTTCTTTGTTCTTATTTCTCATTTTAGAAGAGTACATTTCAGTTTTTATCAATACATTGGAACTATCAGGATTGTGAAGAAGCTTCTGCCCTTTGGATTGTATCTTGATGATCTTGTATCTTGTATTTGCTTATTTAAATGTTGTTACTTCAGAGTTTCTTCATTGCCCTATGACACTTCATTCTTCTTTACCTCTATTATTAGATATTTGTGTATTGTGAACGTTTTTCTCCTTCTGTGGAATGTAAACTGTGGAAATGTAACTTGCGACAAATACGACAACATATGAAGGTGAATATTCAATTCAAGAAAATTTGGGCATAATTTCAGGCATCTCAATTTTTCTTGTAAAGATTTGAATTTTTAACTTAGAAGTATTACTGGTCTGTAAGAATGTATTAAGGAATGCCTCTAGCCCAACTTTATATGGAGAAAAAGTGTTTTTTTGAATGCAGTGTTGTATAGTAAAGCAGATTTTGGTATATTCGATTGGGTTCCTTTTATTTTTGTTCAACTTTCTTCCATAAATAGTATTGTGAGGACAAATGACCAAATATCGATAAATTAATCAAAGGAGAGGGTAGTACTTCAACAAATATACAAATGTTTCAAATTTTTTGCAATATTGCATGAACATGTAAGCCTCTCAAGAAGCATATGGCATTACACAAGAGCCTAAAGTAGTTTCCTCTTCATAAAGAAACTTGTGATTAATCATGTGGAAAAACAAAATATAATTAAAATATTTTTATTATAAAGGATGTTTAAAGAAAAGTAATTAGTACCCAAATATAGTTTTAAGTAACTCGCCAAAGATTTATATTTTTCAAGTTCATTTATTTCCTTGAAACCTTGATACCTCTCTCCAGGTGGAATACTGTATTTTATTAAATATTGTGCAATCTTTCCAATTTATGTATTCTTTTATGAGCCAATTGTTCATTTTATTGTAAAATTTCAGCTTTTGGATGAAGTTAACTTTTAAGATCTAGTCCAAAATGATCATACATTTTTTAGCAACAATACAGTACACAGTGTGCAAGAGAGCCACAGTCATGACACTTGACTGACCTTGCAATGGAGACAGTTCCTCAAGGTGTATCAAATTAAACCAATCCTTGGGGTATGCAATTTGTAATATTTACAAGTTGGATAACAGATATTTGGAAAAAAAAAAAGGCGTATTTTTCGAACATTTTCGCAAATTTGCCGAAAACGAAGACTTGGATAAAAAAATGATCATTACCATTGAATTCCTTATAAAATTTCGAGTTAGCACGCTACTTTTCAGAAGAATCGATTTCCAGCCGAAATTTGAAAAATTCAACAGGGGGTGGGGGTCGATTAAATTTTGCGATTTCGGCCAGAAATCAGGATTATGTTAAAATGCTCATATCTTTTAAACTAATTCGAATTCTGCAATTCTGAAGGCACCATTGTTTTCCGCAGATTGTCAACTTTTAGCAAAACGCTCATTTCCTTCAATCGAACACCAAATGCGGCTTCCAGACCCTTTTTTCTTTTGGTATATTTTTTCAACATTTTTACAACACTGTCATCTTTGACTGGCTGTATCTCCTAAACTATTCGCTCTACGACGCTGACATTTTAGCTGCAGATGAGGAGTACTGTTCTCTTTGTTTTGCTTTTGATGACAGTTGGCTGTTCTGAAAGGAACGTGCTGGTGTTGATCACCGTATTTTCGAAACCAAGTTCTTTTTGTTTTGTGTTAATTATATTACCGCCAAACGTCTCAATGCAGCACTAATACAAAAACTTAAGTGCCTAGTGGAAATCAAACCCAGAACCACGCGCTCGGAAGGTGAACGTGACGAATGAAGACGTGAACGGACACTACGCATAAATTTATGTAATATTTAAATTAATAAACTTTTATTTCACTCAATTTTATTTCATTTACTTGAATTCCTTACATTTTATTATGTATTAGTGTTTTGAATTTTGGAAATTACATTTCTGTCATTCGATGGAGGTGCGTTGCACCTGGTGCAACCTTCAGTGTGTTGAGGCACCAGCCGCGACTGCTTGATACTGAAAAATCGATTGACGAAAAAGCATCTATCTGTGATCAAAGCTAGCGCCTAAACCGTTCAGCCGATAGAGAAACTCAAAACTACTAATTAAGGAGATACAAAAAATAATTATTTGGCTAATTACAAACAAATGTAATATAGAGGTAGTGTGGATTCCAAGTCATCAGGGAAAACAAGGGAATGAAGAAGCAGATAAGAAAGCCAAAAACGCCATTAACGAACCTCTATATAACACAATATGTTCACCTGTTAAAAGATGTATGAAAATTAAAATGAAGGAATTCTGGGATTCCCAATGGAGGAACATTGACTCAAGCTACAAGAAATCAATCACCAATTTTTGTAAAGACTCTTACAGTATCAGCATCAAGAAAGGAACTAGTGACAATATCCAGATTAAGAATAGGTCATACAAATCTGACACATATACACTTATTTACAAAAAAACAACAGAGAAATATTATGTGACAAGTGTGGTGCAGTCTTGGCAGTCAAAACACCTTGTACAATGCCAAGAATTAGAATCACAAAGAAATTAATCTTTACTGCCCAAAAATATAAAGACTGTTTAAAAACCAAGCAGGATGCATACAGAGAATTATTTTCCTAAGGTTGATTAATAAATACCCTTCTATATAAATTAAGGATGAAGTGCACTGTAATATAAATGTGAATTGTACATGTACTAATGAGTTTAAATACCAGAGCCAGATACATACTGACAGAGATGTATGTAGGGTATGGCAGGCACGGCACGTGGTATGGGTGCCACTCAAAAGGGGCGCTATTTGGAGTATACCTGCTAAAAAAAATAGCAACCCTAATTTGAAGTATCTTGATAGAGGTGCAAATTCTACACTTGCCATGGGCGCATGAATATCTAGATAAGCCTAATAGCCTAATGCAATAGCCTAATAGCATAATGACAATGTTAATGAAAATAAAGGTTTATATAAGATGATGAAAATAAACGTATTATGTAAAATGTGTGAATCAGTCGCTGATGACCACTGCAGTTAAAAGGTAACTTAAATAAAAATAAAATAAATAATAATAAAAATAATGCAGGTAGTCTCGGCAGCATATTAGAAAAAGTGTAGACATGGGGGAGAAATCTTGTCATGCATTTGCAAATTCACTTTAATTTTGTTTATTAATGAAATTATTTAAAATTGTACAAATATTTCATACTTGCCAGTTCAGTATTGCTGCTTTCCTTGATATCTTTTTAACCTTTGTACACTGAAGAATTGATAACAAATCCATGCTAAAGCTACACGTTTGTTTTGTCTTTAGCAGAATTTGAAACTATGATTAATATTTTAATGTAGAAATAATTCTAAATACTTCATGGTTCAAACAAGCCATTTTTAACCACCAGCACCTACAAATTAATATTGAAATTATGAAAAATAAGTTTTTTTAAGTTTTTTACAATTATATTTTATTTTTTCACAGACAACACAAGGTATGTATATGTGAAACTACACCAGCAAATAACTGAAGAGGGAGATTAAAGGTGTTGACCTCTTTGTGGCTCCTGCTATCAATACACTGTATAACGTTTGTGCAAGTTATTTTTTCTTGCTAATTTGACTGATCAAATTCAGTTGATTTTTGCTAAACTTTTTTCTTCCATTGCCATTTTCATTCCAAATCTCAAAACTTTCAAAATCCCAACTATTTTTGTGAACAGAACTTCTTATATCTTTAAGCTTTTAAAATTATTGTAAACACAATATTTTTCAAACTATGGTTTTTCCAGGAATACATTTTCATTTTAAATATTTAAGTTTTTATAAGCAATACCTCCAACACACTGGAATACCAGTTTTAAACTCTGTGATCATGAGTCTGCAGCATAATTCATGGCATTTTGTAGTATTTTGATTCTTCATTACTGAAGTTCAAATTGCGCAAAAAGGAACAGGAAAGAGCAAGACAAGACAACCAAGTGTGAGGCAAAAACAAAGGAAGAAAAGTAATTTTAGTAACACCTTAATTACATTTGGTAAAAATCATTTCTTTGTTTGGCAGTGGGTCTTGATTCACAAACTGTAATGGTCTCTTCCAACTTTACTCACAACTCTCTTGCAATAGTATTTTAATTTTTAGATCCTTGTATTTTAATGTTCATTAATTCAATGACACTTCAAAAAAGTTCACAAAAATAACTGCTACTTTTTCTTATTCTTACAATTCTTTTGCCATCTTTCCAGACACAAGCCAAAATAATTTCCCAAAATGTTGCAATGCAACCCTATAATGGACAAATATATTGTTGCTAGTCTCCATTCAAGATCTTTGGAGATTTCATGAAACATTTTATCAAATATAAAATAAAAAAATCAAGACTAGATTATTTTAAAACAAAGTCAGAGAGTCAGTCAGATGGTACCTGAGCACAAGTAGTATTCAGTTAATCCCAGAAAGACCAGAAATGTATCTGTATCACATTGCATTGGTACCCACCAAACAAACTGGGTTGGTTTAAACAAGGAGAAACTTTTATATTGAAACTCAGATTTCTAATTTGAGAATTCAGAAAATCACTAAGCAGTTCATTAGAACAGGTTTGTGTCCAAAAGTGAAGTGTGGTGATCATTGAAGTCTCAAATAAATAGAAAAAGAAGGATAATAAAAATTGAAAAGTGTTGCATCTCATTAAAGTAGAGCAAGAAACACTTACCAAAATCTTTCAAGTGATTTATCTGTAAGAAAAACTGTACAGAACATAGATTTTGCCATGAAAAGAACAAATTTAAAGTGAATTCATTATTTTGTAGATACTTTTATGTGAGATTCAATCTAAGCTTTAAAATTTCTGCCATTGATGTTTGTTTATTTTATTTTTATTTATTTATTTTACGTCAAAAACTGCGTATGACGTATGATTTCCAAGGATAAAAAGGCAATAAATTTTGGCTCTTATCCATGTTGTCCTTCAGAATAATACTTCCTGCCGCAACAACATGGGACGATAATTTGAATAATTGTATTTCCCACTGAATTCTAGAAGACGTGCACAGAAAATGAAGTTACTTTTGGTCAATTTACTTTTTCTTCCAAAGCTGTTTAAATCCCATGATTAGAAACAAAACTTAATAACTCCAAATTTAAAATGAAAACTACTCAATTAAGATAGATCATAATATGAAGAAAAGTTTATCATCAGATAATTTAAGGGCTATCTGCCCTTAAATATTTAGGATATTTTCTTTCCTATTCCACTATTTTTCCTTTTGAACGTAATCAATGAGATGCTTTATCATTTTTGTTGCAAGTTGTTTTAATGGCCTTAATAAGTTTTGCATATACTTTACATGCCTCAAATACTATATTGCGTTGGCATTTATTTGCACATATTGTATTCACAGAAATATTATGACTTACTGAATTGAATAATTGAATCTGACAAAAGCTATAACTGGCAAGAATTTAAACAACCACTATTTTTACTTTTTAGAATACTTGTATTGAGAATGTTACAAAAAATTACATAATATTAATTTTTATTTGTATTATTTTGGTCAATTTTCAATAACTTAGTCTACAAAAGATAGAACAATGAATTTATTACTACTCAACATTCAAATTATGAAAAAAGTTTATGCGTATGTAATTGTGTTGATGTACTGATTATTAAAAACCTTTCGTATTTTTTTCAATTAAAATGAATAAAATTTTCAAGAGGATTGTGGAACCCAACCTGTATTTTAATAACAATTATTTCCATGTACTAATTATTGCATTACTTCCATTAAAGTAAAACAATGCATTAAGATTCCAAATTGGTTGAAAAAGAAGAAATTTCATTGATATTTTTGAAAATACTGCAAAACATTCCAAAATAAAATAGCATTCAATAGGTTCTTTATTTCTTTTTAAATATTAAATTTTTTACCACAGTGTATCTAAATAGTCATATTGAAAGAAATAAAATATTAAAATTAAAATTTTCATTATAAAAAATTTGCACTGAAGGAGAAGAATCCTCTTAAATTGCATTGTTGGCCTTTCCTCGTTGTTACTGAGGAGATTTGTTGTTGGTGTGGAACACGGAATGGCTAAATATTTTTCCTCCTCAAGAAGAAACATGACACACTCTGCTTACTGCCTTATATAGGAGTCTGCAAGATGGGCACGTAGAAACATGTGTATAAACACCTATTTTTTTTTATATTTAAAAGGAAGAAAATGCTCTAGATGGTTTTGCATCTTTTTAATATGTCACTTAAGTTTTTACATGATGTATTATTTGAAAGCATTGAAGTATTTCATTGAATTGTTAGCTAATAACTGCATAAAAGCTGTTTTGCTTTTTATGGTGATGATTAGCACTGTGACTTTTGAGTAGTAGTTTCATGGGATACCTGTGTCACCCCAGCTCTGTTTTAGAACTGTCTGTACTTTAAATTATATTTATAATGTTTTGAGCTTGTCAAGACCTTTTGAGGAAAACTTTACGCACATTGAAGATCTTGGCTGTCCGGGTGATGCCGCGTCACCCGGACAGCCAAGATAATTTCATGATTCTGGCTATGGAAGCCTACAACTTCATTTATGCACATTGTTCATTGCTTACCTTTCAACTGCTTTCTGTCCTTTCTAAGAAATTTTATTGTAAAGGAAATGTGACATGGCGTATGGTCACTGAGTTACCCATGTCTTCTTTCGATACAGCTCCTTACCATGTAATTCACAAACAGTTGCAATCCAAGCGCACAGTAAACCATTTTCCTTCCAATAGTAAATGTTTTGTTTTTTTTCCCCTGAAGTATATTAATATTATACCAATTTACAGGTTTATTTTAGTTTATCCTTATGTGTTTTGGTACCTTTCATGTTTGTTTCCGATTATTGTAAAATAAAAACTTTTGTAAATCTATCATTATTTTTTAATTTGACTAAAATATTTATATGATTGTATATTTATATTACATTGTAAAATATGTACATTATATTATTTACAATATTATATTTTTATAACTTTACAATGTATTTTTGGCTCAGAAGTTTTTATTACCTTAACATGATGGGAAAAACCACACAGTTGTGTATGATGTGGAAAGCTATACATTCATCAAGCACATTTCTAAAGGTAAAAAGGAAATTCAAAGAAAATAATAAATTACTTGTTCTTATTTCCAAACTCTACATGAATTTCCAAATAAATGCATATTTAGTAAATAAATAAAAAAGTGTACAGATTTCCTGTAATGTTTACTGTGTTATTTTTACTCACCCTGCACGTCTTAATTCCCCACAAAACGTTGTGCATGCATTGCCAGGTTAAAATTTATATATGTTATTTTATCGGTTCCCTTGACCTCCCACCCTGTGCACACCTGCAAATGAAACTTATTAAAAATACAATGAATTGAATAAAAGGATGATTAAGACTATGCAAATACTAAAAGAGGAATATTTTTGAAAGAAAAATAGTACTAACACTGTGAATCTTTTGCAAAATAGTAAATAAATATTTGGTCAAGATCTCAAGTCAGTCTCAAGGCCAGACTTCTAGATGTCAGGCCCCTAAGCAATCAAAAGATCGAGTCCTCTCCTTTCTAGTAATTGAACACAAAACAAAGGCTTCAAAATATCTGGTGCGAGCACAATTGTTATTGTTTATATAATTGTTTAAATTTCCATTTATAATTAATATTCCTGTTATTCAAATACTATTTAACAATCCGAATTAAATAGTATATTTAAAATGCTCTAAAACTAATAAAATAGTGGGAAATTGTGTTTCATATTATGAATTGAAAAAAAATTTTTCTTGAAAATGTTTTGAGGTCTTTTTATTACTATCATCCAGGACCTCCCTCTGAGGCTGGGCCCCTCGGCAGCCGCTATTTTGCCTGGATGGGAGTCTGCCCTCGATCACTGCAAGTCTTCTGCAGTTAACCCTCTTCTGGCCATTATTTTCTTTACTCTTTCCTTCCACATTGTTTGAGATCTTCTTGATCTTTTGTACAAAGCTGGTTGCAATACTAGAACTTTGGAGACCATTGTTTTTCACTTATTTTATGTAAGAAATCATATCTTTGGAGTCTTATAATATCAATTTTATAAATAATGTTGAGAGTCATGTCTCCTTTACTTACTTTTTAATTTCATAATTTTTTACTTTCTCCAACAGTGTCAATCTACACCTTCAACAGCAATAAAAATATTTTCAATATGATTATGATTCAATGTAATAAAGAGAGCGCAAAAAATAGTAAATTAAATTGTAAAAGATTAGAGAGACATCAATTTCTTGAGGGCTTTTGAAAATAATTATTAGTTAGCATTATTAAGATTCACTGAAAGATTTTTGAATCTTTGGAAAATTTTAATGGAAACTCTCATAAGTTGGAGGAAACATTAGGAAAATAATTATTGTTGAAGAGCATAAATCTGTTGCAGTTCGGCAAACCAAAATAAGCAAATGGCATTGGAGAGGACATATTATAAGGCAAGACCAGCAACGATGGGCATACACTACAACAACCTGGGACCCTCGGTATGGGTGGAGAAACCAAGGGAGACAAAGGAGAAGATGGACAGACGAGCTGGTCCCACCTGGACGAGACTGGCCCAAGAGAGAACAACATGGAGGCAACTGGGATATGAACAGCAAAAAGAAGATGATGATCCACAGTGCTATTAATCAATTTTAGTGAAATTGAGTGAACTTTAGTGAAATTAAATATCAACCTACTGTTACCCTACTAAAGCAGGAGGTCTTTGCCCTTTATTGGATGTTATGGGCAAATAAAAGTAATAATAATAATTTTAAAGGAAGTTTTGAAGCCTTTAACAACCAAAAACTTAATTTTTCAAAATAATTTTTCTTACCATGGGGATTGAAATACACAGAAACTGAAAAATGGTGCCCTCTAAGGCTAAAGAGTTGATTGCACATGTAATTATTGTGGTAAGTAGCAACTAGTCCTGTTTCACTTCCAGCTATCATAAACTAAAATAAGTTGAGAATATTTGGTAATGGATATTTCAAACTAAATTTACATTGGTATGGAGTAGTCTTGGTATTCTACTCTTCGGTCTTTTATTAAGAAATAATGGGAAACTTCAATCATTTGATAAACAAAAACGAAGGACAAACGCAAAATTTACTTCTGTATTATGAATAAAGTAGGAAAAACTTCCTTGCATTAAGATGTCAATTTTGAATAAAATTTAAAGTTGTTGAAGTGATGACATGGTATTATTGAGTTAATAATGACTTGTGATACTTTTTAAAAATGTTATTAAATAAAATTGTAGACTTATCACTGCATTCCTTTTTATATCATTCTTCAAAACATTAGTAAACTTTATCCCAATATTGTGAAGTACAGCTACTGTCATGTGCTTCTACTGTAACAATTTTAAAATCTCACTCATATTTATTAACACAATGTGCCTCAAGTTGGGCATGCCAATTTGTAACAAATTCAAAATCTACAATATTTAATATTATCTACCCACACTGAGCATAGCCAAATTGAAACTACTTTGAAATCATGATATTTATCTTAACCATTTTCCAGTCATTGTGCAAACCAATCTGAATGTGTTTGGCAAAATATTTATCTTATTAATTAATGCCCAATTTCCACATTCTTAAAAATAAATATTACTTACATAGGCCGACGCATCATCCAGTTCAGGCTATGTAAATGCTGAAATGTATCGTTAAGAAAATACAAGACGGTTGATCCGCAGAGACTATTATTAGTAATCAGCCTTCTTGTTTTGATAACACAATTACACTATTTACTGCTGCAATTTTCATATCTTATTTATAACATTTTACTGTCTAAATTACTAACAGCATTCCATCAAATTGAATATATTTTTTCTTAATTTTTAGAGGTCTGTACTTTTAAAAAACTATCTAATAATTTCTTTGCAAAGAATGATTTGGTTATCTTGTGAGATGTTTCCCGTTGTGCTTACAGTTTGTGAAGTTGATGCCCTCGTAGCACGCGCTGCCGAAGTGAAAGATCTTCCCGGAAGAATTCCGTCGGCCACTAGTAATCTTCTGGTTTTCTTTCTTGACGTTGAAAATTTGTAAAAGTTAATGTCTTACATTTAGTATTAAACAATTATTTATTATACATTAGATAATTTATTATCTAATGTAATTAATTTTTATCTAATCTAATTTAACCCTAACTTTAATTATCTAATCTAATGTAACCCTATTTACATTAGATAATTTCTCGCGAATACGTGGGCGTCCCTATCTCGAGACTACTTCTGATCACAATAACTCTGAACTAATCTTCTGAACTAATAATATGGCCTGCTAGCTCTACATGTGCTCGCGACGGCGACAAGATATCTTCTCATGTGCTCGCGGCTAAATATCTTCAAGCAAAATTAGGGTCTGATGAAAACATGTCACCTTCTGTTCCCGCTTGTTTTCCAAATTTGTTAGAATTTTGGTTATTTGATGTAACTCACTGATAGTCATCTAGCTTGACCCTATTCCTTCGCCGTAAGAAAATTTGTCACCATTAGTTGTCCATATGTTTTGAATTTCGTCAGGGGACGCTTCCAAATTAAAAATTTATTTTCTATAAACGTCCACGTCCCAAATCACAACTATGTTTATTTTGTTCTAAAAATTTCTAATGTTCCATATTTATTGTTTATATCGGCCTCGAATATTTTTAAGTCCTAATATTTACATCACAGTATTTGCATCTATAACTTAATGTAAATCATGGTTACTCAAGGTCCTTTTCGTAAAAGTAACATACTGCTCCTATATTATCATTTCGGGGTACCAATACTTTGAAATGAGCTATTATTTCGTATTATTCTACTGAATAGTTCCCTTGAGACATCTGGGTATGTCTCATTACCAAAAACCAGCAAGATAAAAATTTGATTAACTTTTCATCATTTTACGTTTGTTATTCCTTCTAAGGGTACAGTTAACACTGTTTGATGTTTATGGTCTAAATAAACGTTACCTTGATTTTTTAAACTTGTTTTAAGACATTAGTAAGCATATAACATATCTGAAAAAAATTATAATTTTTTTACCTTTATTTCAAAATATAGGACCTACTAGTAAACTTTCCTGTTATCTTAGAGGCTGAAATTGGACTAAAAGTACTGGGTAAAACCCCAACGATGTTTTTAACAATTTTTTTTTTTTTTTTTTAAATTTTAGATTCCCTTCAGCCATGATTCGTTCGCACTTTTTTTCTCTCTTGCTGTGTAGGGAGGAGTTTCGTCATAGAGTAAAGATGTGCAGTTTCGTCATAGAGAACCTCTTTAGTCTATGGTTTCGTCATCCTAGTGACTCGCCTTGCAAAGAAGAAGACCTAAAGAAGAAAACCTAAAATAAAGAATCAGAAGATATTAATGGCTAAATATCGTACATACATTCAAAATGTTAATTATAATCTCCAGAAATAAAGGATTTCTGGCTCTTCTGTCTGTGTATACTGTGTGATAAGAAAGAGAGGTGGATTATTGGACTACATTTCTTCGAGAAATATTGATGTGTCGTGCTTATTTTGTCGAATTCAGATTTGGAGTTAAGCGTTAATCGAGTAACTAGAACTGGTTTAATGAAAAGGATTCATGTGACCGGAAAGAGCAACCGCAAGTTGACCTTCATCGACGTTCCTAAATAGCTTGCTTCTTCCGTTTCTATGTTTGCACTCACAGCATAATTGATTTCATGGCCTCAGCGTATTTAATAGTGTTTTTCGTTACTTTATTTATTTTTCTTTCTGGTCCATGGTGGAGCTACGCTGATACTTGACATTAGCAGATATTTTGTTTGACGACAAATACGGTCATTGAGTCCTAATAGCCTTGGCAATAAAAGGTAACACTAACAACAGGGGAAATAATGTTTTACTTTCGGTTGTTTTTGACCGTAATAAATTCACTTTTCAGTGCCACATTTAGAAATTTCTTCCTAGGGAGCAAGACAAGTGAATTTGAATGATACCTTCAAGTCTTTATACGTAGTAAACGGGAACGAAATTTTAACACTTTGCATCCCAGAGATGAGAAAGATCTTGTGATATTTTAATTGGGATTAGACCTTAAATGCAAAACTTGAAGAGAGTGATAATGTCCGAAAGTTCGCACATGGATTTCCTTGTTAAGTAAGCATGACCTCGCCCTTCGTGAATATGTCCAATGCACTCTATCATATGGCGTAGCTTGATGATTTTTCTCAGAAGTCTCAAAACAAATACAAATGAGCAAGATTGGTTGATTGTTGCTGATTCCAGGCACGTCAACTACTGAAGTTATTAGTCATGTAAGTGTAGTGCATGTTTTGCATCGAGAGGTAGCGGTGATCTTCCCCCGCTCGAAGGCGAGATCCGGCGCCGACCTACCGTTGGCTTGCGGGTTTGTCCCAACTAGATCTCACCAGCGTGACACCGCCCCAACCGGGACAAGCTCTAAACTCTCGACCGGTCATGTTTGATAGTGTATAGCATGTTAGTGTGTGTAAGTAACGGGTGAGGATGGGACAAAGAAGAGGAAGGAAATATCGCGCGCGGTCCGTGACCCGTTTGTTAGGGTACTGCTCCCGCATTTGCCTGGTGTTGATCGGAGAACTACCGGAAACACACCAGTTAACCCACGGAAAACTACCGGATTTATCCCGAAAGGCGGCGGTGTTCCTCCCCCTCTGGGTGATGAGATCCGGCTCCGACAGGTCGGCTTTCGGGAAATTTCCTCTTTGAGATATCCTCCTTGGCGCTGGATCTCGCTAACCAACTGGAGAAGAACACCGCCACCTGCGGAATGAAAAGCATGCACTACACTAATGACCCTTAGTGGTTGACGCGCCCGAAATCTCTAACAGTCAATCACTTGACCCTGCGTAGGCTACCATCCAATTTCGTGTTCTACCAGGGGACGTGAACACCGGGGTGGGTATCGAAGATTTTCGCTTTTATCCTCATTTCCCGCCAAACACACAAGTACAGGCTGGCATCCGAACCTGAAACGCAGTTTGCCCTCACGGCATCCTTCCCTACAATGACTAGGTCGAAGAGCTCCCTAGCCATTCAGGCTAATACTGGAAGCCAAACAATACGCTACTCACATGAGTCGGGAACAAGTCCGTCCTCTTTGCCCGGAGTATCGAGCCTCTTGCGAGGTTTAACTTACCGAACGCGATAATCGCGTCCAGGAAGAATCTCAACACCTTCCCCCAGAGGCCAGATGAGAGGTGGAAGATCTTCCGCTCTATTATCACCAGCTGCCCAATTTTCAGGTCGGGGTTGCAAGTGCGCCACTTGGCCCTAGCCTGCAGCTGGTTGAGGTATTCAGAACTCCACCGCTTCCAGAACAAGGACCTTTGTGCCTGTATAGCCTGGAACACATGTAAAGATTTAATAATGTCGGTGGGGCGGGAGGCAGAGCTAAGGTATTAATCTGCTTGCAAAGCAAAATGAGCAGGAGTGAGGGCTTCTATTGAGTCTAGGTCATCAGAAATTGAGCATAGCGGTTTCGAATTTAATATAGCCTCTATTTCTATCAAGAGTGGAGAATTTTTCGATTGATAAGATTTTCATCTGAATCGACTTATACAATAGACTTGACACTTTTGACCATTCTTTCCCATACGCCTCCATGATGAGGAGAATAGGTGGAATAAATTTACATTCTATCCTATTGTCGGTTAAAAGTTATTCCATTCTCCGGGGACACTTTCGTTTCTTTCCCATCCATTCTGCCATCTTTCTCTGCGCGCCTTTAAATGTTTCAGCATTATCACTGTACAGAACACGCGGTTTTCCGCGTCTGGCAATAAAACGCCTGAGCGCTAGCAAAAATACGTCGGAAGTTGCTGACACGACGTGCTAAAGATGAATTGCACGAGTAGCCATACAGGTAAGAACCAAGATGTAAATTTTCTCCGTATGCTGTTTATTAGCACATGTTGTACAGAGAAATGGACCAACATAATCAAGACCTGTATGCAGGAATGGCAAAGACGCTTCAACTCGATATGATGGAAGCGGAGCCATAATTTGCTCAGCTGACGTAGGCCTGGCATTGAAACAAACAATACACCTGCGGACAACGCTTTTAACAGCACGGAGCCCTTTTAGAGGCCAGAACCTAGAACGTAAAAGAGAAAGCAACGCAGTAGGCCCTAAGTGGAAATTCTTCTCTTGAACGGATTTAATGATCAACTTAGAAACAAAGTGACCAAACGGGAGAATAATAGGATGCTTCTGATCAAATTCCAAATCAGAATGTTGCAGTCGACCTCCTACTCTTAACAATCCATATTCATCTATGAATGGATTGAGACAAATCAAAGGCTTTTCGCAGAAAGATATTGATTGTCAATTATTGTTCAATTTCAGGAGAGAAGCATTCAGATTGTATACATTTATGACTTTGATTTCGGCTGAATTTATTTCGGGAGCCGTGAGACAGGTTTCCCCTGACTTAAACGCTTTTATTAGACTTTACCGGCAATTGTTGGCAAATCTGGTAATCCACCAAACAACGCGTAAAAGTTTGTTATAATTGGAATACCTTGTTAACAAAGCATTCGGCGGAACAGGAGCGTTGAACGGTGAAGCATGAACTAAGGCGGGACCGAAGGATTCATCAACTGGCTGTGGAGGCCACGAAGTGCGAGGTGATAGCAAGAAACTGGGGCCATGCCACCACAAATAATTGTTGATTAATTTTTTGGGGAACATGCCTCTCGAAGCTACATCGGCAGGATTTTCCTTTGTGGACACATGAAGACATTTAAAGTTTTTAGTTAACATTTGAATTTTTATAACTCGATTCGCCACATAAGGAATCCAGTTAGCAGGTGGTTTCGAAATCCAATGTAACACTACCTGTGCATCGGACCAAAGATATACGTCCGAATAGTCAATAGAGCTAATTCTGATAATTTTGTCAGCGAGTGTTGCATCCCGCAGAGCAGCGCAGAGCTCAGTCTAGGTATAGTTACAGCATCTTTTGCCGGGCGGCTCTAGTTTTAGAAGCAATCAAATAAGAAGAGTTATTAGAAACTAAATGGACTGCAGCCGCATAAGAAAAGGGAGCTTGCATCGCAAAAAACATGAAGGAATTGAATTTCAAAAAGGTACTTGTCTCTGAACCCAAAATTGTTTAATGAAAAAATTTTGGGTGAAAAAATTTTGACCGTTGTCACAGCTCTGCTGGAAACCGGGTCATCCAGCCATTTTTAACTTCAAATTGCTGCATTAGTATTTTACCCTTTTAATTTGCAAGGACCATTTTTCCAAGGGACGAATATTTTGCAAATTTCAGAGAAAAAGAATGTTTAGTAAGGGGGAATGGAGATTCGTGCGGGGAGAAAATTAGTTTATGCCCCCTGAACCTCCAGGGGGCCCAATTTTTTTAAACCCCTTTATTCGAAAAGGGAATAGGTTCTTTGGGACATCAAATTTTGGGGTTTTTTTAAAATTTTTTTGATGCGAGTTAGAAGCCTTTTGGGAAAGGGAAAAATATCCCTTTTTTAAAAATTTGGATTAATTTCTTGAGACCCTTTTCCAGTGAAATTCCCCGTAAGCCTGAAACCAAGTCATCCACGAAAAAATTGTTTTTATAAAAACGAGAAGCACGGGGAATTCTTTTTTTATTTTCCACTCCCAATTGCAGAAAAACCCCTTGTAGCAAAAAAAGCGGAACTGGTGAGGCCATAAGGGGGGTCTTAATCCGGGCGCCTGCGGCGGAGGGGTAAAATTCGAAGGCCAAAAATGCCCCGGAAGGCTTCTGCTCAGGAGAAAAGTATTTGAGATGGGAATTTTTTCAAGCAAAAAAACCTTTTTTCCGGGGCGAAAGCCACTAATTTAAAAAAAATCGGGTTTGGGACTCCCGGACCGGGAGGGCATTGGGTTGTTTTGCATTTTCCCGGGGCGATTAAAAAAAAGAGCCATCAAAAACGATTCTGATCTTTCCATCCTTAAACAAGGGTGGTAAATTAAAAGTTGACTTTTAACACCATCAAAAAAATTGATCAATTGCGAGCCCAGGGATTTTAAAATGGATATACCCCCGCATGAATTCAAAATATTTTTTTAAAGGAGTATTATTCGGGAAAACCGGGTTTCCCATGGCAAAAATCTATTAATGGCACTTTTAGAGACGGCGGCATGCCGAATTTGTGTTTTAAAAAGGGGTAACCCCACACAAACCTTCCGTCAGAATTGCGAGAAAAAGAATATAAAAAAAATATTTTTTCAAAAGTCATGATTTCTTGAAGGATCGTTGCCAGAGATTTCTCGGGTTCCCCAAAATTTTTTGAAATTAAGCTGTTCTGGAAAAAAATTTTTGGAAAATTTTATTTTGGGGTAAGAATAAAATTTTTCATAGTACCAGATGTAAACCAAAAAAGCAGTTTCCTTTAAAAATTCAAAAATTTTTAAAGGGGGTTTTTAACCTTTCGCGACTTTAAACAAATTTCCCGAAAATATCGGCGCCCCAGCAAAATATCAACTTTCCGCAGTGGAAAGGATCTGCCAGCTTCCATTTTTAAATTTTTTAAATCAGTAAGATCAAAAGAATAAGAAAGGGAAAGGAAAAGGGGTTTATATTTTTCCACGAGGCATTTAAACTGGGAAATTGAAGTTGCTAACAACGGAGGCCATCGGCAAGCGAACTGATTTAAGAGATTTTTAAAGGTGCCGCCGACCCCGGTGATGCAAATCGAAGTGGTGTTAGGTTGTACTTTCTTGTTCTTTTCAGCCGATTCAGTAATCAGAGAAAAGAGTACCGCCCTTATCAAGAAGAGCCCCTTTAAAATTTTATAAACCCTTTTCCGTGTTTTTTACTAAAACGCAAACAGGGGCAGCGCGGGGTTTCGGGGCAAAATTTTGATTGAGGGGGCACTCATGGTTTCGCACTCTGCGGCTTCGGGGCACTTTTTCATTCAAAAAGCCGTTTGTTCTACATTAATTTCGAACTTATTTTCTATGAAAAAGCGTGATGTTTTTTTTGCATTTCCCATTTTTTTTAAAAAGTGGTAACCCCTCCCCGGGCCAAGCACAAAACAAACCCGCTTTAACGGTGAATATTTGTCAAGGGTTTTTTCAAGAAATGACTTGATTTCATCAGGTTATGAAACCCCTTAACAGATCATACTTCCCGATGGGGAAACCCCTACTTTGAGTGGTTGGGGAAACCCTTTTTCAATCCATCCCGCCACTTTGGCGGCACGGCCCTGACCCCCAAAACTGGGATGGGTTTCGAGAGTTGGCGCGCATTTCCCTGAAGCGCCCAGTCCCATGCGGGTTTCTCAATTTGGATGTAAAAGAAAGATTAAGATGAACCCGCATTCCACGGTTCTTCGATTTTTAAGGGGAATATATTACGTTTTTTGATCAACTAACAAAAACAAACGACCCCGAATTTTTCCCAGCCTTTTAATTAAAAAAAGAAGAAATTATTTGTCGCGGGTTTGGGTTTTTCGATCTATTTTTTAGAACACGAATTTTTTTCAACTCCCGACATGGGGCCATTAATTTTTCATACCTTAGAAAAAGATTGTAAAATGCCTTTTGATTTCCAAGTAAGGAGAATTATGCACTAATGATTCAAACAATGAGAAAGTGCTCCCACTCAGTCATTGCCGGAAAATGCAGGGATTCTAAAACAGGTGCGCGGCCTGAAGGAATGTCGTGAAAACGGGACGTTGCAAGGCGGAAATACCGCGTCATTTCTTCATCAGGCTTGGCACTGGTGTTCGTGATGAGGCGGGCTTTCCTGTTAGTGGTGCGTCGTCCCTCAGGGCGAAACCGGATCTCTGGCGCGAATAGGGTACTTTCAGCCGGCAAGCCGAGGCCAGCCGCGTTCGAGGGCATCGGCTCTGGGGGCAATAAACTTCGGCTGCGCCGAGACAGGGCCTCTGTCGCTTTACATTTCATGTAACTGAGCGGCCCCTTGTTAACAAAGCGAAAGTGTTTCAAAATCAGCCTTTCGTTACCCGGCTCTCCTCAACAAACCCACGCATCCAATTTTTGCTGAATGATATTATATTTCGCAAAATCTGATTCTAAAGTCTGAACCCGAAGCGGGATTTCTGCATTACCGCCTGTGTTGGGGGCGTTCTCGAACGAGTGGGGCGTCCCTTATAATAACTTCTTTCTCCGCACCCGATCAATGGGGGAGAGGCGAGCTTTGCAATGCTTCGTCATCTCGAGCACCCACAATTTCCTCAACAGGAGGATCAGCGTTAGACATACAAAAATTATCAAGGGGACCAAATAAAAAAGGAAAAGAAGTATTACAAACAAAGCAAACCACAAGACAATTTTAGATAATCAAGTTAAAATTCAGAAAAAATTGAGATGAACTCGTGAAACCGCTACAAGTAAAACAAAACCAACTGCAAATGAGCAAAGGAAAACAACTGAAAAGAAAACAATATAAAATGCAAGAAATACAAGTTAATATTGCAGTTTGCTGAATTGTTTCGAAAAATTGATCCTTGTTAGTCCTGCCACGGTCGCCACTTTTTGTGTTATATTTCAAACTTACTAACCTCGTGACTTGAGAAATGTAACAATTATAAATGACAAGGTACGGTCGCGCTGTTTAAGACAATACAAATTTTAAAACGAAGCCTCGCTATAAAGCAAAAGCGAGGTGACCATGTTTTTACCTAATGAATTCTTGCGGGCTAACACAGAAAACCCCCTAAGCTATCAGATTCGGCGAAATGTCGTCACATTCGATACCTTCGAAAGGACGCTCCAGGTTCTAAATAAAACAGGATCATAAATTTTAAAGGATCTTAGTACTTGGAGATATAACAATCCAAATAAATAACAAACATTTATTACAAGACCATGAATGAATACAAAATAAATTTTTTCCCTGCTGCGCAGATAAAAAAATTGCTGCAAGAAAAACTATACAGAACTACGAATAGAAATAAAAGAGTGACAGATTGGGGCGTCTCTATAAAAAAACACTGTTATAAATAATAATAATAATAATAATAATAATAATTATAATTATAAAAATTTATAATAATAATAATGTCTTTATTAATGGCAGGCTCAGGCCATAAGGCCTCTCTCCAAACCCACTGACTTTACATTAATACGGGAGTAACATATAAGAGGAGGAAATCTGTACATTTACGTCGGGGGTGCAAAACTAGGACCATCCGGCATACACTTAAGCGATTGAGTAAACCAAAAAACCTCAATCAGGATGGGGTTTATGCGAACATTAATATAGAAGAATATGGTATGGATAGTAGTGAAGGTGAAGAGATGAGGCGTTTAGGGAAAGGGTCGTAATGACATAAATGGGAAGACTGGGGAAGGGAAAAAGGAAGGAAGAATAGTGAAAAAAGGAGGAAGAAGTAGGGGGAAAAGAAAAATTTATCCAGAAGCTGTACAGAAATGTTACGTTTGGTATACATTAACACTTTACATAAATACACAAACATTTGTAAAGCAGAGAAGACAATAGGCTCCAATTTAAATAGTCCCAGTAATTTATAATATAATATTAAACAGTATTAAGAAACAATGTAAAAGTACAATAGGATATAAACATTAATTTAATTATTATTAAGACCTATATATTGTAGATTGAAATAATGACAGTACAAAAAGTAGCTGTAGTATTTTAGCATTTATTTGGAGCTTTAATTTTTTTAAATATTTATTTGAACAGTTTTATTAGGATGCACAGAAATATGGGTTGTTAATAATTTAGATGGAGTGAGAGGAGGAAAATGAGAATAGAGTAGTGAGGTATGGGGGGGAAATTTTTGAATTTAAAGAATGAAAAAAAGTGGTTTAGGGGCGGTGACCGGGTACTGTAGTGGAAAGTCTGGAGGATGAAGAGGACATTAATACCATTCTATATGTCGTTATACCTACCAAGTATTTAATTCGTTTTTGAATTTACGAAAGTATTCGAATGTTTTAGACTCGCTGGTAGTTTATTCCAGGCTCGGATAGCTGTAAGGGGAAAGATTTACTGAAGAAGTCGGGTGACGTGGTCACAGAGCAGAGCTGAACTAAGAGCTCGGTTTAATTTCAGAGGATTGAAATTACTTTTAGACGTGTTATGAGAACGTAAAATTTTATAGAGAAGAAGTAGAGTGAAGAAAACCGTCTTTTGTCTAGAGTAAGCATTGAAGTAAGTCAAAAAAGTGCATACATGGTCGTATTTTCTTAGATCAAAAAAAACCCGTACGCATGCGTTCTGTACTATTAAGTTTATGTTGTAATTTAGATGTCATGTTTGTCAGAAGAAAGTCGCAATAGTCAAAATGTGGCAAAGGCGATTTAATGAGTGTCTCACGTGTACTGATTGGTAAAAGCGTTCGGAGGCGTTTCAGCGAATGCATTGCGAAAAACTTTACGGCATGTTGAATCTACTTGCGAGTTCCAGCTGAGGTGTTGTCAATAAACACTCCTAGGTTCTTGACTTGGAAAAAAGGTAGAACGGTGTCATTTATATAAATTTTAGGCAGGGTAAAAGATGATATTTTATTCACAGTGCTTTTGAACTGATAATCATACTGTGATTTTTTTGGGGTTAATTGTAGGCCTAATAACGCTGCCATTTGTTTAAGTTTATCAAATCTTCTTTAAATTTTTATGCCGAGTGGAAGAGTTCAGACGGTGGCCACTTAGATATATCTGAAGATCATCCGCTACATTTGATGACTAAATATTTAAGTGCATTTCCCACGTCGTTTACATACATTAAGATACTAGTGGTCCTATACAGTGCCTTTGGGCAGCTCCGCGGTTAAGTTTTAAGGCCCTGGAGCTGCGAGTCCTGGACACCACTCTTTGGGTTCTGGAAGTTAAATAGTTAAGAAACCATGTACGCGTAGGCTGTGCAAACCCCCAGATTTTAGTTTTGCAAGTGATATCGTGATTACTGGTCGAACGCTTTGCTGAAACCCAGAAGAATTAACATAGTTATATTACTGTGATCTATAGCTGTTCCATCTTCAATAACTTTCCCAGTAGCGAGACCAGTATTCCTGCCGGCAAACCTGATTTCTGATCGTTTAAGTGATTGGTTTGGAGATACAGTTCGTTTGTTACGGACGACTATTTCGAGTACTTTAGAAATAGTCGGAGGGGATGCTAATTAGGCGGTATTCAATAGGGTTTCTGGTTGATGTTGTCTTGGAATAGGATGCACGAGCGCACTTTCCAAGATAAAGGATATTGTCCGCTCATTAGAGAGAAATTTACTTTTTTCGGTAATGATTGGGTAAGTCACATCTAGGCTATTTTTTAGCAGTTTGGCATTTATATCATCGGTACCTGAAGCATTAGATTTGAGACTTTGAACTATTTTTATTATATCCTCATGTTCCACGGATGAAAAGAAAATTCGTCGTTGAATTTTGTTTCTGAGTTTTGGAGAAGCGCGAGGATTCACTCTTCAAGTTAGTCAAATGGGAAGGGAAAGTTACTTACAAAATTAGGGTTTAGAGATTCTAGGGAATAAACTATTTCAATTTGGGAAGGAGCTTTACCTATTCCTAGATTTTCAAATTTTTCCAAATCGTTTCGAGTCGCGGACTCTGCCAAAGGTGGTGTGGTAATATTTTATTTTAGCGTTTGGGCATTTCTGCTAACTTAAAATTTTTGAGCATTTTTTACTGTTTTTAAGTAGTTCGCATTTAGTATTCCGGAAAATAGCATGCACTCCATCTCGTTCTTTCATTAAATTCCGAATTTCATCAGTTAACCATGGTGCGAGGACGAGTTACGCGTGATATTTTTTAAAAGGGGCGCCGGTCATGGGTTGTATTATTAAGTTACTGAAAATCGCCACTTTAGCTTCCAGCGATTCTTCTTCGTGAACAAGTGCCATGGAAGTGTCAATCTATTACATTAAATGCTTGTTTATCGAATTTTGAAAAATCGCGGTATTTGATTAATGCGGTGTGTATTTAGGACATTTCAGATTGTAAACGAGATAAATTAGATCGTGTTTTGAAATCCGGGAACTGGAAATTGACCGTGATTTCGAACTTTGTTTATTAGACACTATTATGTGATCGATCCAAGTTTCCGTGCTCTTTGAGTGGTGTGTAGGCGCTAGAGGTAAAATTTCGAGGCACATGCTGTCGAAAAAGGGGTAAACTGCTCTGCAGAAGGAGAGGCTTTAATAAGTTATGATTAAAGTCACCCATTACAATAATATGTTCATAAGAATGGATCACAGATGCAAAGGTTTCGTCCCAAAATAACTATGCTGCTGACTTAGGAGGTAAAATATGACACAAGAGACATTTTTTCCTAAAAATCCGACTTCGATAAAAGATATTACTTCGTTGAATCCGTATTTGTTGAAGAGAGTACAAGTTTATATCTAAGATCGTCGCGATGTATATACCGACACCTCCACCATGTGCGGCGACACGGCTTTTCGATCAGCTCTTATCAAGCGGTACCCTGGAATTGCTACTAGCGCGGAATTGAGATAATTTTTCACCAGGTTTCGCTTAAGAGAAGCGCATGAAAACGGGGTTTGATATTATTTCCGTTACTTCATCGAAATGGCAGGGCAGAGACTGGGGCATTTAAGTGTGCAACGTGCAGACAGAAAGAGCGAGGATTAGGCTTATTTCTAGCATTCGACGCTTGTACCGTCGGAGAAAGGTGCCGTCACCCACAGGTAAAGGATTTGGATGTGAGGTAGGTAGCATTGACTGAGGGGTTTTAAGGCGTTCGCAGAAGACGAGAGGAAGGAGAATTCTCGAAATATCCGGAAGTGGTTGTGAAAGAGGGTGTGGGGAGGAGGTGGATGGGTGGGGCGCTCCTACGCTGCTTGAACTGCCTCCCGCTGGTCCCTGGTTTTTCACCGGCAGACTATTACCACGTTTGATGACGATGGTGCCGTCTTCTGTCCCCACATTCTTGGGGCCAAAACGGTCGATGGCAGGGTTGTAGCAGAACCAGGCGATTTCGTGAGATCCTCACGAATCGTGATACCAGAATCTTCAGCAGCCGCTTCGACGAAACATTTCACCCGTTTCCTATAACTAATAAATTTAACAATAATTGGCCTGTTTTTTCCGGGCTTGACGACCTATTCGATGGCTCCTATCAATGTCTTGCAAGGTTAAGTTCACCTTATCTTTTGTGACTTTTCGATGACCAGCTTGTCGGTGTCTTCATTATCATTTTCTTTCACACCGAATATCCGAAGCAGTTTCAGCGTGAGTACATCCTCGAGCTGTCTGTCTTTTCTTCTAACTGAGATTTGAGATTTGAAATCTCAGGTCACGTTCAGCCAGTTTTTTTTCTAAACCGACAAGATTAGCATTGAAATTCATTGAGTCTTCAATTTTAGCTACCAGTTCAGTTAGTACAGATGCCAAGAGCGTAAGAAGTAAAGGGGAGTTACTGCCTTATCCAGTGTCTCATTCACTTGCTCCAATTTTGGTTTCGATCAATATTGGCACTAGATGCGTTCTTGTTGCTCTTCGTCATCTTAAGAGAAGTATAGCAGAAAGACAGATCAGAAAAAGACACTGGGGAGAAGTCGTGGAGAGCGGTCGAGGTAGAAAACAAAGAACAGTAGAGCGGATCTCAGATCAAATAAGAGTAAGATAAATAAGAATACAAATGAAACTCAAGAAGAAAGATGCAATATAATTTCACTGAATGGTAAAGTACAGCAAAATATCTTATCTTTTCGGCTTCTACGCATAGGGGATCGTTGACTGTGAAAGTTATAACGGTGGCTACCTGCAAAAAAAAACTACCTGCTGCTAGCTCGGAGCGCCAAGGGACGATGCTTACACGCGACGGGCATCCCAAAACTGAACACTATTAAACAGGAACACTTTAAACGGCGCTTCCAACAATGCGCCTATAAATTAAACAGAATTACGGTATTACAAACAGCCCCGACAATGCCCACTTTAAGGTGAGGAAGTTGAATAAAACATATGCAAAAATTTAAAAGAAGCGGGCCTCGGTCTTCTTTCCCAATAAAGTGAAAAAATGAACTACTAAGTATGACCACTACCTACAAAAACCAAGTTTTGTATGAGTGCATAGTTACCAAATTCTTGGAAATGGATCTCTTACCATAACTTAAAACCTTCTAAAAATTTAACAATGAATCAGGAATACCCGGAATGAGAAGGAACGGTCCTCATGCCCGCTCGTATCTCATTCAACACAGCCGTGACGCACACGAATGCCGATCGCCACACGGCCGAACAATACCCGCATGTGACCACACCAATTCGTGCCGATGACGCGCTGTCGCCCAGCCGACTTCTTTGCCGGCTACGGACCGGATCCGTAGCGCTGCTTTCCAATGGCCGCGGTTCGAGCTACCGCACGGGCCTAGCAGACGCCTAACTAAAGCTTCAACTGCGAATGCGGCCGAACGCCTCTTACTCACGGCAGGAGCAACAATCCAAAACGCCGAATGCGGCCAAGCGCAGTCTTACTCACGGCAAGAACAAAAACTGAAACATTAACAATCACATAAGTAATGCACAGTACTAAATACTACAGAGCAAGAGCTTACAAGCTATAAAAATAAAATCTTCTCGGTAGGTCTTCTCAGATGATCGTTGGCTTCTATTAGCTGTTTCAACACCAATATTCAACATTTGTGATTACTTAAATTTCAAAATTTAACATATTCTTCTTGGATATGATTACTCACGGCAGCCCCGGCGCCTCTACAAGAATCATAGGGGAAGCATAATCAGAGACGCCTATTTTGATTGTTATCACGTAACATCTTCGCGATTTCTTCCTGCAGTATTTTTGATTGACGGGGCGACATTCGATAATTCGCACTTCTTATCTTTTTCGACTCGTCCGTCAATTCAATGTCCATGGTGACTACATCCGTAAACACTGGTCTGTCTGAAAATATATGCTAGTACTTTACAATTAAATTGAGAAGTTTGTCGCGGAACTCGTCTTCGACTTCTGTTCCTTCGAACATATCTTCCGCATCGAAGTCGACACTATCAAGGTTAACAGCGTACTTATCCAACCCCCTCTTTCCCCAACTTCAAAGTTTGAGCTACGATCTGCTACCTAATTCAGATATTCGTTACGCTGCACGTACGCTTTCAACATGTTAATGTGGTAGATACGCCCTTCCTTTTTCCCAGGCACTCGGACAGAGTAGTTCGTGTCCGACTTTTTCTCTACTACTTCTCCCGGTTCTATCCATTGAACAGATAACTTTTTTGTGCGATTCTGGGCCAACACCAGTACCCGGTCGCCCGGCGCGAATTCTCTGTGTACGGCTCGCCGATCGTACCAAGTTTTTCTTTTCTCCTGCTCTTAACAAGCTTCTCGTGAGCTAATTCGCGAGATTTCTGAAGCCGATTTATTAACTTGAACACACATTCGACGACGGAATTTTCTTCCTCAGCGTCCTGGCCTGCAATGTGTTCATATATTAAGGTTATGGGAGTTCTGAGGTTCCTCCCATAAACTAATTCACCTGGAGTGAATCCGAGGCTCTCGTGCACCGTGGATCTCAAATCAAATAAAATCGCGGGCATTTGGTCCTCCCACTCCGTTCCTGCTTCCAAGCATAACACTTTGATTAAGCGATTCATCGTCCTGTGCACGCGTTCGATATGATTTGACTGCGGGTGGTAGGGCGAACTTCTCACCAGTTTGATCCCAAACTTTCTAGCAATTCCCCTGTCAATGCGCTTGTAAAGCTCGTGCCCTGCTCTGTTTGTAATTCCTTAGGGAACCAGATTCTACTGAATAATTTCAGCAAGGCACTAATTATAGTTGTTGATTGCAAATCTGTAATTGGAATAGCCTCCGGATACCTAGACGCTAAACAAATGGCTGTCAAAACAAACTTGTTGCCTTCTTTGCTTTCAGGAAGGGGTCCACAAGTATCGATATTAATTTTACCAAAGACTTTCGTTATCGGCGGTACTAACATTAACTGTGCTTTTTTACGATCATTTGGCCTACCAACCTTTTGACACACATCGCGAGTTTTCACATATATCTCCTGTCTCCATATCCTGGAAACCACGAGGCCAATAAAAGTATCGCGACATGCTGGCTTTGCTCTTGGTGCAACCTAAATGTGTATTCGCCGTTTCATGGCACGCCTTGAGAACGGCGGCCCGATATTTAGTCGGAACTACTAACATATTAAATTTTTCACTGCACTTGCTGTGTCTTGACAGATACAAAATAGTATTTTTCACGAAATAACGACTCTCGCCCTGCTTCAGGTACGTTGTGCTCATTCGCATCGTATAATGTTTTGATTTCCTGGTCACTTTGTTGTGAAGCTGCGAACCCAGTCTGGGTAACATTTATGAGTCCATTCACTTCGGGCGTTAGTAGCCTTGCACTGGCGTCCCTTTCACTAACGGCTTCCTCCTGCCTCAATTGTTCAAGGTTGCTTACCTGCTCGTTCGCGTCAATCCCCTCTCCCTCTCGCTCAGCTGGCCCCGACTCCTGAGTCACCCGTGCAGTTGCAGCGGCTTTTGCCCGTGTCGTTACGGCTGTAACTAATTGTGGCTCAATAAATCCTGCCTTTACTTCTTCCAACAGAGCAGCTGTTCTATTACTTAATAAGTAATATCCGCCGTCGCATTCGCGAGGCACGGTTGCGGCTTTAGTTCCTACTTTTCCGAATGGCCCTTCAATAGCAATTTCTGCCACCGGGAGATTTCGTGGTGAGGCATCAAGCGGCTGCAAAATCCACACGCTTTCTCCCGTTAAATTCTCGTCACTAATAAATTTCTCGTTTCACGATCGAAGCTGGCACCACAATCGCGTAAAAACCAGCCTGGAGTGTTGTTAATTTTGCCAACGAACACGTAAGGTGAAAACAATTTTGTAGCTGTTTTGTCTGCCACATGTTTCATTTTTTTCGGCCACGCGGCGCTGCGGGCATTCACGGACCATGTGGTCTGTGGCACCACACCCGTAGCATTTCCGCTTGTCTGGCTTCTCGTACGCTACCCTACCATCTGTTTCCTTACCGCTCGATTTCCTCTGAATTTCCGGTACTATCGGCATCGGCTTGCTCGTGCTTGCAACATGATCCCCTACGGCTTCCTATTTCCTATTGGGTTGAACGTAGACCGTTTCCAGCCTGCCCTATTGTTTTCATAGTTGTCTAGTTTACGAGCTAGTTCTAGGGGCATCTTAAATTCCCCCCACTCATCAATAAAGTGCTCTTTAATATCAATAGACACACGACGCTTCAATTGATCGGTTACAATTTGATTCATTAAGTCCTCGAACGTATGAATATCTAGTCCTGCTACCCATTCTTTGCAATAATTTTTCAGCTCTCTCGCGTATACGTTCCAGGTAGTATTCGCTGGCTTTTACTGTTTTCGTGAACAATTGTCGAAACTTCTCGGCATTGAATCGATACATCTCTAATAACCTATTCTTTAAATCGGCATATTCTGTTCTACCTTTCCCTTCTAAAGTTAGCGATGCATTGATTTGGTGTGGGAGCAGTCATATAATACTTGTCACTCGCTCTTCTTCTGGAATTTCTAATTGTTCCACCTGACTCTCAAAAACACTTAAAAATGCCGTTTTGTCGTCGTCCTCCCCTTTGAATCGTGTCATAAGTTGATTTAATCGAATGTGCATTTTGCTATTTACTTCGGACTGCGGAGTAGCTCTACCCGCCAGTTGGCCCTGTTCTATTCTCAGTTTTTCTAACTGAAATGCACGTTCCTTCTCTGATTAGCGTTCGGCCTTTTGATCTTTATAGGTGCGCTCTTTCTTTAATTCGCGTTCGGCCTTTTCTCGTTCGCGTTCAACCTTATATGCCTGAGCGATCCCTTTCACAAATTCCTCCTCGTAATCGGAATGTTCCTCTATCATTTTTTTAGTACTACCAAAGTTTCCCCACCTCTAATTTGGAGTCCTAATTCCTGTGCCACGTGCACTACACAATCTTTCCCGAATCTCGGTAAGTAAGCCGTAACTGAAACCCGAACTGAACCTTACAATGCAGATAGCTACACTTACACTAGATCCTTGCTGACTTCTTGATTTTGTCAAAGCCGGTTGGCATTAAGACGTCCTTCCTTCTGTCCTTCCTTCCGGCGTTGCCGTGAAGACGTGGGCGTCTGGCTACGAGCGGACACTCTCTGCTCCCGTGCGTCGTAATTGTCTGCCCGTCGACACACCCACGCACTGGCCCGCCCACCGTTCGTAATACAGCGACCACGTAGGAGTATGGTGCTCTTATGGGACGTAAGAGTATTCGCTCTTATATAGCTCTCACCCACGTGACCAGAAACGTCACTGGGTTTTGCACACTGCCCGCGCTAGTTGCTTTGCCAGGCATTTTGGACATCCATTTCCCTAGCTCTTAGAATTCTCCAAAATACCTCGGCGTGTCTCCGCTTCTGCCAGCTGCCTCATTGTTCTCGTATCCTTCCTGGCCCCTGGCGTCTAATCCCTTGACACAGCGACCTTGTGACGCCCCGCCGGTCGCTCTGTGTAGCCCTACAATACGTTACACTGCGTATCCCGCGATGCGCATGACGGCACAGCCTTAAGTATCCGTCGGCTCGCCCCCACTCTACTAGCGGTGGGCGTCATTCGGCTTGCTGGCCAGCCCTTCCAGGGCTGCAACCGACATCACTGAGACTTGCGCCCGCGCGCGTCCTATTATGTCAGTTATTTGCGTACCGGTATATTCCGGCCGGCGTAGCGCCGCTGCCTTTCACCCCCATTCCACCTCCGGCTTAGGAGCGGGTTTCCCCGAAGCCGCCCGCCGCAGCGGCGCCGTACCCCGCGACGCCACAGACCCTCCCATGCCGGGGGGTGAGAATTTTTTTTCGCAGCAAAATATTTTTTTTTTTTTATTTAATAGGTAATTATTACAGCCAAATTAGAAACTTGATCCAATGTGGCTAGGCCGAAGGCCTTAGCCATACAATACCTACATTCTACCGAGTTCTAACCTTCGCCTTCTGGTATTCACCCCCAATGGTCTCTCCATCGCCTCAAAGCCGCGGAAACGAGACCATAAGGTACGCTGAGGAAAACCCCCTAAAGGGGGAAAACCGCCGTCGACCCGAGTACAGCTACTTATCCGGTTTTTAGACTATTTATTATTTGGCGCGGCGTCAGGCATCTCCTTCCAGTGTTTGGCCTCCACCGCACCTGAAACAAACAGCACCACAGAAAATCGTCCGCACCAACGCCTCTGCCCTAACATTTCCGATTCCATTTCCCCTTCGCCCCTAATGTGCTTTATTTTAGCGTTTCTTTTATTTTTTTTTAATTTAATTTTTTTTAACTTATTTTAATTAATTTAATTATAATTTATTTAACTTATTTTGATTAATTTAATTTTAATTTATTTAACTTATTTTAATTATTTAATTTTAATTTATATAACTTATTTTAATTTATTTAACTTATTTTAATTAATTTAATTTTAATTTATATAACTTATTTTAATTTATTTAACTTTTTTTTAATTATTTTAAGTTAATATATATATATATATATATATATATATATATATATATTTTTTATTGACTTATTTATCTACTTATACTTAACAATTGACTACAATTTATAACTTTTATTTTATTTTTTTTTTTTTTCCCACTTTAATTTTCCCCGTTTCTCTAGTGGTCCAAACCCTTTTCCGAGAAATGTTCTACTTCTTTCATGAAATTAGCTCTTTATCCCTAGAATTTTTTGGGGCGAGCGTTACGTTCCTATGTTGAAGTAGTAATTTCCCATTCCATCCATTTTCCTCCCAAATTTCGGTCGCACTGAAAATTTAAAAAAGGATATGGATCCAGTCTTCCCTATCACCGCAAAGCACACGATGCCATTCCCATTCGAGTCCTTTAATCTACGTTGCATCCATTTCCCGACCCTGAACCAAGCGTATCCCCTCTTGCGTCCTTTGCAGTGTGTTTACGTAACGTTGCAACCCCATAAGGGGCTTCCAGGGAATTGCGCAACTAGCGAACGTTTTTCGGCCGTTGCTGCCAGGATCTTTTGCCTTTTAATATCCGCAAGTCTATCCGAAATTAACCGTTCTATGTCACGTGTTCCCTATCTCCCACCATTTCCGGAGAAACGTCTCCCAGACCTGAACGTTCCAGTAGCAGTTTAATTTATACGACCAGTAGCGTTGGTTGCTTCCCTGTAACTGCACCGAAAACATCTATTTATAAGTGAGTCAGTCTGTTCACCTGCCAATTTAATCCAAAGTTTAATGGGTTTCATTTTAAAATCTTTCCAAAACCTACACTACCGACCTCTCTTAGGGCTCCGGCATTTGCTGCGAATCTAGAGACTCCGAGAATTAATTTGAAATAATCTGTTTCGACGCTTTTAGTCGATCTATCCTATCCACTCCAAATTTCTGCCCATAATTCATTGCTGGGGGAACTAGGATTTAAACATCGTCTGCACACCTTTAAAGGCAATTCCGGGAAACCCTGCGCACTGCGCAAAAGATTTCTTTGAGGCGCAATTCTTCTTTACTGTGCGCCGCCACTATGTGATTACTCCATCCACCATTCATGGAAAATTTTGCCCAAGATATGTAAATGTTTTTACCGGTCAATCTCTCCTGAGCGTAAAACCATTTCTCCTTGTTACCCCAGATAAATCCATTCTGAAGACAACTACTTTGTTTTTGAATATTTACTTAATCCCCATGTTTCACTATACGTTTCTAGGATATTTAAACTTTTTGTAAGCCGTCAATAGTCTCCGAACATAAAACTAAATCATCAGCATATAGTAGTCCGGGAATGTTCAGGCCCTCAATTTCCCGGGGCAGATGTATCCGCATCCTGTAACCACGTCAATAAATCGTTTATAAAAAAGATAAACAATAGCGGTGAGAGAGAGCCCTGTCTTACTCCTACCGTCGATTTTATTTTTCGCGTTTTACTTCCATCACCGCACTACACAGAAATTTACGTCTTCGATATGCCTGCAACACTTTAAAACTTACGAGACGCCTAGCTTCATTAAGTTTTGCCATAAGCTTTCCTATTGATAGAGTCAAAGCCATTTCGAAATCTACAAAACTGCAATATAAGTGGCTCCTGCTTACGCGCAAGCGCCTGCTTTATAGGGGATCTAAACAAAGATATTGTCGGTAGTCGCGAAGCCTCTCCTAAAGCCTGCTTGCAATTCTGATATTTTATTGTGCTTTTTCCGCCCATTCACTCAGTCGCCCGTTGAGTATTTTACAAAATAGCTTGCTCAGCGCTGGTAAAAGACTAATTCCGCGATAATTTTGTGGGCAATTCTGTATTACCTTATTCTTAAAGACTGGTGGAGGATCGTTGCTTCCACGTTTCTGGATACGATCCAGAATCAACTATTGCATTAAATAAATTTAGAATACTCTCTGGGGCTATTTCCACACCGAAATAAATTGTGTCGGAATGCCGTCCCGGGCCCCCTGCCTTCTTATTATTCATGGCTAGATAGCCCTATTCACTTCATTCCAGGTTATCGGTTCGTCTAATTCAGGACATCCCGGTCCGTGATAATATATCCCTGTTTCAATATTCGCTATTTCGAGCGCCCGTGAAAAGTACTGCTCCCACGCAGCAAAATATGCCCAGGAAACAAATTCTGCTAAGTTACCTGGTCGTGGGACCTCTACATCCTAATTTTATTATGAACATGAACATAATGCCGGAATATCAAACCCTATTTAATCTAAATATGTAAAATAAAGCTGTGGGCTGTCCCCCTCCCTTTTCACCTAAGCTATGTTGCCATTTACATTTAAACATTACACCTATATACATGCATAAGTATTCTGGACGCATCTTGAATTACATAAGATCCTGAAATACAAAGCATTTACTTTACATTGAAATATTATATAATAATTCTTGACCCATCTTGACCCTGAAATATAAAATAAAAATTTAATTAATTGGAAATTTTTAAAAAAAAATAACAAAACAATTTTCCTTTTTTAAAATTTTTTTAAATTTCACCGACATTTATACATGTCATGAACGTGTGTGTTCCCTATTCTCGCCGGTGGATCAATTCACATCATCAAACGTGCTACTAAGCGTATCTGCATTAACATTTTCTGAGCCCTTTTGTGCATGATGCGTAAATCGAGCTGATGGATTAAAAGGGACCAGCGTAATAATCTGGGGTTTTTGCTGGCCGTATTACACAACCAGACCAACGGATTGTGGTCGGTTTCGACCTGAAATGTGGCCTGCCCGTCGAGATAAGATTTAAGTTTATCCAACCCCCAAATCAGCGCTAAACACTCTAGTTCTGGTGCCATAATTAATTTCGCATCATTTATTTTACGGCTTAAAGAAACGACTGGTTGTTCTACTCCCTTGTCATTTACTTGGTAGAGAACCACGCCTAAGCCTCTCCGAGAAGCATCTGCCTGAACTCGAAATTCCTTGTTATAATCACGTGCATATACCGCTGTCTTTTCACTGAGAGCTTGTCGCAGCTCATTGTAAGGCTTTTGGCATGCCTCTGTGCAGACGACTTAACCCTGGCGCTCGCATCCCCGCAGCGCATCTGTCAGTGCCGCCGCTTTCTCCGCAAACCCTAGTATCAAGCGTCGATAGTATCCTACCAAACCGAGCAAAGAACGCACTTGTTTCTTTGACTGGGAAAGTTCTGGATTGCTTGTATCTTGACTTCGGCCGGCCGCAATTTCCCGTTACCGACTACGTATCCAAGATATTTTACATTAGCCCACGCAAACACACTTGCGCGGCTTCACTGTCAATTTGGCGCATTTTATTATACGAAAGACCGTATCTAGGTGTCGAATGTGTTCTTGCCAAGTGTTACTAAAAACGGCGATATCAAGGTACGGTACCGTGAATTCTTGACATTTATTGAATAAGGTGCCCATAATACGACAACATTGATAGGGACCGTTCTTTATTCCGAAAGGTAATCTAAGCGGCCGGTACGTGCCGAAACTGGTCACGTACGCCGAATACCTTTGCGCCCTTTCCGTAAGACCAATCTGCCAAAAACCTGTACAAAGGTCCAGTACACTTATAATCTTAGCTGCCGCTACCTGTTCTATCCGTTCTTCGAGGTTGGGTAAGTGTTCGGTCTTAATAATTTCGTTGAGGCGCCTTTAATCGATACAGGGCCGTGGTTTCTTGCCCGGTGCTTCAACCAATATCATGGGAGACGTATAATCACTCTCCGCCTCCACAATGATGTCGCGAAGCATTCTATTGATTTCTTCCCGTAATATCTTAGCCTGCCTCGGCGATGTACGGTAGGGTACGCTTCGAACCGCTTTGTTTGTATCAGTTAATTCGATATCCATAGTAGTGATATCTGTCAATCCGGGTTTTTCACTAAATATAGACCTGTACTTATAAATGACCGTTTTCAGAGCGTCGCGAAACTCGGGTTCGACCTCAGTCCCCGCTCAACATTTCTTCCGCGTCAAAGTCGCTACAATCCAATTTAAGCGCATAGCGATCTTCGCGTCTTCGTCACCTGCGTCTGTCACAGTCGTAGAACTAAGCACATTCAAGTACTCTGTCCGCTGGTGGTATCTTTTAAGCAATGTGATTGACGCGGGGTTCCTTCCGCCCCGGCATCTGGACCACATAGTGTAGCGTCATTGCCGCAGCAATGAATAACAAACGTGAAACAGTGTGATATTAATATTTATTACAGATATTCTCCGACACCCCAATTTACTATTTACAATATCTACAGCCTATTTTTAAGAGGAACTTCACCTGGTCACCACAACCGCTTGCCAGATAAGAATTACTCCCGCGGTGCGATGCACCCTTCTCTCTAAATCACGACGAATTCACGCCGGCTCCAGACCCTTTGCCCCGTAGCCTACCCGACGTGCCACGCGCCTGCACCCTCACGACATCCACGCAGAGCTCGAGAATCAGAAGAAAGAGTCGTGTGCGAGTGCGCTTTTATACTCTCTGGGCCGGCTGACGGAGCTGAGTCATCTCGCCGCTTCCGCCAGCCGCGTTTACCCGACAGCCAAACTTCGGGGTTCACAAATCTGGCCCTCGTGGCCACAACTTCACGGCAGCCCTGGGGTTTTCTGCCTTTCGCCCTATGCGAGTCTGGTTTCCCGTCCCGATATAGCCTCCTTTGTTCAGGGAGGCGTCGCTCATCTGCCCGCTGTCGCAGCCTACTTCCTGTGCATGAAATGCACGTAGCCAATATTTATTGTATGTGGCGACTGTATGACGCCACAATAGTTATCTCCGACATTTCTCGCGAATCTCGCCCGGCCCTATCCACTGAACCGCGAGCATCCGCGTCCTGTTCGGTGCGAGGACCAACCCCTTCGCGCCTCTCTGGAAGGTACGTGGGCCCGCCTTCCGGTCATACCCCGCTTTACTTTTCTGCTGTTCTTCAGCCATTCTGTTGTGAGCTAGGTCACGGGAGCGTCTCAAACGATTGATTAATTTAAATGCGTGACTCAACTAGAGAATTTTCTTCACCTTCCACAGTTCCCGCAATCCTTTCATAAAGAAATGTCATGGAAGTACGGAAATTCTTCCCGAACATCAATTCGGATGAAGAGAGACCTAATGATTCGTGCGCAAAGCGAACATAATAGCGGGAAGTTGGCATTCGCAATCAGTCCCTGCCTCAAACACAAAACCTTCATAAGCCGGCTCATAGTTCGATGCATTCTTTCGACTGCGTTTGATTGAGGTGATACGGCGAACTTCTCAGCAGTTTAATGCCAAATCGCTCGGCGAATTCCGCTGTCAAAGCACTTGTAAGCAGGTGCCCTGGTCAGTCTGCAATTTGCGTGGATATCCTATTCTACTGAAGAAGTCTAATAATGCCTCAATCACAGTGACCAAGTTAGGTCCCGTATCGGAATAGCCTCAGGATACTTCGTGCTTAACAAATCGCCGTTAAAATATACTTGTTTCCGGTGACCGATTCTGGAAATGGGCCACACGCGTCGACATTCACTTTCTCGAATGCCTCGCCCGTTATTGGAACAATTTTCAAAGGTGCGCGAAGTTTTCGCCGCCGTTTCCTACTCGCTGGCAACTGTCGCAACTATGCACATAGTTTTCAATATCCTTGTAACAATTCTGCCAGAAGAAATATTTGGCAATGGCATCTTTGCTTTTTGTGACCCCCAAATGGCCGTGGGCAGAGTTTTTAAATCGTGCCGCGATACACCCGGGGTATTACTAAATATGAACTGCTCCCGCGCTTCTATGCCGGACACAAACAAAAGGCCACATAGTATAATCGTGCGACCCGCCTGGGTCCTTCCGCACGCTCAATCAAAGGCTCGAGCCCTTGTCTTGTCTCTGAGCCGTTTCATCGGGGTCCAAACGGTAAAAGAAATGCTACAAAATCTAATTAGATTCCTGATGTTTTTTTCAAAAAAAATAAAAAATAAAATAATAATAATAAATAAAAAATAATATAATCATAATAAAAATTTTTTAAAATTAAAAATAATAATAATAATAAAAAATTTTTAAAATAAAATAATAATAATAATATAATCATAATAATAATAATAATTTTATTGAGTCAAAATACAATTTCAATCGTTGGACGAGGAGAGAGGGCGGGGGAAGCATTTACTGTTAAAAAATCAAAACAATGGGGACCATCTAAGCATTTCTCAAAGGATCGGGAAACTGAAAAAAAACCTATGTTGGTCATTGATCTTACAAAATAATAATAATAATAAAAATAATAATATAAAGTAATAGTAATAATTATAATAGTAATAATAGTAATATCAATTTAATAGAAAAATACTAATAATAAAATACTATTATTCAGAAATTTTTAAACGATATTAATGATCCTGTGCTTTTAGAAATTCGGGATAAGGAAATAGAATTTTGGGGTTTGCATTCTCCTTCTACATAGTCCAGCTGCAATTAAAAAGGAATGGGATACCAGTTCTTTTTTTTTTCCCCTTGAAAAGCAACATGAAACAGAGAATCAATGGGATTAGAATTTTTATTTTGTTTTTAGAGGTAGTGAGGGGATTTTGTGTTCCCTTCACACTGTAGAACATGTTGTTAAAGGAAAGCTTTCAATTTATTTTAAATCATGTATTGTATTAATATCTTTTTTAAAATGGCTCAATTTGGAAAGTGTAAGCCTCTATTGCGGTACTTTTTTGATGAAGTGTAGTTTCAGATTGGGGAACATGGGTTATCCTTTGTAGTGTTATGTTGTGTCATAAATTTAAGTTAAGTGTCTTTTTTTCCCAAAAATCTTCGTGAAGACAACTATTTCAAAAATGTACATGCACGGGAGTGGAAGAATCCTTAATTTTTTAACAAGGGTTTGCAAGACTCCAGCTATGAGTGCTGGTCATTGTTCGCAGTTTTCCCTTTTTGGATAATAAATGTACGAGTGCTTTCAGGGCATTTCCCAAAATATTAATCCATATTTCAAGTGTGAGTGCATTTGCATAATACATTGTGCTAAGAGTCTCAATGTTGAGCTTGACCTGAGGTGTATAGGGCATAACACGATTTGGTGAGCTTCTATTAAGATTTGAAATGTAGCATTCCATTTTAGGTTTTCTTGGATTGTTAGACCAAGGAAGGTAGTTTCCTGTGATATTTTACAAGATTATTATTTATGAGCAAATGATGAGAGAGTTTTTCTTTGGATCGGGGATTCATGAAAGTTAGAGAGACTGTTTTGCTGGTGTTGATGATAAGTTTGTCTTGAAATGCATGCAACGTTTCTTGAGTTTCTTTTTCTAATAATTGTTGCGTTTTTGCTTTTATGATTGTTTGTGTCATCTGCAAACAAAATTGTTTTGTTATTTTTTAAAGCCAAAGGCATGTCATTTATGTATATAAGGAATAATATTGGCCCTAGGATGGATCCTTGCGGGACTCCACAATTTATCATCTGAGGGTTGGAGTAGTATGAGGAGATTTTGTTATCTTTAGTGTGCTGGAGGGTAACTACTTGGCTACGGTTTGATAAATATGATTTAATCCACTGGCCTGCAATGCCTCGATCCCTAGCATTTCTAGTTTTGTTAAAAGTATGTGATCAATAATGTCAAAGGCTTTTGACAAATCTAGGAAAAGGCCAATGGGAATTTCCTTCTGATTTAGTGCAATAAGTATGTCATTTAAAAAGGAGAAAATGGCTGTCTCTGTGGAACTATTACACCTCAAACCATGTTGTGCATTTGTAAGGATATTATTTGCATTGAAAAAGTGTGTAACATTGAGAAAGTGTGTAACATAAAAGAGTCTATCATTGAAAAGCTTTTCCAGAATTTTTGAAAATCCTGATAGCAGGGAGATAGGTCTGTAGTTCATGGGATCATAACTATTGCCCTTTTTAAACAACGGTTTAATTTTTGCCATTTTGAATACATTTGGGAATATGCTTGTTTTTAGAGAGTAATTGCAAATATGAGACAGCGGTTGCACTACATATGGAGCACTGTGTTTGATAAGAAAATCTGGAATGTTGTCCAGGCCTGCTGAGAATTTATTCTCCATTTGTCCAATGATTTTAAAAATTTCAGAGGGGGTGGTTTCATATAAATATATATGGAATTTGCAATTTGTGAAACATCAGTGTTTGCCCGGTGTGTGTTATTGTTTAGGGAATGTTGAGATACTAATTTTTTAACAATTTGTAAAAAGTGTTCATTGAATATGTCAGCAATTTCTTGTGGGTCTTGTAAAGTTTGGTTTTTGAAGTGGAGCTCTATATTTTTTGTTATTGTTAGTTGGTGCTGTTGTCTTTTTAATAATGTCCCACATAGCTTTTGTTTTGTTACGTGCATTTTTATTTATTTTATTTTACGTCGAAAAAAACAGTTAAAAACTGCGTATGACGTCCTATGGGGAAAAGTGAATTGTGTGCAAATTTTCAAAATTCTGTGATCCCTACACTAAGTCATATACTACTTAAATTTTGAATTTTGAAAGGGAGAAGAAAAACTCCCATGTAATAAAATCTATTTTCAAGGATAAATACAATAAATTTTGAATTTTGAAAGGGAGAAAAGAACATAAAACTCCCATGTAACAAAATCTATTTTCAAGGATAGATAAGCAATGAATTTTGGCTCTTATTACTTCCTGCCGCGACAACATGGAAATCATAATTTGAATAATGGTATTTCCCACTGAATTCTAGAAGACGTGCACAGAAAATAAAGTTACAATTATGTCCAGAAGCAAAACAAGGGGCCATCTCAGCATTTGCTCAATGGATCAGGGAAACTGGACGAAAAACCTGATCGAGATGGGGTCATTGACCCGGAAGCTGTAGTACAATAGTTGTTACAGGTTGTTTATACTCATTTATACAGTTCAAATGGTAAATAATGCATTATGTATCATTGTTAAAATTAATGTTACTTTTCTTGTGATGCTCAGTATAGTCTCTAATTGTATAGAAACAGTTAGGAAGCAGAAACGATTTCACTTGGAATTTAAACTTTTCTATTGAAGTTAATCGTTTAATGTCATCTGGCAAAGTGTTGTAAAATAATGTACATGTATTGTATGTGAATTTTTTGTAATGAGCTGTTGATACTGTTACCTGATGAATATGATTTCTACGTCGAGTGTTATAGTAATAGACTTCGGCATTTTCTGAAAATATATTCCCGCCCTTGAGCAAGTCATTTTTTACAAAAACCACTGATTCGTAAATAAGAAGACACGGTAATAGTAGAATTCCTAGACTAATGAAGACAGGCTTACATGAATCACGTGGGTGGGATTTGGTTATTATTCGTACAATTCGTTATTGTAATCTAAAAGTCTGGGAGCTATAAGATGTTTTTCCCCAGAATATTATGCCATATCTCAGGCGGGAATGAACATTCGCGAAGTATACACGAGCAGTATGAAGGCTGACTGAATTTGCAAGAATTCTGAACGCGTAGCATAATGAACTTAATTTTGTGTTCAATTCATTTAAATGGACGTTCCATTTAAGGTTTGACTGAATTGAGAGACCTAAAAATTTTGTTGCCTTAACATCAGTCAATGGTACACTGTTCATTTTCAATGGAGCACAGAATTGTTTATTTGAAATGGATAACTGCATTAAAACCGTTTTCTTTTCGTTCACTATTAATTTGTTATTTCGGAACCGATTTGAAACATCTGATATTGTACTATTTACTGTTTCTTTATTGCAAAGGATGTTCGTATCATCCGCGAAGAGAACCGTTCTTCCGTTTCGAATCGACGAGGGCATATCGTTTACATAAAGTAGGAACAGAATAGGGCCTAAAATCGATCCTTGAGGAACTGCACATGCAACGGGCAAAGAGTCGGAAAGGTGCGTACGTAATGTTCCATCAATCCAGTAAGGTATTTCAACTCTCTGAGATCGTTGTTTAAGGTACGAACATAACCAATCTAGAGCAATACCACGAATTCCATATGAAGTTAATTGGGAAAGTAAATGTCATGATCAATGACGTCAAAAGCTTTTGAAAGATCTAAAATAATCCAATAGGTGCCTTCGTTTTGATCCAATGATGAGGCGACATCTTTAAGAAAAGAAAATATAGCTGTTTCCTTGATTTTGATTTTCTAAATCCATGTTGGCAATCTGAAAGCGCGTCGTGTTTAGTGAGAAAGGTTTCATTCGCATGTAGAAAAAGTCTCTAATATTTTTGAAGAGACTGATAGAAGAGAAATGGGCTGATAATTTGAATTTCATTTGTGTTGCCTTTTTGAAAAGCGGCTTAATTTTAGCTGTTTTGAAAATATCTGGAAACGTTCCAGTGCATAAAGATGCATTAAATATGTGAGTTAACGGGTGTATAGTGGCATACGTACAAGTCTTTAACAAAGAAGCCGGGAATCCATCTAAACCGGACGAATATTTATTTTTTACTTTACCGATTATTTTGAGAATTTCATAGGAAGAAGTTTCGGAAACAAACATTGTGTCTACAATTTTGGGTGAACTGTCTGTTTTTGAATTTTGTGCCTGAAGACCCTTAGTGAGATCGGCAGCAATTCTCGAAAAGTATTGGTTAAAGAGACTAGCCACTGTTGCCGGATCGTTCACATTTATATCGTTATATTTTAAAACAACATTCTCTACGGGTTTTCTAGTTGATTTGGTAGTATTTTTTATTATATTCCACATTGCTTTTGTTTTATTATTTGAATACAAAATATCCTGATCGTTTTTCATGATTTTAGCCTGCCTTATTACTTTTCGTAACAATGTTTTGTATTTTTTAAAGTAGATAAGGAAATCTTGAGATACGTCATGACGTTTAGAAATGAAAGAAAGAATTCGCTTGTTTTTACAAGATGTCCTAATCCCTTGTGTTATCCAAGAATTGATTTTCCGTGAAATATTTAGTTTTCGTTTTTGAAGAGGAAAGCAAGTGTTAAAATGAAATGAAAGAGTTGAAAAAAAAGGAATTATATTTGTCGTTTGTATCAGCAGTATTATAAACCGTTTCCCATGACTCCTGCATCTAGTAATCAATGAATAATTTAATTTTACTTTTAGTAAACAATCTAGTCATACGTGTATTATTTATTGTGTCAATGATCGCATTTCTTATAATGGTAAGAATTTGTGCATCGTGGTCACTGTATCCTAAATCTTTTGTTTCAATTTCATATCGAGTAATAGTTTTGTTGATTATAATTTGATCAAATGCCTTCATCTAGTGTTGTGTGATCCGTGTAGGTACATTAATTGTAATGTCTAAATTGAAGGAATTAATTAAATTGAGAAACTTTTCTTTCTCGCAAGATTCGACCAGAAAATCAATGTTAAAATCTCCGCATACAACAATGGATTCAAAAGAGCGATTGCTGACTTTGTTATATCTCCAGGTTTTCTAAGAACGAAATATAATCTGCAGTTCTCTTTGTTGGAGGTCTGTAGTTGCAAAGTATTATCACTTTTAGTGAAGTAAGATGCACAACAGAAATTTCGAAAATATTTTCAATGGAGTACATTTAATTCCGCCAAGGGGATAGAATCAATATTATTTCTAACGTAAATACAGGAACCCCCATACGTAGGACCTTTATGGGATTCTCTCTCTCTGCAATAAAAGTCTGCGAGGTAAAAGTTTGGAATTTGTAAAATGCTAAGTTCATTAGGAGATAACAAATGTTCTGTAAAGCAAAGAACGTCCGTTTGATTTAGATTGCTCTGTAGAGCTGCCTCGATAAACTCAGTTTTATTTGAAAGGGATTGTACATTATGGTGGAGAATGTTTATCTTTTGAAAGTACCTACACGAATGTTTTTCTGCTGCATCTGACTGTTGTTGCTATATATTTACTCCATTTTTACCTCGAGTGCGTGGTCGAAGGTTGTAGTGTGTCCCGGCAGTGAGAGGTTGTGAGGAAGATGGGGCATCGGATGTAGACGAATTGGTAGTGGGAATGGGAGAAACGGGAGTAGGTTCAGAGGAAGAGGCAACAGGTTTCGAAATATCTCTAGATATCACAAAATATAATCTCTAGATATCACAAAGTTCAGTTGAATATACTTAATTGCTGTACTCCGGTGTTTCAGTAGCCATGTTTTGCACCCTTATATCACTATTTGTTTTATAACAGTATTTTATAATTTAAATTTTGAATGTTTTGATAAGAAACTACTGTCCAAGACTTTTATATGCATAAAATGCCTCGTTTACAACACCTTTTTCAAAAAAATATTGTAAAGTTAAATAATGGTCAATACAACTTAGAAATAGGGACTGAAATAACTGATAATCTTTCTGTCAGTTCATCTCCGTAATAAGGGGTGCATGGTGCATTAATATCAAATCCTCCCGTGTTCGGAAGTCGTAAGGGTATAAAATAAATTCTCATTCATTTAAATTTCTTGATTTAGTATATGTCATTGGATATCTCCATATCTTACTGAAAATTCTTACCGTCAATATACATCGATAAAGGATTGACGATTAGCCATGTCTAGAATTTGTCTTTTTATTTCCAATGCGAGTGTTAAATGCAATGTAATTTATTTTGAAAATATATGTATAACAAAAAAAATTTCGGCTGGTGATATGATTAATTCTTCCAATACTCACGTTTCTGAAATATAAATTCATTTTAAATAGGGAAGCGTTTAACGTTCTCAGAATGTTCCCAGTGATGTACAGATTTCCTACGTACATTTTGTGTTCGACCATTCGGACCTCGTTCCTGCTAACAGTAAAAGATAGATGAAAATGTGTATTCTTATAAATTTTTATACTGTTTAATAAACAAACTACTCAATCCGAGAATCGATCTCTTGTATGAAAATATACGCCTACCGAAACATCTGAATTCGATTCGCGGCTGGAGTAGTGATTTATAACATGCTAAGTGCTTTCTGAGTCACTGTGCGATTGTCGTTTCCGAAACTGGAAGCTTATTCTCATGTAATGCCAACCTAACATTTGTAACTGTAACGAGATAGAGAAACGAATGTTATAGAATTGTGTTATTTTGTCTACCAATATCGTGAATTTTGTGTAAAACTTGTGTATTATTTGTAGCAGAACCTTTTTAATTCTAGGTATAAAAGCATGGCGCTAGTGTAGTTGTTTACAGTGTGTCATTGTTTCTAAATGGAAAGTTGTGTATAAAATCTAACGAGTATGTGAAACAAATTATGTGGAAGACATTCAAATATGTTAACATATTGTTTAAGTTAATATAAACTGTAAATAGTGTTAAATTTTTGCAAAAAATGTTTTAAATTATTTCAGCAAAATACCAATTTTGTTTTTACGAACCTTCCTTACATGTTCCCGAAATTCTTTTCAAATTCATTTTGCTTCCAATACTTCTAAATGAACATGAAGTTGTGTGTGAATTTGCTTATTAATTTAAGAACAGTAGACTCTGAATAACTATTCATCAGTGCTATTTTACTTCCTAACATCTCCCCAATGACCTGAAATTCTCATTCAAATTCTTTTGATTCGAAAAGAAAGATACATTGTTTTTTAATATTCCCTGGGCAAGTGTTACTTTCCTGTGTCGGCTGCAATACTACTCATTCTCATTGCTTATTTTTTCCATGTCTGATGAACAACATTTTAAAAGGAAGTGGATTCAGGATAAATCGTCGCAAAGAGCACGCAGACCCAATATTTCCATCTATGAACATTGTACGAAGCAAATCATTCTCCACCATACCAACGATGGACTAGTTAAAAATGCAATGCATTGTGTATATTGTGCACTTCATATAATCGAAAGTTTAGGTTATCAACACCCATATTCTGAAAAATAAATAAATACCACCAATATTCACAAACTTGAGGTCACAGCTTGAGGTCTGGCGTTTCCGATCTTAGGCTCTATACTCTCTAATATATGCCGTCATCCTTTGAGAACGGATGGGCAGTTTGCTGGTTGTTTGCTGATGACCTGTGTAGCAAAAAAGAAATGATTCCTATGATGCAATTTGGTTTCGTAATGACAAATTGATAGATGGAAAAAATGGGTGCTGTTCGACATTTCAAACACAATAGACTGCAGGAAAGATTGGACGAATAAAAAGCACATCCCATCCATATAATACTTAAAAATTTCTTATTTCGCTCAGTCTTACCTTCGCATTACCTATTTATTTAAAAATAGTATTTTTGCCAAACTAACTGTAGGTTGGGGATGTGATATATATAAAATAAATTCTAATGACAACACAAGTCATAAGGATCATATATTAGCAGTGGTCTCTCCTACCCAACGAACTGGTTGGTTGCAGTTCCATCGAGTGGCAGGAATGCAATATATAATACACAATATATAATAAAACTGGAGAAATTCATGTTAAAACACAGTTTTAAGAATATTAACTAATTTAAACGTTAAGTTTAATGAATGGAAAGAAAATCACACCGGGGCAAAGCGATATGATGAAACTAAGCCGATTTGACACCACTATAAAGGATTTCCGTCGCAAAATGTGCGTAGGTCAATTTCAGATATCAGGGCACACACGCTAAATTTAGATGCCAAGCGGGCCTCTTACCTGCTACCCGGCCACTAGCATTGAACATCTCAGGTCGTGAGTGCTCTGGATCGAAGGATTGCATTTTTTTTTTTTTTTCTTTATTAACAAAAATAAACACAATATTTATTTTAACTATGAAATATATATATATATATAAATATATATATATATTTATATATATATATATGTATATATATATACACACATATATACATATATATATATACACACATATATACATATATATATATACATATATATACATATATATATATTACATTACATTTATTTGAACTGCAATTGGGTATGACCCGGTGGCAGTTAATTAACAATAATTACAATAATAATACTTAACATTAATAATAACAACAATATTAATAAAGGAGTACAGTACAAGCCGAACATGCAATAATCATACTATCACTAATATTAAGTATTATAACAAATATTTCAACTCGTATGATATATAATAATTATAATTATATGTCGGTGATGCTAAAATTTAATACAAGCTACATAAATATTGGCTAAATTTATTGTTTTTAATTCATTGATCGCGTTCACTACAATTAACTGCACGACACTGCACTGCACAACACTACACTACACTACACTACACTACACTACTACAATTACACTACACTGTTTTTGCTTTGAGTTACACTGACTAGCACTACATCGCACTTCACCGCACTTCACAGCACTTCACCGCACTTCACCGCACTTCACAGCACTTACTCATTTAATGTCTATTACTATCATATTGTTCTAACTTATTTCTAAAACTTCTGGACACTTAGAGGAAAGGCTTTGAAAATTGCTGCGGGTAAACTGTTCCAATCTTTAATTGTTCTGTTACAAAAGGAAAATTTCCCAAGATCTGAATTTTGTTTCCTTGTTCGAATTTTGTGAGTGTGATCGCTTCGGCCGAAATAATTTGGTTTTTCTAGTCTAACCTGAATTTCCTTCCAAGCTGTTTGACCTACGTATGATTTATAAAGAGCGCAAAGCCTCGCCCTTGTTCTTCTCATTTCTAGAGGTTCCCATGCCTTTTTTATCGCGTTAGTTCTGTAGGTAAACTTATGCGCTTTTCTCGTATTCTATCTAGATTTTTCCAGTGCGGCTTTCTGTATGGATCCCAACATGTCACTCCGTATTCCATGATAGGGCGAACCAGCGAAAAATATGCTAATTCTTTTGCGTTTGCAGAACTTTTCTTTAGAATTCGCATTACAAAATGCAAAGATTCCACGTTTTCCTAACTACCTGATTTATATGCTTCTCCCACCCTAATTTACTATCTATATGAATGCCTAAATACTTGCATGATGAGACTCTGGGATGATGACTCACCTAAACGATAGTCTGGTTCCTCATAATTTCGTCCTCGCCCGAACGTTGTTTTGCTTCTCGATCCGTTAATTCCCATGTCATTTTTTTCAGCCCAATCACGTAAATGTTCTAACTCCTGCTGTAATATTTGTTCGTCAGCGCTACTTTTGATTTTTCGGTATATAACACAATCGTCTGCAAATAAACGCACCTTTGATTGTATGTTAACGTGAGATCATTTACGTACGCTAAGAAAAGTAATGGCCTATGACACTTCCTGTGGAACCCCTGAAGTAACAATAACCGTAGTCGAAAACTGAGTGCCAATTCGAACTTTTTGTTGTCTCTAGTTCTGGTCAAATGAAGGAATCACATGTATAAAAAGATGCTTTATTAAGTAATTATAACAAACTTTTGCTCATATTCATACAGAAGGAGAATGAGAGTTTTTCAACTTCATCTCTAAGACAAGACGCAGAGCATCCTGAGTTCTCGACCGTCGCCTGTCTCCTCCTCCATTCACTCAAAAATTGGGATTCTTAACAGGCCTGCTACGACTACCCCCAAGGAATGCGACCTACACTCAACTGAGAAGTGACAGTAGTAACCACTTCAAATAATATACAATGGAGTATAATAATTATTATATTAAAATTATTATATAATATTATATATTCTTCTTCTTCAAACATTAGAACTTTCGTTCCGTTGCGTCTCATTATTGGTCCATCCATCTTCCCTTCGGTCTTCCTATCTCCATGCTTTCCTATATTCGTCAATTTTTTCATTTAGATTATAAATTCCTAGGTAGTTGCGTATCTCTTCATTACAGATGCTATCTTCCTTGTGACACCAATACAACTTCTTAATAACTTCATTTCGTGATCTGAGTCCTGCTTCTAATTTTGTATCCATGAGTCAAATTTCACATCCATATAGTCCTGAGGAACTACTAAGGTTTTATAAAATTTCATAAATTATCATTCTTGACTTTACTTTTCAGTGTCCTCCTAATAGTTCCACACATTCTGTTAAATTTTTCGATTTTCTTATCAGCATCTATATCTCTTTTGAAAGACAGATCACAACCTAGGAACTTGAATGAACTTACTCGTTCGATGTTTTGATTGTTAACCACTAAGTTGCATGTAACTAGATATTTCCCTTGGAATGCCATTGACTTAGTTTTTTGAACAGACATCTCTAAATTGTATACTTTTACAATTATCTGAAGTTCATACAGGCTCTTTTGTAAGTGTCTTCATTATCAGATATCAAAAAAACTTTGATCATGTGCAAACAGTGTCATTATAAGATTTTTACTATTAAAATTATCTGTAAGATTTAAAAACTTATCTTCTGCTTCCATATTCCGATAGCATCGTCAAGATAAATATTAAAAGTGTGGGTGACATACATCACCCTTGTCTCACTCCTTTGTTTATAAATTCTTTGAGGATTTTACCTGATTTTGTTCTTACATGAATTTGAGTATCTCTATACATGTTTCGAATAATTTCAATTAGCTGTTTTGGTATGCCTCTTTTGTCCATAATTGACCATAGTTTTCCTCAGAAGGCTTTGCATGTCTACAGAAGACCATACATGTTTGTAGATTGAACTCTCGTCTCTTTTTAATTAATAAACTACTTACAAACATATTATCAGTAAAGATATCCCTTTCCTGAATCCCGTTTGTTCTTCTAGAGTTATTGCTTCCATTATGTTCTTTAGTCTATTATTAATTATTTTGGCATACACTTTGTAAGTTGTATTCAGCAGACTTATACCTCTGTATTTTTCGCATACTGTTCGTAATCCTTTTTTAAATAAAGGGCTAACTAGAGCTGTCTTCCATTTCGTTATTATGCTGTGTGTCAGCAATTTTCTAAATTGATCTAACAGTTTAGACTTTGCTTCAGCTTCTGGAAAATGCCAGCAATTCATTTGATATTATCGAGTCCCTGGTGTTTTCTTAATTTTAGTATTTGTTAGTGCTTCTTGTAATTCAATTATTCATTATTATTTTCAATTAGTATATTAATAAAATAAATTAGACTCATAATTTTTTAAAATAATTTTAATAACACAAATATTCTACCGTTTTACAAAGAGCAATAATCGTGATTCATGAAAGCTTTTGCAGAGTACTGTTGTACCATTTTTCTTGCGACGAACTTTTTGTGTTATCACTCATAATGTTATCACTATTGTTCCGTGAGTAAAAAAATTAAAACACTTTCATTTCAAATAAGTATTGCAAAACTCCATATTTTCATTAGAAATTATTTCCCACAAAAAGAACATTAGTGCTGTGACAACATAAGAAAGAAGGCTTTAAGAACCTAACCATGAATTGGCACAATGATGAAGATTGCAAAGGCTCATTTATCACCTCATGATATTTCGGAAAATAATTATTTCTCACACTTATTTAAGTGCTGTAGCATGGTGTTGCTCATAAGTATATATTAATATATAGTATAAACATTTTAATAAACCAGTGATGAAATGGTTTCCTTGTGACTGACATTCCGAAACGTTATATTCGCAACGCAGGTGGCTACGTGGAGATAAGGTTAGGCTGCCCATCTGCTGTGATGGCTGTTGCCTATGGCTACGGTTTCCCTTTCGCCGGGGCTGCCCATCAAAAATAACGAGCAATGCAAGGAAGCAATGGACTGTGGAGTGGGCGGGCGGAAGATGAACACTTCAATAGCAAGGCGATTTCATCTCTAAAGAGAACACGTCGCTCATAAAGACTTTTACTTATTTTTATTCTTTTGTACATTTTATGATTTATATGTCATTGGACATTTGTCACTAAATTTGTTATCCAATAAAATAATTTCGGACAGAAAAGTAACTCTTAGAATGTACTGATACTTGTAATGGAAAGAAACAAAATCGAAAAATCAAAATATTCATTCCACTAAGAATACGAGTGTGATGTGTTCATAGTAAAGATTAATACAAAACCGATTTTAAAATAATTTCTAAAAATGTAATTTATAAAATTAAGGAATTTTGAGCATTTAAACATGACAAAATAAAGTACCTACAGAGGCAACCCACATTGTGAGCGATAGTTTTAACATATATATTTCACTAGTTCATTGAAGCCCAGAATTTTTTTGAATTTCAAAACAGAGTGTTATTACACTCAACCAAATCCTTATAGCAAACATTTGTTCTGCAAGTTGGCGGAAAGCTTAGAGGTGAAAATTCACGAGCTCTTCGTCGCGTCCTCGGTAAATGGGAGTAAGCCGCATACATTAGGCGCCGGAGTCGCCCAGCGAGGAGAGGGAGAGGCGAGCGGACGAAGGGACTTTGCGGATAAGCTCGTGGCTTGCGAACGCAATCCGTGACCACGGGCTCTCACGTAGACCACCAGCCTCAAGCTCTGCGTGGAGGTGCAGTCTTTCGAGCCCAACAGGGGACACCTGCTTTTTTCATTGCTTGTGACTTATTCGTTCTACGCTTTACTGAGTGACGAATAATTAAGTACAGTTTTCCGAATTGTGTTTCTATTCCGTATCGTGATATTATAACGGTACCGATTTCAAGATCTTCAATATATTTCCTCTCTTTAAATGTATTTCTATTGGTTTTGTAATTGCATTATTCTCACTGATCGTGAAAAGAGCAGGTGTGGAAACCACACGTATTGTAAGTGACACTTTCTCATCAATTTGACAAATTGGATATTCTATTTATTTATTTTACGTCAAAAAAGCAGTTAAAAACTGCGTATGACGTGCTATGGGGAAAAGTGAATTGTGTGCACATTTTCAAAATTCTGTGATCCCTACACTAAGTCATATACTACTTAAATTTTTGAAAAAAGCTCCCATGCAATAAAATCTATTTTCAAGGATAAAAAGGCAATACATTTTGGCTCTTATCCATGTTGTCATGGAATAATACTTCCTGCCGCGACATGGAGAACGATCATTTGAATCACTATATTTCCCACTGAATTCTAGAAGACTTGCAGACATAATGAAGTTACATTTATGTCCAGAAGCAGAACAAGGTGCCACTCAGAATTTGCTCAAAGGATGCTGGAAACTGGACGCAAAACCTGATCGAGACGGGGGTCATTATTGAAGGCTACAATACCAATACTTGTTACAGGTTGTTTTTACACAATTTTTTACAGTCCAAATGGTAAAGAATGCATTATGTAACATTGTTAAAATTAATGTTACTTTTCTTGTGATGCTCAGTAGAGTCTCTAATTGTATAGAAACAGTTATGCAGCAGAAACGATTTCATTTGGATTTAAGCTTTTCTATTAGATTTAATCGTTTAATGTCATCTGGCAAAGTGTTGTAAAATGATGTATATGTATTGCATGTGAATTTTTTAGTGAACTGTTAATATTGACACGTGATGTATATGATTACTACGTTGAGTGTTACAGTTACAAACATCGGTATTTGGTGAAAAATTGTTCCCGCCATTCAGTTAATATTTGTTTTACCAAAAAACACTGATTCGTAAATCAAGAGGCAAGGTAATGGTAGAATTTGTAGCTTAATGACGAGAGGCTTACAAGAATCACGTGGGTGGGATTTGTTTATTATTTGTACAATTCTTTTCTACGTAATCTAAAAGTCTGAGGCTATAAGATCTTATTTCCCCAGAATATTATGCCATATCTCAGGCAAGGAATGAACTTTCACTTGAAATATACACAACGAACAGTACGAAGGCTGACAAGGGTGCAGAATTCTGAACGTGTATCATAATGAACTTAATTTGTGTTCAATCCGGTAAATGGACGTTCCATTTAAGTTTGACTGAATTAGAGACCTAAAGAATTTTGTTGCCTTAACATCAGTCAATGATACACCGTTCATTTTCAATGGAGCACAGACATTTATTAGAAATGGAAAACTGCATTAAAACTTTTTCTTTTCGTTCTCTATTAATTTGTTATTTCGGAACCAATTTGAAAATCTGACTTTGTACTATTTACGGTTTTCTTGTGCAAGGTGCGTACATGTGTTCCATCATTCCAGTAAGGTATTTCTATCTGAGATCGTTGTTTTAAGGTACGAACATAACCAATCCGACAATTCCACAGATTCCATATGAAGGTAATTTTGATAAAATGTCTATGATCAATGACGTCAAAGTTTTGAGAGATCTAAAATAATCCAATAGGTGCCTCGTTTTGATCCAATGATGAAACGACAGCTTTAAGAAAAGAAAATGTGGCTGTTTCTATTGATTTTGATTTTCTAAATCCATGTTGGCAATCTGAAAGCGCGTCGTCTTTACTGAGAAAGGTTTCCATTCGTACGTAAAAAAGTCTCTAATATTTTTGAAAAAACTGATAGAAGAGAAATGGGCCGATCATTTTGAATTTCATTTTTGTTGCCTTTTTGAAGAGCGGCTTAATTTGAGCTGTTTTGAAAATATATATAAGTATGTGAGTTAACGGGTCTATAATGGCATACGCACAGATCTTTAACAAAGAATCCGGGAATTCATCGACCGGACGAATATTTATTTTAGTTTACCGATTATTTGAAATTTCATAGGAAGAAGTTTTCGGAAACGAACATCGTGTCTAAATTTTTGGGTGAACTGTCTGTTTTGAATTTTGTATTGAATACCCTTAGTGAATCGGCAGCAATTGTCAAAAGTATTGGTTGAGACTAGCCACTGTTGCCGGATCGTTCACATTTATATCGTTATATTTTAAAACAGCATTCTCTCTGAGGTTTTCTGATTTGATTTAGTCGTATTTGTTATTATATTCTCTAATGATTATCTAATTATTATATTAATTCTAATCTCTGTATGATCATTTCCCACTCTCTATGTGTTGAAATTCGATTTCATTTGATGTCGTGGGGAAGATAGGGGTTGACAGGAATGGTTTGTGAATTATCTCGTGAGATAACGAACTGTTCTTCTGTTTCACGGAAGCGTACGTGGCAGTCGAACTTGATGACGTTTCCCTGATCCTTTGAGCATTGAAGGACACCCGAGATTCGTTGGCGTCGACGTTCTACTAAGTGAGGAATATTATTTTACAGTTTTCGGAAATTTCATTTGCGTATTTAAGCAACTTTGGGTTTCTAGTATTTCTGTAACTTTAGATTTTAGTTTTTCTTTTTTCTTTTCATTTTATTACTTCCCTCGTGCAAGAAAGCGTGGACAAAGAAATTTAGAAGACAAGTTTGTAGCTTACAAGTGGTGCTCGAGCAGAGCTCATTTAGCTGAGCTTACCTGGTCAATTCCTGCCTTAAAGTATTTTCATCAGCAATTTTGGAATTTCTCTTGTGATAACATCTTTATTAATCTATTCTAATAATTTTCGTTTTATTTTCTTAACTGTACTATAGTTGTAGATTTCAGTTTTTCATATTGTATTACACGTTTATTATTATATTTTTGTCAAATATTGTATAATTAATTTGCTCATGCAGAAGGTACTGAAGGGGAGAAAACAATGGCATCAGAAACCATGAGGTATTTACTCAGTCACTCCAGGATAATTAGAGTTGAATAAAAAATTAAATAACAAGAGCTCTCGCGAAAAAATTCACCAACTATACGTACATAGCATATACATAAATGCGTATAGATATAAACATGCCGATACATATTAGGACGGCCTCCAGAACCTATATTTTTTCAATCCAGAACCGCCTATGTCACTTTGGCGTTCAGGTGACTGCTAGCTTTATCCTCCACCGGTGTTACATCTCTTCGTCCGAGTATTAGAAGAAACAGCTTCTCCTCTCTGTGTATTCCCTCTGAGATAGAAAGCTTAATATACCTGACTCTCACATTTCGCATGTTTTGCCATAATTTATTTTGTATCTTCGCAATGTTTATGATTCAACCATTTTGAATAGTACGTTGGCACGAACATTTGCAATCTTATTGTTAGGCGTAGTTTTGTTATGACATTTCAGCTATAAAATATTGAAACCCGTTTAAACGGGTTCTCTTGAATGAACACTCATGTTCAAACCGATAGTTTATCATACTTAATCATGTTTTAAATATTAATTTTACTTTTTCCAAACTAGTTTTATTTTAATGTTTTATTTTTGGGGATTAACGCGTAGCTTTTGGAAATTTGTAACTACTAGATTTCGCACTTCGTAATCATCACCGATAATTGTGATCCGTGACTGGCGATCTTCATCTTTAATTTTACCATTGACTTGAATCATAATCATACCCTGGAGAGGACTTTCGCTGCTGGGAAATCACCACTGTAGCTATTTCCTTAAAAGATACCACTATGACTCTTTTGATCTCAGCCGCCTTCACCTACCACTACCGACCATTTCCAAGTTTTATCTTCCTTCAATGCCATCCCACCATTTAACGTTCTCCTATTATCACCGCCATTGCCGCGCATATACCACTATATGCACCATTCGGTGTAGCCATTATTCCACTACCAGCGTTACACAGACGTCGACGTTGCGACCGGGGAAACAGCCAACAGCTTCTCTGTCCTTTGGTGAAGTTTGAACTCCGCCTAAGGCCACCTGAGCCGTTAGAGGTTTTGGCGGTGGGGTGGCAGCGGCAATGGTGTCAGGCGGTGATGGTGGCGGCGACCGGCGGCGGCGGCGGTGGTATTGTAGCGCGGCGACGGGCGGTGACGGTGGAGACTGTAGCGACACTCATCAACTCAAGAGATTAGACATTCTGGGATCGCCGTGTGTCTTTTTTGACGCTTTATGTTTCGAGGTCAGGCACAGTAGGTCAAATGGCATCGAAAGTGCATAGAAAAGGTTTTATTTAGAAATCCAGATGACACATAAAATGAAGTAACAAACATAAACATATTTATTTTCATCATTGTAGGAATAATATTCTATGTGTAGTGGGTAATTAATGAATTTGTTCTGGATCTAATATTATATGTATCAAAGTGCAACAAGGTAATAGCTGTTTACACTTCCTTTTTTTAGATTTTTGTTTTCATATCCCTAAGCCCACTTTATTTTAGTGGTTTGTAGCCTCAGAATATTCATAATGACTTCAATGCAAACTCAGTTGAATGAATGAACTGTAGATGACAATCCAATAAATCAATCGATCAATGAACTATTTTGGATTTGTTAATTTTAGAATGGCATTTAAAATGAAGTATGACCGTATATAAAACGAGAAGAAAAATGATCTCTTTGGAACAGATGTACCATCAAAACATAGCTAGTATAATTAATTTCTTCACAATTAATTTACATAATTAGTACAAACTATTAATAACATTTCTGCACTTCTCTTTGTAGGTTTCATTTGTTTCGCAAATATTAATGTATTAATTATTCATTTCAATTATGTCCTTTTGGTTATCGTTTCTATCTACAGGGCGGTGGCTCGGTATCATCTGATGTCCTGCAGCGCAATGCCTCTGACCGGGAGGTCCTAGGTTCGAGTCCCGACGGTGGCAGGATTTTCAACACTTCAGCTAGGACGAATTCAGTCGCTATGTGGAGGAGAATTCTATCGGCTGGTTGCTCTGATCGGTAGTTTTCCGTGGTTTCTCCGATCAACACCAGGCGAATTCCGGAGTAGCCCTAACAAACTGGTCACGGACCGCGCGCGATCTTCCCTGTCCTATCCTCATTCCCCCTGACACACACACACATACTTACACTAACATGCACTACGCTACCACACATGCCGGGTGATCGGTCGGGGACTTAGAACTTGACTGTGGCGGGGTCTCCCTGGTGGGAGATTTCTGGTTGGGGACAACCCGCTAATCGACGGTAGGTCGGCGCCGGATCTCGCTATCCAGTGAGGAAAGATCACCGACGAAAACAAACATGCCTCACGGGTCTAATGACGTCATTAGTTGACGCGCCGGAAACAGTAACAATCAATCAGTCGCTCTATCACTGCCGCGCAGGTAGCGGGCGTGCGAATTTCAGGCGCGCCGGGGCTGCAACGCCGCGCCCGTCCTTCGTCGGCAGCTCATCACGCGTCTACTTCCTGCAAACTCAGCCGCATTAAATCTCAAACTCGCAGCCCCAGTTGGTTCGTGTTAGAGAGCCGCTATATAATTTGGTAGATCAACGTCGGGGCGGGGCGAGGCTCAAATGGGAAGTTATCGCTGAACAGCGCGCCCTCCGCCCTCCGCCACTCCGCCTCGCCAGCGGCGAGAGAAGTGACAGGTCCTCACTTCGTTCTCTCTCGCCGGGAATTCTGAACAACCTGGACTCTCCCAGTCAGCAGAGAGAACAATGTAAAGGCCCCTATAGAATAGTCCGCGGAAGGAAATACTTCTGAAATTCTCAACGTAATTACATGGATTTTGACGTGCAGCATCTAGTAATGGTTCGTATTCCAGACCGCGTCGTATTTTTCGACCGCGACGGACTACTAGTGAAATTTACTTGCGCCTAAGCTCTGGCAGGGGTCCTCAGGTGCCCCTGAAGGTATATTACTATTTATCTCAATGAAAATTTTTCTTTTTCAAATTTTGTTCTTTGAATCAGTTTACAGTGTTTATAATAAGAAGAAAAACGTAGATTACCAGCAATTTTTACCGCCTGAATTTCTGTGATCTGGGCATAAATGTTTACAGCACGTTTCGCAAACTATCTTTGTCTTTTTGTCAGCACTTCTCCCACACATGTAGCATCTTGCTTTTCTGGTTGATTCTGACACAAAGGATGTTGAAGGTTAATACAATTGATTTGTGATTTGCATAATAGAAATTGTAAACTCATATACAAAAACATGAATCAGGAATAAGAAGAACTGTGCAATTAAAATATAACTAACAATTAAATTATATTTTTAGCAAAATACTTGAACTGGCTTACGTGGTTCCTGGCAGAAACTGATGTTACTGAAACATTGCATGTTTCAATTAATTGTTTAGTCGCTCTAGAAGACGTTCAATTGTTTTTTCCTCTCTTGGAATATCCGTATGTTTAGCATACCATGCTGCACCAGTCTGGTGGTAACCGTATCTCGACTGTCGCATGAGGTGGCCAATTCTCTCAAAAAACATCAGATATAATTTGTTAATTCACAGTCTTGGTTAATGAATTGTGAGGAAAATTCGCGTTGCGTTATTCTATTAGTAATTTGATTTCTCTGGAAACAGATACTGCATTATTGATGTATTTCTGAAAACAAATTTTAAAATAAGTTTTTATTACAAAGAAACGCACTTTTCATTTTGAAAACATTACTTTTAATATTATTTACACTATAGTCCCGTTTGTCTCGTGTGTACATCTACAAGTAGTAATTTATCTAAATGCAAAATGATCTGACTTGTTGACAGTTCCTTTATTTTGGTTGACATCATATGAACAAACTAAACACTATATATTTCAAAGTTTCATGTATTATTAATGAACACGTAAACAATTAATCAAAAAATAGACTAATCGATGACTTCAAAAGGAATAATTAAATTGATATTAATCAAACAATGAAATTAATTGATTAAATATTAATAGATTATTTTATAGTAATACCTCCCTCATTTATGAAATATCTATTATTTCTCTATTGAAGATTAAGCAAACGTCATTTGAACCTGTTAGTTCTTTGTTGTGTAATTGGGCATTATTTGTCTTTTAATAGAAAATTAATACAGTTATTATTAATAATGAACATTAATAAATAAAATATATTATATCTGAAACCAAATACCAATTGCTTGATTAGGCATATATCATTGCTCTAACATAATCAGTAAGTGCTATGCTATACATTTGTTAATCTTGAACTAGTAACCTATGTTCTCTAACATCCTTCCGAAAGAGAATGTTTGTGTTTCGTACAATTTCGTTTAATATCTCTTAGTTTTCACCTCGGATGGTTAATGTATCGTAGCTTATAATTGGAAGAAAGCGGAGAAAACAGGTAAGGGAAAATCTGATGATAGAGAGTGTTCTCGTCCGTGCTCGTGACACATAAGATGAATTCATAAAATATTTTATTTCTTAATTGGAGTAGTCATTAATGAACTTAATTTCTATTAAATGATATCTTAATTCTTTCACAAATTTAAATAAAACTTATGCAACTGATTTTTCAGTATCATATGTTTTTCAAAGGATTTCACGAATAATTTGTAGTAATTTTGTAAGAAAATGTTGTTTTTTTTCATATGTTATTTCATATGATTATTCCTCCGCATCATTTTTATATAGAAAACATGTGTGTCTGTGATTTTAAATAATTGCCATTTTCTTATCTCGTAAGCCTATCTAGATGATGTAAATACCACATCATTTTTACGATTTTTGTTTCTCCATTTGTTGAGGATAATCTCCGACTTGCTTACATTCTTTAAAAGGAATTAATATACACTACCAGTGGTGCAGCTGTCCCGTAATGCACTTATGTCACTTACCAAATTGCGTTCGACAGTAACAAGGGCTAGACACAAAATGCTTACACTCAGTTTATTTTAACCGTTATATTTTCCTATACTATTTTGTTGCTGCTTACCCCATACGCTGTTTAATGGGCCTATTTGTATTTACTTTTTTTATTAATTTTAATTCATTTATTTATTTCATATTTTTTCGTTCCAGAACATTAAAGGCCAACTATCGAGTTTACTTTCCTCATTTGGATTGATAAACATGTGTATGGGCTTAACATTTATGCTCCAACATCTAGATAGCTGTAAGCGCACCGAGAAACAATTACATGTTGTTTCTGCCAACATAAACAATCTCTTGTTATTCGTGTGGACATCATGTTCTGTGATATGTGTGCTCCACTCCCAGCAGCTGCATCATTTTGTTCCCCGAGTGATCTCCGTGTGGCGTCGCCAGCGTCGCCTGTGGGGCTCAGGAATCTTCCGCTGTACCTGCCGAAGGCGGGGAGAGGAGGTGTCGGCGAGGCCACGCAGGCGTGCAGATCGCGCGGCAGAGTCTCTTCCACGCCCGCAGGCCACCCCGCCCCGCCCCGCCCGCTCCACCCCCCACTCCGCCCCCGTACCACAAGCCACCTCACACCTCTGCGCAACGCAACGCCGCCTCTGGGTGAAGCATCTAGAGGGCGCAGCCGACAAATGCCGGCCGGGGCGGCTGTTTGCCGTCGTTGTGTGCACTCGCTCGCACCCCTGCCGCCGGCCCCGCCCACCGCCGCCGCTAGCGCCCATCACGCCACTCATCCCTCATTGCCCGTGCCAGCCTCACCTCCGCAATCGCTATCGCGAACATCGCCATCGCCAGCGCAGCCATCGCCAATTGCTGCCACTCTTGCCAATGTCGACGCTTATTTTCACCTACAACCGCGCCTCCGCGCTCGCACCCGCCTTTCCCCACCACCCACGACGACGACCACCACCACCACCACCACCACCACCACCACCACCACCACGACCACCACCACCACCGACCACCACCACCACGACCACCACCACCACCACCACCACCACCACCATTACCTACCACCACCACCACCGACCTATCACCACCACCACCACCACCACCACCACCACCACCACCACCACCACCGACCACCACCACCACCACCGACCACCGACCACCACCACCGTCCACCACCACCACCACCACCACCGACCACCACCACCACCACCACCACCACCACCACCGACCACCACTACCGACCACGCCCACCACGACCACCACCACACTGACCATCACCTTTACCACCACGACCACCACCGCCACCACCACCGTCACCACCACCACCACGACCACCACCACTATACCACTATCACCACTTCCATTAGCATCAAGACGACAACCACCATCATCACCACCATCGCCGCCACCTGTCCAGCATCGCCTCCTCCCGTCTACCTCCGCCACTGTCGAATCCGCGTGGCGCCGGCGGGCGTGGCGTGGCGTGGCCGAGGCAGGCAGGCAGGGCCTATCGCCGATCGACCATGTCTGGCGCAGTCAAGCGATCACGTCCCTGACCCTGCCCTTACCATCGCCGCCACCGTCGCCAGCTCTTTGCCTTTATGTGCGCTTGCGTTCGCCGAACGAATGATGCTCTTTGGCAAGCGTTGTTGCTTCCTGTTAATCCCGTCCTCAAAGGCCGAGTGTTCTGTGTGAGGTTTGCAGCATATGTTGACAATCGTTTCAAAATGAGATGAGTAAAAGTGATGACACAAGACATATAGTCCATATATGTGACTTTACCTACCAAAATTATTTTCTGTTCAGTGGGTACTATAAGACGACGTTTGTATTATTTTTTGCTGCCGATGCTGACAGTCGTTTCAAAATTACATGAGTAAAAAGTCAGAATGCAAGCCTCTTAACACAGTCAATGAAGAAATGTACCTTTATGAGCAATAATTGTTTCTTGTTGGCCCTGTTCTACAGGACGAGCTATAGGATAATATTTAGTTACATTTTATGTTGACTACGTATGTTCACACAATGAGGATTAAAAGTGTGTGAGCATGCAATATCTTTCAATGTATAGTAGAAAAACGTCTTTATCTGAAGGAATTGAAAACTTTGTGTACAATATTGTGACCATTCAAATATTCGACATACGACATGTCCCGCTGCCTGAACAACAGCTTCTCAGCAGAGGAGTGTAGAGGAGGTAAGGAGGGGTCTCTAGTCACTGTGACGTCACGGGGCAGGAGGGAGGGAGCGAGAGATTTTGTCGTTGATCAGACGTCGTGGAGTGAGGTTATCTTGAAAAAAATTATTTTGTACTGTACATTTTGTTTATGTATATATTGTGATCAGTGCTTCTGTTGATAGAATGTACTGTGTTGGAAGAACACAGCTTCTATTTAAATTGAAACTATAAACATTCAATAGAGATGTTTAAAAGAGCACAGAAAGCAGCAAAAAGCTTATGTCAGTGCTGATGTAATAGTCACTACAATGGAGGCTATTGTTTATTTTGATAAGCAGATACTGGCACTTACAAATCGAGTTGACTTGTGCAATGGCACGTAGACCAGGTGATCTACAACAAAGTGTGTGCAGCCTTCCTAATTTAAAAGCTCGGGATAGGGCAGTGTTTTTGGACGAATCGTGGTGCATACCATTTTCTTCCGAACAAAACAAGGTTATTACGGAATATTATTATATTTATTATGTTACTTTGTGTATTGCAAGTTATGCTTTGATTAAAATTAAAGAATATTATGTTGTAGAGCATTCATGTTATGCTTCATCTTTGCTTGTATCATTCTCTTAAAGTGTACAAGGCTAGAGAATTTATCATGTTATACAGATCATGTAGAAGCTTTAGTATGATATGAATCAGAATATGTTACATTTCTACGTTTATTTCAGCACAACATTTAAACACTTGTAATTTTAAGAATAGGTTCATGTTGATCTCTGAGGTGATAATATGTGTTTGTCATTTGTAGTTTATTTTCTAGTTTAAATGTCTTTGTGGTGTTGACACGGAGACTGAACATTGTTGTGAAGAAACAGTCACTTGCTTCATTTTTGTCCTCAAGGTGAAATGTACTTTAAGGGTCATTTAAGAGGGTCATAACCGGCAATGAATGCTGCATTTAAAAAAGTTAATAATTCAATTTGTGTTTTAATACTTAAGCACCAGTTTTGATAATTACATTAAGGAATGTGATAATATTGATTAAACATTACATCACTGTCCTATCATTCATTTACTTTGAAGTCTGATTAGTGCTAATATTCAATTCTTGGTTTAGTCATCAGAAAACTAGTAAATGGATCAAATGATTGTCCTCCAGAACAAAACAACTTTTGTGTATTTTTGAGAATACATGTTTTTCCTTGAGTTATTTTGTTTTTAATATTGTACAATGTTTGTTCTTTTTGTATAGGTGTTGTGGAATGACATTCTGTATCTTGGTAAATGCTCAAGGGGAAACGTCAATTATAAATGTTCTGTGACTACGAATTTGTATTTATTTTTCAAAATCTTCCAAAGGAAATGAATCCATGAACATTTACCAATACAAGTAAAAGGTCACAATATACCGATATTATATGAGAAAATATAAATAGGAAAAATCCTATTAATTCAAATTGAACGCACCTACACGGAATACTCTTAAATCACAAACAGCAATAGATCAAATTATAATTAACAAAACCACAACTAGATATGAAATAATAACGAATAATCTAGGTTACAGTGACCATGATGCACAAATTCTTACAATTACTAATAACATGAATACTGACACAATAAATAAAACACGCATGTAGAGCATTACCAGTTAACATAAAGTTATTTACGGACTACTTGCTGAAAGAATCATGGGGCAGTTTATAACGCTATTGACACAATGAAAAAGTAATTTTATTTTCTCAAGCTTTCATTTCTTTACTTTCCTATTAAAAGAAAATTAACATTTCACGAAAAGTAATACTTGGATCACAAAGGAATTAGAACATCGTGTAAAATAAGCAATACTCTCTACTTTGTTCTAAACGTCATGACGTATCTCAAGATTTCCTTATCTACTTTAAAAAATACAAAACATTTATTTTTGAAGTCGTAAAGACGAGCTAAAATCATGAAAAACGATCGGATATTTAGAACTCAAATAATAAACAAATGCAATGTGGAATATAATAAAATACTACCAAATCAACTAAACCTGCTGAGAATGTTGTTTTAAAATATAACGATATAAATGTCAACGATCCGGCCACAGTGGCTAATCTCTTTAACCAATACTTTTCGCGAGAATTGCTGCCGATCTCACTAAGGTCTTCAGGCACAAATTCAAAAATGAATCTCACAAATCTAATTTGTGGGTCTTGTCAAAGTAGATCATACTGCTGTTCTGAGAAATATTTTAAACGTCACAGTGGTTCTTATATAACACTTTTCAAATTAATATGGAATGATTACTTTTCTAACATTATTGTTTCTCCCGCTTTAAACGTGTTTTATTATTATTATTATTATTATTATTATTATTATTATTATTATTATTTCATTTGGGTAATCTAATTTATTCAAAAAGGTAGAAAATTACTGATGTGATAAGTAGTTTATAAGAAACAATACTTATTTCTTATCTCGGAAAAATATGTGAACGAAATGTGTAATCAAATATGTATGTCCGTTGTTTACTGTAAATCTTACACTCGAAGTTAGTTTCGGAATTGTTATGGAAACGTTTTCTTATATATTCAAATAGGTTTTCTCAATACTTTTCTTAGGCGCTAATCAAATTACAAATCAATTGTTATTTCATCGTTCATCCACTATGTATTCAAATTCTTTCTAATGTTTGAGATCGTTATCAAATTAAATTTCATTTAGCTGAGCCATTGTTGTTTCTACTCAGTTTCCTCTTAAGTGATATTCCTATAAACGCTTCAAAAACATCCACAATTCGACAGTTTCTTTCAATGTTTTCATACTCTCTTTTGAAATTGGTAAGTTCATTGACTCATATTCCACTCATTCGCGCCTTATCAGAATCAAATCCTTAACCAATGGGCGCTATCTCGCGTATTACGACCGCGTCTGTTGTTTTTGTCTAACTTGGTCCGTTTAATACCACATCTGGCCTGAAAAGGCTTCCCGCGAACTTAATTATCAAAAAAATAGGACGCCGTGAAACGTTGATGTGTTTTCAGTGTTTGCAACCTTGACTTCAATTTGCGACCTACTCCTCGACAGACGTCAATGTTTCGAGTCCGAGCTACGAATTTGATTGGTATGTTAAACATCGTGTTTCATGAAATTCCATTCGCGTTACGAAGGTCTTTCTGGCAGCTGTGCTGATTATTTCTCGATTATATTGTTCACAAAAAATCATTGGACGCAGAAGAATAAAAACATTTCAACGGAAGTTCGACTATTTTCTCACTTTTTGATTGTGAATTACGTTACATGTATAAATTTAGTTTCCCTAATGCTTACGAAAAAAATTTATATTCTTAAAATTTAAAATAAGACACAAGTGCGATGGGTAACCTGCATATTTTGTATGCAGTATCATTTCGTATTATAGATCGATACTCTTCAAACCATTTCAAAGGGTTGTGGGTTTACTGGTGTTTTTCTATTTCTTTTAATATTTTTCTTTTAATGGGTTTCTATTTCTTAATATTTTCCACAGTCAAAAATCTTTTATATTTTGAGAAAATGGACTTGAGATTGTTATGTTAACTCAAATGATATAAATCATTTATTAAAATTTAATTTGAAAATGTTATTTCTATTGGCCCTGTGAAATTAATTGTAATACATCGGTTTGATTTATTAATCTTACCAGGGCATCAACTGCTGTGGTTATTAGTCATAATGTAGTAAATGAATGGGTGAAGTAATATTAACTGGAGGTGGCAAGTGTCTCGCTAGATAGTACAATCCGGTACCGACGTACTTGGGATGTACCGCCGGACTTGATCCCCCGTTGGACAAGCTCTAAGCTCTCGACTGATCTCCCGATGTGGTGTCGAAAATCTAGAATACACAGAAAGTGTCGGAAATCAGAATTGCTGCAGTCAACGTAATGATGGATGTGATTTAATTCAGCGTGGATCAAAAATATCGGAAAAAGCTACTAATTTGAGTTTAGCAACTGGAAATATAAAATATCTGCATTTCAGCGTGCCTGATTTCAGCGTAGTTGTAGGTAACTTAAAATTCCTGCACCGCGTATCTAAATAAATAACGTCGGTAATTTTATTGTAATTATATATTATGTTATCTTATTGTAATAGATAGTGCATTACCAAACAACACACTTATCTAAAATTTGAAGGTGCTCAAAAAAGAACTGAGGCTCTCTTAATATTCAAAATACCACTGTAAGACACAGATTCGGAAAGCGACGTATTAGATAAGCGGGGTTGTTATAAACACTTCCAGCCTGTTTTACATCCAAATTAATATCCGTATCATTGCTTGCTTAGGCGGATGTTTCGCATTTAGCCTACGCCCCCTTATATCAGGAATAAACGATGCGTTGTTTTGCCGACAGTAATAACCAATCTTGATAAGCGACCTAAAAGAACCGACTTTATTAGGCGGTATAAAAGAACCAACGTTATTAAGACGATTTTTAAAAAAGGACCTTTTGAGACCATTAAAAAAATTGACCTTATTAGACGATCAAAAAGAACCGACCTTATTGGATTTCAATCCCAGTCCCCAGTCTGGGCTCATTTGAATGTAGGAGGCCTAACAGTGCATTACCAGCCTGTCAATGCCATTCTGGAATGTGGAGAACACCACTAGAGGGACGGGGTGTCAAGGACGGACACCCAGTATAAATTGCAATACAATTGAAGGAAAATTTAGAAATAATACTACGTCTAGTTAACAATGGATTAAAATTATTTTTACCAAGTTATTTTTAAATTTCAGTTTTTTGAAGTTTGGCAAAATTTATTTTAACATTTCCATTATTTCACACTTTCCGCAGACCATGGACGATCAGGTAATGTTTTAAGTGCTTCTTGAACATTCACAATGTCGGTATGACTGCACAACTGTTATCTACACTGAAATACTATGTACGACATGTTTATGGACAAAGAGTCTGTAGAGAACACCCGAATTTTCACAAGGCAATTACGCATGATAACATTGTCAATTATTTTTTTAAAATGTCGATAACAGTTCATGAAATGCAAAACAATCGCTGAAAGTGAAGAAAAATTCTAATAACGAAAGTAGTAAACGATGAAACAGTAACTCTTTACCTTAACATAGACAGAAGGAAAACTTTTACACTGGGGTGTTGTTGATGCCCACCCTCCCATTAATTCGCCGCTGTTAAAAATTAAACACGTCACTTTTACGGTAGTTTTCTCCGCATTGGCAACTTTTCACAAAACATTTATTGTTTTCCCTCTCTTTCACCTTAAACTTGGTTGGTGTCACAATAAAAGATTGTGGCGTTCTGTGTGCTTCTCTCTCGAGCTCAATTAGTTCGCTTCTCTTGGCATCGCAGTTAGATCGTCACATCGAAGGTCGTTTCGTGGGTAATCCGCCCCTTTCTGATGCATACCCCGTCAGAATGACCGCTGCTCAGCGATCGCATCACGCCCAAATTGATTGCTTGAACTGCCTGTTAGAAAGTGAGCAATTGACAGAAAATGATACGCTGGAAAAATGCGACAAACTGCAGAATGCAACGAAGGTAAATGAAATATGTGTGCATTGTGATTTTATTGACGAAATGTTTGGAAATTCAGTAAAGTAGTAATAGAATGACAAACAATCAAATGTAAATTCAAATTATGTTTTAAAATGTGTATATTTTTAAAACGATGTTATTACTAATTGAGACTTTTAGATTTGTCTGCAATGGCTCAGATACTTTATTGGACGTAATTAAAATAAACTATTATGTAATTCTAAAATTAGTCAATAAAAATGCCCCTTTTAGAAAATTATTACTGTTTTACCTTGTTATTACTGTTTTTCAAAATTAACATCTTTGAAATACCTCCTTAAATCTAACAAAACTATTTTGTTAGCGCGAAATGTTTTAGAAATGCAAGGAGAATGCGTCTTACATTTAATCAATTGACCGTTGAATATTTAATGGCTTTCTGTTAACAACTTCTTTTCTAATCGAATCAAATCATAAATATATATTACTGAATCGCTCCACAAAGCATTAAAAATAATTCAATAATATACAAATATATAGGCTCTAAAAATTCAAAGAAATGTGCAATAGTCATATGGAATGAAACCATCTCTTCTTTCCCTTTAAAACGCACCCCGAAAAGTAAATATCAGACCACCGTCAACGTTTTGGTAGAGGTTCCCGCCAAAATGCTAACATTTCGATCTCGTTGCTTGCGTCAATTATACTCCACAGCATTACGACCCGTAACATCCGCCACTCGCTCCAGGCACCTACCTTCCACCGCCCTCACTGCCTCCACACCGGTCTCTCGCTGACCTCTTGCTCTTGCGCCGCCCCCAATCTGCCTCACCTCCCCTCATCAGAGTCTCGTTGTCAGCACCACAACCTTTATCTCTCTTTGGATCCCCATTCTACGCATACCTCTCTCAGCACTTGGTGCGTCCTGTTTTCCGCCACTCTCTATCCCTTTCAACATCCCTGTTCCTCACCTCCACTTCTCTTTACTTTACACCACTTCCCATTGTCTCCTCCATTTCTTCCTCTTCTACTCACCGAGGCTTTTCATTCACCGCTGCTCCCCCACGAGCATTACCATTCCTTCGTTACTAGTTTCCGATCATCTTGCTTCTATTTTCTCCTTGGTTCCGAGACATGCACTTCCATTCCTCCATATCTCTTGCCAACAGTCTCCTCCTCGTCTTGCCTTCATTACTTCTCATCTCCTTTACCTCCGTATTCCTCTTACTTCTCACCTCCCTTACCTCAGGTCCTCGCTGTCAGCACCACAACCTTATCTCCCTTTGGATCCCCATTCTACTCATATCACTTGCTTCCGTCCTGCTTTCCGTCACCAACCCTTTGCCAATGCTCATTTGCCCCGTGCATCACTATCTTCATTGTGGTCATCACCCCCGTCATATCTGTCGACACTGCCGCCCCTCGTCCCAGCCTTTCCTCCCACCCACCCTCCTCGCTCGGTTGACCCCACCCCTTCACTTGAATCCGGTCGGCGCGGTGGCAGCAGTGCGGCTATTCGCCTCGCATTAGCGGCCATTTGTCTTCCTTAACGCGAATTCAATCTTCTAAATGGTGGCCGCCTCGAGGGTAGGAATGGGGGACAAGTAGTAACGGGTGGAGAGGAGCAATATCATATGGTGAACGATGTTGGAGTTATGGTGTTGCATGATGTAACCAGGCGTATAGACACATAAGAGATAAGTTGCACGGTGTTGACAAAGGATATAGATCTCTACGTTTTTAATTGAGATGTAGTTTATTTCTGAAGTGGCTCAATCTGAAGATATACTACATACAACGGTTTCCAAGTAAAGGTGGTCAGTATTTGTAAAATAAAGAACTACATGTAACGTCAACTAGACTTGAAGTACATGTCTACAAATGCTACAGAATACTTGACTCAAGTGATTATTATTAGAGTATTTAAATTTGTGATTGAAGCAGAGAATTGCTTGTGCAAATAAAGTAACATACGTTTAAATGAATGTAATATATTATACGGTTCTTGTTACCATGCGAATGTTAAGAGCGTACACATTTATACATTTTAAACGAAAACAAAGTGATATTTACAATGCTTAGCCATATAAGGCAATGAATTTTCAAGTTTTTACATGCGATTATTAAAGTCTTTATTACACTAAACACTTTATTATCTAAATTGAGGATTATAACAAATCTCTCTTGAATACAAGTTTGTTTTCGAACCGTGGAACGTGGACAACTGGCGAATTCCAAGGTTTATGTCATCAACATTACATTTTTAGAACATGTAGTACTCTAAAAGTATTTCCGAAATTTTTCCATTTACTTTCTCGATTCTGTGTATTGTGATTTGAGATTTACGTGATTTGAATTTACTTGCTTGTTGGAATGAGTATATTTCATATGGATAAAGAGACTGGTTAGAAATCATTTCGCTAGTTTAATTGATCTCAATAAAGGTAAAGTTAGCATGTCCTATAGTATTTAGTTATACATAATATGTGTATTTTTCAAAATGCTTTTACATTCACTACCATTCATGGCTGAGTTTCTATAGTTTTACCCTGCATAGCTGGTCGTCAAATACTCATCGGTTATTAACTTACCACACGAAAATGATAACGTTAATTAGATCTTAAACAGATATACTAGAGTGTAAGTACCAGTGTGGATCGTTCTAAATTCTCCATATATCTGTTTGTCAGTTTCACTACATATCCATCAACGAAGGTGGAACTTGAAAGTGCTGTGCTAACAATGGGATTTGTAAATGTTTATGTCTAGTCTTATTTCGCAAGAGTTTTTTGAATCTTCTTAGTATAATTCCTGCCGTGCACCTTATGCCGTATAACGCCAGACCGTACACCCAGAGACTCGAAGGTTCTCGATGCAACTGCCGCGACGATGCATTTTCCTCGTCTCTTCGATGTGCCCTCGCGAAAAAGCGTCATCGGTGGCTGGAAATTTGCGATTTTGAGATGAAGCCGGCAGCAAAGTGGTGCTTCGTCCTCGCAGTCTGAAGCACCCTCTTCCCCCCCCCCTCGGCCCAACCCTTCGGTCCCCCCTCGCCAAACCACCTCCGTCACCTGCTTCAAGCCTTCTCCTAGAGTGGGCATAATCCCTTCTTGCCACTTTTATCGTCTTCACTTCTACCATTTCTGCTTCTGGGAATTCACATCTATCATTTCATCTTTTAATGCACTGTCTCTACCAACCCCACCCCTACCATCCCCACCTCTGCCTTTCCCTCGTATACATCCCAATTCTAGAACTTCCGCCTTCGTCATCTGCGCAGCTACCGCCTTTGCCATCCCCGTCTCTGCCGTCTTCCTCTTTGCCATCCCCGCCTCTACAATCTACGCTTCTTCTATATTCTCCTCGAACATCCCCGTGTTTACTATAGTCGCCACTACCGTCTCCTTCTATTCCACTCCCACCTTTACCATCTACGAGTGTACTGACCCCGCCTCTACCATTCTCGCATCCTATACATTCCTCACTCGCGACATAACTAATCGCCCTATTTCATCCCCACGCCTCTAACTTCATCCTCAAACGTCCGCCTCTACGTCCCCATCTCTACGTCCCCGCTTCTACCGTCCCCCGCCTCTACGTTTCCGGCTCTGCGTCCGCGCCTCTACTTTCCAGTCTCCACGTCCCCCTCCTCTGTGTCCTCCACCTCTACCGTCTCGATCTCTACTTCCCCACCTCTTCGTTCCCCTCCCCTACGTTCCCGGTTGTACGCTCTCCCTTCCACTATCATTTCCACCTTCCATCTCAGCGTAGTCGTTGGAGAGCTAACCGGGGAAACCGACCCGGCGGTGGCGCGGCGGCGAGTGAAAGGGTGATGGGGCGCATGTCCCTGGCGCTCGGACTGGGGCGAAGCGAAGGCGGGGTCCGGGTGATGCGGTGCAGATGCAGCCGCGCCGGCTGTGACGAGCTGCAGACTCGCTGGGGCACGTAGGGGGCCCGAGGGAGCCGGTCGGTCATCTTGGAGGAACTCTGGGACAGCGTTTCCATCCAGACGCGAGGGGGTGGGGTGAAAGAGACCCGGAGGCTCATCCCAATGAAGAGAGGAAGGAATACGGTGGAATCGAGACGTACTGCGCAAGCTTGCCACAGTACTGCGGCGCTATAGGCGACTATGACAGTTCTCTCGCTACCGTGCTGTGATAAGTCATGTGACCTGCTCTGAAGCAATCAGCTTGCGAGAATTTGTTTACTTTCTCAAAGCCAGCGTTCCGCGTTGTCGCTCTCATCTGACTCACACGAAGTCGCGGAGGCGATAAAGTTCTGGTGTGGCGAAGGTATGAACATGACATCAAGACATGTCGTCGCCTATCAGTAAGTGTTAATGTTTTGAGATTTGATTTATTTGTCATGTAGGTGGTGCCATGAACATAGAATTGTGTGGCAACAGCGCATCAAACTGTCAAGGTCGCTTACGCTGCCAGTACTCTTGTTAATTACATACGTATTATCCTTTAATAACATAGTTTTGTTTTATTTACTTTGTTCTTAAAGCAGTAATTTCTTTGTTAACGATCTATGGTATTCTTACTTCTTGGAACAGACAGGTACAAACATTTTACCTCATTTGTTCAATAAATGTGCAGACTTAATAACCACTAATAACGCGACTCAGTAATCGACTACTAACCACTGATTTGTAATATAAAGATCAATCCACTGGCGACCAATGAATGCCTTCCTGGTGGCAAATCGTATACAAAGCGCGTGGTACCTGTATTGGAAAGAAAAGGTTTTCTACTCCTTTTGTTCTGTTAAAAAATGACTTCTTTCACAGGAAATTGTACAAAAACTGTCAGCATGTCGGCCGAAACTCATTTAGCAACGTTATCAATTTATTTCATATTTTGGTCATGATACAAACATTGCTTCCTATTGAAAGTTACACAATGCACGTTTCCATAGTTAACAAATCTGACAATGCATGCTACTTGATAGATTAAAACCGCTCTCAATAACTATTAAAATAGAAGTTACAAATGTAGACATTCTTAGTAATTCCGTAATTTAATTTTCCTCGGAGTTGTATTTAAACAGTTTATTACATAACTAAAATAAGTATTATATTCACACAGATTTGAACTAATAATAATGATGATAGTGAGATATAAAATTTTCCTCTCACATTTATATCTGCTAAAGATCTTGGCGTCCGGCTTGCTGGGTCAATGGGTCACGATATATTGTTATAATCCTTATTACCTCTATATTGGATTATAGGATCCATGAAACTATATACAGCGCAGCTGGAATCGAAATAGAATGATTCTATTCCTAATTCATTTCTGTTTGGATTGACTAAATGAAAAGTCACTTTCTTTTCTAAAGAACAAAATTCAACAAAGTTCATTTTTACGCTTTTAGCAAACAATTTAGTGAATTTACAATTTTTAGGCCTTTGATCAAGATATCTTTCAATTTACACTTCTGCCCCTATCCAAGCTGGTCTCAAACTATCGAAATTATCAGTCCCGATTACGTCCTATGACATAGTCCCGAACTCGATTACCACTCCCGACAAAGTTCAGATTTATACATCAATATTATTGCTTCCACATGAAAATATCTGCAATATCATTCACTGTCTTAAAATTTCACACAATGTGAATTCATCTAGATTGTACTCGTTCCTCTCCCGAACCTACGATCAGTTCAGAAAGCGCGTTTCCGAGCAGAATGGGAAATCTTCCTGCATGATTCATCCTCGAAGACTTCCGTATTAAACTACCTTCATTTTTTTCTGTTATTTGACCGTCCTTCTCTCCTTAGCCAATCCATACGTTTATTTATATTTTGGTGTAGCGTCTAAAACGTCTTCGCCCAATCCCAAATTTTCTACTTTCGGCATCCAGAAACTCTTAATGCATTTAGAAAAAACAAAAAACTATTGTTTATTCACGGTCGTTGCTAAGCTCTAGCTCTCGTGATATTTCGTAATGCATGTTCCACCATATTGTCTAGAAATAAATGTTAGTTTATTTTAACGTGACATATCGGTATGTCACAAATAGTGTGATGATAATATAAGCCCATTGAATCTCTAAAAGGGCAAGGGCCTCCTGACAGAACACAGGGGTGGTTCTGCTTCTCTATAGGTGAACCAGTCCTTAAGAGATTTAGTGTTATCACTACAGTACTACCAGACTGCATGTGCATTGCACATTTTAATACTAACAGCACTCAGATTTCAGATACATTCTAATGTCTCTTTTGTTGGTCACTTGACATTTCTCTTTGTTTATACACTTACTCTTATTTTAGTTTTCACACTTGAATTTACTTTAGTATTTACACTTGCATTTTTTCACATTTAACACATCCTTTCACTAATGCTTTGTGTCATTTGTTTCTTTTGAACCTTCCATGTTTCCCGGATCCTTGCTATTCGTGACCATATGTTGCCATAACCATTCTTAAAGACATCGGCCCATCTTTGTTTAGGGCGTTCTCTTCTTCCTTCAACCTGGGACCCTGTCTAGGAAGGTCCTGAGTTGTAATAATAATAATAATAATAATAATCATTATATCATTGTTATTTATTTCATTTAATATTACCCTTTTATAGTAGTAAATTCTTTGAATTGATTGATTATAGTAAGTAATTTTATTTGTTTTCATAAAAATATTGTCTGATATCCTAATTTTTAACTTTCCTTTGACTATTATTATCCTAATTGCCAGTATAATCTCTATCTATCTCTCACTCACAGATATTCTGTCCCTTACTGCGTGATCTCCTGAAAATTTCTCAACGGCTGTGAGAAAACGACCTCGCGCTCGAGCTGCGCGTAAACGATAAGGGAAAGCGAGCGATGGACACTGAGAGCACTTCAGGGCCGAGTCGCCGCGGAATTAACTTCGGGGCGTGAATATGTATGATAATGAAGGAACTCTGTGGAATACGCTGTCAAGATTATCATGCCGCAAAGAGACTCTTTTCTGGAAGGATTCGTTTAACACGCGCATTCAGCGTTCGCTTTCTGTGTTATTGTAAACAGTATTTCAATTTCTTTGTAGTGTTTATGTTTTTACTTTATCCTGATAATTCGGTTCAAGGTAGATTCTAAATGGAATTCTAAATATAATTATTTTCTGGTATTATAAAATATTCCAAATAGTTTGCTAATTTAGGTCTCTATGATATCGGAGATTTTCCGATGGTGGTTTGTCTGGAGATGTCGAACTGAGTGCCGAGATTTTCGAAATAATTATCCAAAAACGATATTCAATTGTATTCTAGTTTATATCTCCTTAAGATATGTTACAATACTGTTTGCTGCATTGCTGGCTATAAATATTAATTAACAAGTTCGCATCTACTCATTACCTAGTAATGGGAACATGGTTATGAGTTAAATGTACTTTGCAGGCATAAGTGACTCAACTTGTTGAAACGACATAGTTGCAACTCATAACAAAGCTTGTGTCATCTATCCTGCTTAAGAGTTTCTCCTCCATCTTTACGACATATTTGAATAATGTCCCATCTTTATATAATATACTAAGAAAAGATTCTGCTTGTGTAACATTTACAATATTCCGTAGATCCAGAACCTCGTAAGTGTGCTATTATGGATAGGTAATTTCTCCCAAAGGAATGCATCAAACTCATTTAAGACGATAAAACAGAAGTTTAAATGTAACAATATACGGAAACAGAACATTTACAACCAGTATTGTACGATATGCTATAACACTTATTACCATTATACTTAGCCAGAAAACGATGCTTTCAAAGTTCTAAATTGTGTAAAGAGACTTGCATTCGTATTTCATTTCGTATTTATTCACTTCGTATTGTATTGAAACGTGAAAATTATTCATAAATTGTATTTACATGCAAAAATTAGTTTGATTATTTCAATATTAATTAAACAGAATAATAAAAGAGAGAAATTTACTTTACTTTTGTAAATATAAATTTATTGAAAGTTTACATTTAATTAAAAATAAGATATATATTTCAACATTGAATTGTTCTCTAATATGTGACTATTGATTTACGTGTAATATCAAATGCGGAGAGTTAAAGTACAAAACAGAAAACAATAAAATTCACCGTAAAGCTTCCAGGACTTCTCAACCTTTTTATTCAGCATTATTTTTTAAATGACTATCAACTGAAGGCAATATTTCTCTTAGAAATGACATTTCCGAAAATTTAAATGAACTTTCATCTTATCACGAAATTGTAGAAATAAATATTGAGGGATTAAAAAGGAATCTGAACAAAATTAGTAATCTCTCTTTTAAATCCATTGTTGTATGTGGAGATTTCAATATTGATTTTCTGAGCGAATCCCACGAAAAAGAGCAGTTTCTGAATTTAATTCATTCTTTTAATTTAGATATTACAGTGAACGTACCTACACAGGATACTCTTAAATCACAAGCAACAATAGATCAAATTATAATTAACAAAACCACAACTAGATATGAAATAATAACGAATAATCTAGGTTACAGTGACCACGATGCACAAATTCTTACAATTACTAATAACATGAATACTGACACAATAAATAAAACACGCATGTGCCGAGCATTTACTTCTGTTAACATAAAGTTATTTACGGACTACTTGCTGGAAAGAATCATGTGGGAGGCAGTTTTATAACGCTATTGACACAAATAAAAAATATAATTTATTTTCTCAAAGCTTTCATTTCTCTTTAACGCATGCTTTCCTATTAAAAGAAAATTAAACATTTCACGAATAATGCTTGGATCACAAAAGGAATTAGAAATCGTGTAAAAATAAACGTACTCTCTACTTTATTTTTAAACGTCACTGACACATATCTCAAGATTTTCTTATCTATTTTAAAATACAAAACATTTATTTTGAAAAGTCATAAAGACGAGCTAAAATCATGAAGCAATCAGGATATTTTGAACTCAAATAATAAAACAAAAAGCAATGTGGAATATAATAAAAATACTGCAAATCAACTAGAAAACCCGTAGAGAATGTTGTTTTTAAATATAACGATATAAATGTGAACGATCCGACAGCAGTGGCTATCTCTTTTAACCAATACTTTTCGAGAAATTGCTGCCGATCTCTAAGGGTCTTCAGGCACAAAACTCAAAAACAGACAGTTCACCCAACATTTTAGACACAATGTTCGTTTCCGAAACTTCTTCCTATGAAATTCTCAAAATAATCAGTAAACTAAAAAATAAATATTCGACCGGTTTAGATGAATTCCCGGATTCTTTGTTAAAGACCTGTGCGTATGCCATTATACACCCGTTAACTCACATATTTAATGCATCCTTATGCACGGAACGTTTCAGATATTTTCAAAACGTAAATTAAGCGCTTTTCAAAAACGCTTGAAAATGAAATTCAAAATTATCGGCCCATTTCTCTTCTATCGTTTTTCAAAATATTAGAGACTTTTGCGTACGAATGGAAACCTTTCTCACTAAACACGACGCGCTTTCAGATTGCCAACATGGATTTAGAAATCAAAATCAACGGAAACAGCCTGTTTTCTTTTCTTAAAGATGTCGCCTCATCATTGGATCAAAATTGAAGGCACCTATTGGATTATTTTAGATCTCTCAAAGCTTTTTGTCATTGATCATGACATTTTACTTTTCAAATTACCTTCATATGGAATTCGTGGTATTACTCTGGAATTGGGTTATGTTCGTACCTTAAACAACGATCTCAGAGTTAGAAATGCCTTCTGGAATGATGGGACATTACGTACGCACCTTTCCGTCTTTGCCCGTTGCGGTGGAGTTCCTCAGGATCGATTTTAAATTTCTCTGTTCCTACTTTTACGTAAACGATATGCCCTCGACGATTCAACCGAAACGGAGAGAACGGTTCTCTTTGCGGATGATACGAACATCCTTTGCAATAAAAGAAACCGTAAATAGTACAATATCAGATGTTTCAAATTGGTTCCGAAATAACAAATTAATAGTAAACGAAAAGAAAACGGTTTAATGCAGTTTTCCATTTCAAATAAACAATTCTGTGCTCCATTGAAAATGAACAGTGTACCATTGACTGATGTTAAGGTAACAAAATTTTTAGGTCTCTCAATTCAGTCAAACCTTAAATGGAACGTCCATTTAAATGAATTGAACACAAAATTAAGTTCATTATGCTACGCGTTCAGAATTCTTGCAAATTCAGTCAGCCTTCATACTGCTCGTTGTGTATACTTCGCGAATGTTCATTCCCGCCTGAGATATGGCATAATATTCTGAAATACATCTTATAGCTCCCAGACTTTTTAGATTACAAAAACAGATTGTACGAATAATAGCAAATCCACCCGATTTCATATAAGCCTCTCTTCATTAATCTAGGAATTTTACCATTACCGTGTCTTTTTATTTACGAATCAGTGGTTTTTGTAAAAAATGACTTGCTCAAAGGCGGGAATATATTTTCAGAAAATGCCGAAGTCTATTACTATAACACTCGACGTAGAAATCATATTCATCAGGTGACAGTATCAACAGCTCATTACAAAAAATTCACATACAATACATGTACATTATTTGCTTACTTTGCCAGATGATAAACAGTTAAATTCAATAGAAAGTTTAAATCCCAAAGTGAATCATTTCTGCTGCATAACTGTTTCTACTGATTAGAGACTATGAGCATCACAAAGAAAGGATCATTAATTTTAACAATGATACATAATGCATTATTTACCATTTGGACTGTATAAATGAGTATAAACAACCTGTAACAACTATTGTACTACAGCTTCCGGGTCAATGACCCCCATCTCGATCAAGTTTTTCGTCCAGTTTCCCTGATCCATTGAGCAAATGCTGAGATGGCCCCTTGTTTTGCTTCTGGACATAAATGTAACTTCATTTTCTGTCTACGTCTTCTAGAATTCAGTGGGAAATACATTTATTCAAATTATCGTTTCCATGTTGTCGCGGCAGGGAGAGTAATAAGAGCCAAAATTTATTGCTTATTTTCTTTGAAAAGCCATTTTTGTATGGGAGTTTTTGTTGTTTTTTCTCCTTTCCAAAATTCAAAATTTGTACTTATTTATCATGAAAATGGATTTTATTACATAGAGTTTTGTTTTTTCTCTCCCTTTCAAAATTCAAAATTTATTGTTGTTTATCCTTGAAAATAGGTTTATTGCATGGGAGTTTTTGTTTTTTTTCTCCTTTCAAATTCAAAATTTAAGTAGTATGACTTGGTGTAGAGATCGCAGAATTTTGAAAATGTGCACACAATTCACTTTTCCCCATAGCACGTCATACGCAGTTTTTAACTGTTTTTTTGACGCAAATAAATAAATAAATAAATAAATAAATCTCCATGATTCTTGCAAATAAAATGTTTCTGAAGTTCATTGGATCAATGTCGTCGGTATTCAACTGAAACTCACTGAGTCAATTTTTAATGTTTTTTAATTATTTACATGGGTAGACTACATTTTTCTGCTCTTTAGATTCGTAGGTTTGTTGAAATTCTAAGTTTGTGCATGTACTGAATTATATTTAATTAGATGTTTTTGCTAAGTCACATAACAGTGAAAATGCAAGAAAAAATCAACTTGAGATCTTTGTTTTCAAAGTAAAGTACTTTATTAAATTGTTTATTAAAATAACCAGATTTGTTTTCTTTCCAGACCAAGATCAAACTAGAAATTTTTAACAGAATATTCAACTAATGTAACTCAAAATACGGTTTTTGGACTGGTTTTACTTGTATACAGACAATATTGTCTATATATTTGTTAATTAAAAGAAAGTAATTAAAGTATCTAAGAGTTATGTATGAAATACAAAAATTCAAACCTAATTTTTTCCAATGCATTTTCTCTTTTTGATTTTTTCTGAAAAAGTCTTTATTACGCAAGCATGTCGATCCAGTCCCCACTCTGAAGAACATTAACTCAATTGCAAGTAAATCCATGTTTATGCAGTTATAACTAGTTAGATGATTCGCTAGGCAGACATTGATTGAAAGTTTTCTACCATTTACAGTATTTATTTACAGGATTTTTACTATTTACAATATAAACATTTTTACAAGATATTATTTAAAATTTCTTATGAGTAATCATTTAATGTAATTCTAAATGTAGGATTGGGAATGCAAAATAATCTGCACCATTATATGTCTTCTGTTAGGTCTTCTTCGTGATTTTATTGATTCTTTTAGGATTAAAAATTTGAAAAATGATTTTCAATCAACTTTATTTTAATTTAAATTTCTGTCGAAAAAATTACAATTTAGATTCAAGAATCAATAATTTTGAAGGAATCAAAACTTTTGAAAGAAACAATAATAAACCAACGATTTTAAATGCAATAGTAGTTTCTTGACAATCATGATGCGTTGCTCATCTCAACATTTTTCATTTGTATATGACATGATAAATTAAAATTTGTTTGAAAGTTATAACTAATCCAACAGTGGAATTTATTATTTTATTATCGCCTATATGAGGCTAATGGATAATCGCTATGCCCTACATTGCCTGTACATTAAACTGAAATAATGACCATATGTCACTGCCATAGATAACAAAACGATTGCGGTGAAACGCGTTCTGTCACTAAAGAGCTTTCAAGCGTCCCCATTGCTAAAATTCCATTATATTCTCATCAATTTCGTTTATCGCGCGTCGCTCAAAGATAAAATGTGGTAATGTGATAAATTACGTTCGGAATGTTGTGCTATTCCATTAACTACACTCAACATTCTAGGGAAAAGAGATGAGACTCTGTCCTGATTCGGCATGACTGGCATGTGTCATGTTATGTGCTCTCCTACGTGCATGTTTTATGCTATGGTGTTTCAGTTAGGGCTCTGTATAGCAAGAACTGTACGTAGATGATCGCGTTGTTTCTTCCTAAGATCACGCGCGCGCTGTGTGATTCATTGAAAACAGCGGCTGTGAGCTGTGGACCCCTCAGTCCACCTGAGTTTGTCATTACAAACGCTATGTATTTTGAATAATACTTCTCACATGTCCAAGTTTAGGAAGGAATATGAGTTTTAGTTGAATTTTTTTTTAATGTTTATTGCTGGTTGTTATTGTGTGCTTGTACCATTTTAATTTATCAAATAACTAGTATAAAAAACAAATGATAACAGTGAACTTTTCTACCGTATTGTGGGTCTTCTTTTATACTATTCAATGTTCGTACTTCACAATTCAGAATTATAGCACAGGTAGTTAAATGATGAAACATAGTGTAGTACATCGTAAGGCTTATATGTTAATTCATGGTTAACGCTAAGTAAGTTCAATGCATGAAAACATTGCCACACAAACTCCTGGAAACATGAAATTCGATTTAAACAGATTAATTATTTTATTTCTTTATTATAATAAAATTTATTGCACTGTCTAAAAACATCGTCTCTAGAATATTATTTTTCATTTGTCAAACCTAATATTGCAGCATTTACATATTTTCAATTAATAAAATTATGACGAAATTATGTGAAAGTGCTTGTTACATCAATTAATTAGTCATAGTCCCGTTTAACATTGTTAACACATCAAACAGAAGGAAAAAAGTTTTAGAATTAAAATATAACTGAAACACCGTCTGTAGTTTGCGTTTTTGGCATCTGAATGACGGTAATTTTTAAAGATAAGACATTTCATTTCGCAACTGTCCATGACTATCTGGCAGCTGTTAAGAAGTTCTATCCAAACAGCTCCTCGTTTTTTCGCAAGAGCCGCCAACTTTACAAGTCGTGCTCCGCTTTCATCGCCACTCGGTTCGAAGGCTTTCCGTCGCTTACGGGGTTTCGCGCCTATTTCCAGCGCCGTGGATCGGAAAGATGAGGCGACGACGGCGGCTGGTGAACAAGCGAGCCGACGGCCGCGACGCCAGCTCAACGACAGCGTCGTAAACACGCGCGGTCGGGCAGGGAGTAGTTGGCTTATCGAAACGACGCACCTGCGCGCGTGCTCGCTCTTTGCGCGCCGTCACGGAGTAAGCAAAGCAAACAGTTGGCGCGCGAACAAATCGGCGAACGGCGGCGGTGGCGCCGCACAGTGGGCCAGAGGAGGGGAAAGTTAGATCAAAATATGCTTCAGAAGCTCCGTTTGACGTGAAAGGGGTAGCAAAATGTCTCCTCCATCGTTCTCCAATCAGGAAAGGAAGGGAGAATCACACCATTTCATTCAGTGCAAGCTTGAACGTGTACGAGTTATGCCAGGCGCATTTCCTCGCTCTCACAGAATGAAGAGAGTTTTGGGTGCAAATATTTTTGCTCTCTCGACTAACAGAATCGTATGTGCTATGGATACGATTCTTGGAGATACGTATTTTAAATTTATATTTTAAAATCATATTCCTTGAACAATCATTTAGTAATTCCAAGTAGAAACTCCGTGTGTCGCAATGGAATTACATTTTAAAATTGTTTTTAATAGTTACCTTTCCGGCGTTTCCGGGCTATGAAATTAACCGAATCGCATTCTGGAATTCATCTAGTTTTCAAAACATTAATCAAAGTTTGCACATGTTTGCCCCGTTTTGCGTTTAGGTACTTTATTTGTAACATCTAGTTTTGTTAGCCTTTCTATCTACAACATTACTTTTTTATTTTTCCTTCATTATCTGGTAATGATAGCTTTTTATTAACAAGAAGAGATCTGTATGGTGTTATTAAACTTAAAGGAAAAAAAACGTAAAAAGTGCAACCTGAAAAATTTGCCTCGCAGATATTAATTGCATCTAACTCACTGAAGTTTCTTGCAATAGAGCAAAATTATCGCAAAGGCACAATCTAGAAGTTACGCCAAAGTTAAGGGCTTCAAATACAAATTCACGTTTTGAAGAAGAATCACACGAGGAAAGTTCTAACTTTAAGGTTATGTAAATAATTTTTTAAAGAATAATGTAAGTAAATTTGTAATGAGTTATGTAAATAAATTTTTAACTCATTATTTCATTATAAAATGTGTTTTTTATTGCCAAAAAATTCCAAAAACGCCAAAAATGCGCGCGCCAGCTTTTCCCTTTCTGGCCCCACTGTATATATATGCCTATCAAATGCGGAGTAAGCAAAGTAAACAGTGTGCGCACGGAAGTAATCGGTGAACGGCAGCGGTGGCGCGCTTGATGCGAGGAGAACAGCTGCCGGGCGAACGATGCTCGGAGGCTGCCGATGCTATACCGTTGGAATGTTGCAGGACGTTCAAAGTGGGAATGTAATATTATGTACATATGGAAGTGGATAACTCATGTTGTGGTCGTATTCAACGACCTCTTGATATCATTAATGTCCACTATAACTTATCTTGGTTTTGAAGACAACAAATTTACTTCATATTCGTGCAATATCTGAATACGTATTGTATTAATGTAAATTAGGATTATTCTTCCTATACGTACATAAAAAGTTCTTTTCTTATTTTTATCGTATGCCATCATTGGCCTTACAACAGAACACAACTCAGCACGGCGGTACTCATTACTTTACGTCAATATTTAATAAGCAATTACTCTCGAAATTTGACGCCGCAAAAATTTGCATATTGAGAAGCTCTGGTTATAAATTTAGCTTATCTTCTCAATTTCAATTTCCATGTACTTTTCTAAGGGCATTTGTATTGCGTCACTGAAACAATTCTTCTGCATGTAATAAAGATACAAAATCCTGAAAAATATATTTTCATGATGTTATCGTTTAATATTTTATTTTGGTTTTTAATATTACACATAACACTTGTAACATGGACTTAAATCAAAAAATAAAACTAAATGTTGTCAAATTATGATAGTGTGCATTAATGCGATAACATCTGTTGATCGTCAATAAATCTACCGTTTGGGAATCAGCATACGACTATTGGTTTTCAAGAAACAAATGACAGTTCTGAACATAGAGTCACACACACACACACACACACACACACACGTGCAGGTACGTATATATGCACGTGTGCAGAATATACGCAAGAATTTGCGTTCATATGTGTGATGTTACAAAATCTTGTCTTAATACGTAAAAACCATGACATAAATGTAATTTTGATGCACTTTTGTAAAAAAATTACACAAATGTAACTTTTTGAAGCGGCGTTAAGATTTACATTAAAGGGATTTTTTAATACATTATTGAATTTGTATTCACTAGTGCTTTCAATGATTTCTTGTGAAGCTTTTAGAAAACTCAAAACTTTTTTCTTATTTTATTTGAAATTAACTAAAACAATTCGCATTATCAGGAAAGCTCAAACAACATTTTTGCATAAAAGGCTCCTACTTTTTCAGTGATAAGTTTTGAATACAAAAACAGCTATTACTCTCCTTTGATATTATTAAAGTCCTATTTTAATTCAACTATTGAAGGTTAGTGAGACTAGTTAGATTACCCAGACATTTATTTTAAGCACACTAAACAGAATTGAAAACTAACTATGACGTAAAATTTTGTGCCACAAGACTAGTTTTTGTAATATGCCCTTATTATTACCATTGAATTTATTGACTTCCGTAGAGACAGTGAACATGCAAGTGTGTTCTTTAAGAAAAGTCCAATAGTTATAGCTATAACAGTTCCATACTTACTTCCAATATCATAAATAGCCTTTCCTTTTTATCATTCCGAAATAGAATTGACTGGAGTCTTGGAAGAATCACTCTTGGATCTCGAAAATCCATTAACTGATATTGGAGTAAGGAGTCTCAGTGCTAAAAGCCGAACTTTGAAGTTTCATTTTCTGGCTCAGGTTTAGGTTCAGTTTTCAAAGTCAGATTCAGATTCTGAGTATCGCGTTAAAGTCAAAGGTAAACCACAACGCTGTACGAGGAATGACACCTGCTGCTGAAGGCGAATGTATTGAGGTATCCACGTGCTTTGAATAGAATTGCGTTTTGTCTCCGCTAAGATTGTTTTCATATCCGGGCTTTGCCCTCCTGTAAAGAACAGGGTCGTGAAGAGAAAATATACAAAACATTATGTACGCGTTTAAGATCCTGGAGTCTTTTAAACTACCGTTACGTACCTACCATAAGTTTCAGGCGAAAAAGTGAAAAGAATAACGAAATTAATATATTTGATAATTCAAATTAAATAAACGCGATTTCCACCGTTGAAATCACCGAGGCGTAAGAATGTATGAAAATAAAATTCATAGCTTTAATTTTTAAAGCGATGTTGCGAAAAGAGCTTTACTCGGAGAAATAAAATGTTAACTTCACGGTCAGGGAAACTGAATTTGTCTGTATAACGGGTGGTTATTTAGTACGCTAATCAATTGGAGATTTACATCATATGCACATCGATATTACATGCATTACGAATATCCCTGCAATATGTACGTCAACAGCATCCATTGAGAAGACATTAATAAAATTATAGATCATATCCATGCAAGTCATATTTTGTATTCTTTTTCGAAAATAAACATATTATTTTAATCAATTTTGTTCAAATATATAAACGCTAGAAATCCTACAAAGTACTGACAGAAATGTACATGGTTCGACTCGTTTTCGAATAGAAAACATTTTTCTCGCTCTAATGTTGGTAAAGGATTTTGGGTTGGAAATTGTCATAAAATTAATTTAACGTCTTGTAACTTTTAAGTTATTATTTACAGCTGCAGAAAAAAGTACATCTTCTAATTTATGTTAATTATTTCTAATTATTGCGCTGGTAAATAGAATTATGAAATAATATCAATATGGACAAAGTGATAGCCTGCTGAAATGTCTTAATTTTTGAAGTTAATAATTCAGGAGATTCCCCAGAATTGAGTCACAATGTATATTGTGTGTATAAAAATGAATAGTTTTTATCATGAAAAATCACCAACCACTATCAATACATATTGTATCGACTTCAATTGCAATTACAAATATATTTTAGTGAATATTACTTGCAAATTTTACAAAATACATTATAAATACACTATTGTATTTGTTTATACTATAAAAAGTTATTACATTTTAAACTTTATTTTGTTAACTGAATACTTATTCAATTTATATGATAATGTTGAAATAAGAGTATATGCAATACAGTAATAATTGACCTTTGCATGCTGTTGAATATTTCTAAAAGAATTCATACATCTCTACTGCTTTAGTTGCGAACATTACCGCTACTCTGAACATAAAACGCTTTGAACTAAACAAGAAAATGATCATAACACTGCTACGAAAGTGATCATAACACAATTTACAAACTATTGTATTTTCGGAAATTGGAAACTAATGATAAGGCTTCTAATAAATAACTATAAATATGACTTCTAATGAAAATTCTTTGAAACGAATAATACGCTACATTAGCCACACCTTATGAGCGAATGCTGTATATGACAGCGCTCCTGTGTCTTGACGGCACACGGGCGGGCGCGCGCCGCAGCAGCCAAATCGGATTAGGGCGTGGCGCCGGCTGCTGCCCTCGCGACGCGCCTGGCGGCGGTGCACCTGCATTATGGAGCGGCTGCCCGGTCGGACTCTGATCCTCTCCTACTTGCGTCGCATACCGAAGCCATCCCGCACCCGGAGGACACCAGGCGGGGGAGGGGACAGTGAAGTGGACGGTGTTATACATCAACCCAAGAAAATTACCTAAAGTCAATTCTAAACGATAGATTGAACTGTTGACAAAATTTCTTCAAGTATGTAAGACATGAGAAAGGGAACAAAGAAAATATTCCAGCGATCTGCAGAGCTGACGGTTCGTTAGTACAAATGACAGTGAAAGGCGGCTTGTTTAAAAATAGGCGTACGCGTCGGTTTTCAAGCCGGAGGATCAGATTTCAGTAAATGATCATACCCGTAATAGAAACCTTTAGAGTCGATGCAAAATTATTAGAAAAAGGATCACTTAAGAATTAGGAGAAATAAATCTGTAGGTCTGACGGAATACCAGAATATTAGAAATTAGGAGAAGCCATGATTCCTTACCTTGCTCAGTTAATGGACGTCACTGTAAACCAATATGATTCCTCAAAATAGGAAAGAGGCAATTGTAGTACCGATTCCCAAGGGGGAGACAGGAGAATTGTTAATTATTATAGGCCCGTAGGTTTAACATTAGTCGTCTGCAAGCAGATGGAACACAAAATTGCGAATTACGTTAGACGAGACTGCATTAAAACCGACTGGCTTTTTCAAAATCAACACGGTTTTCGTCCTAGCTGACTAGACAGCCAGACTATTTCTTTATGTCAGGACAAGCAGATTCATTGGGCGAGGAGTAGGGACGACATAGTAATATTAGACTTTCTAAAGCATTTGATCTGGTTCCACACTTGGCCTTTTAATTGAAAAACTGTCAAAACTGGATTAGATCATCGAATAATCTTGTGGATAAAAGAATTTCTTTTAGGCCGAACTCAAGCAGTCAGAATAGGTGACAAACACTCATCGAAAGCCGATGTAACCTCTGCAAGGTCCCCCAGAAGTGTGTTAGGACCATTGCTATTCTTAGCGTTTATTAATGATATTGAAACCGGAATAAAATCGAAAGTTAGACTTTTCTGATGATTGCCATCTATAGGAGTATTGGCGCGTCTTGCCCGGATGAAAATGTTTTACAGAACGATCTTAACTGTTTATGGAACTGGACGTGCAGAAATAAGATGGAATTAAATCCGGAAAAGTTTTTGTTTTGCAATCTTGTCGAATGTTCACTCGAATTACAAGTTGAGACTAACGATATGCCGCGTGTAAAAATGTAAGTACTTGGGTTTGGTCCTGCGTAGCGACTTGAGTTGGTCGGATCATATTAACAATGCAATTCGAAAAATCATGGGCGCTGCACTTTGTAATGCGCATTCTAAAAACAATGGATTCAAATGCCCGATCCTTGGCATATATTATTAATAACATGGTCATGTCATATACAGTGAAGTGAAGTGTAGTGTGGTGGGGGCACGGGAGGGAGAGTGCAGTGTAGTGCAGCGCAGTGAAATGAAGTGAAGTGAAGTGGAGTGAAGTGTTAAGCTATAAGTCAACTTACAGATAACTCAAAATTAATTATAACTGAGATAAATCTTTAATTCTAGTATCAATTATATTTGTAAATATTCGTAATAGTTTCGTAATTGTATATTTAGTTGTAATAATGTTTGCCACCGAGCATTAGCTCAAAGCGAACTTTAATAAATCTATCTAACCGGCTAAGGACAACGGCATTAGACCATGCACTAAGTGTACGCAACATTTTGGCACCCAATCTGTAAAAATAGCCTTATAATCAATGAAAAATATTAACGTCATCAGCCACAGATCAGAGATTTTATGTTTCACAACAACCGTTGTCAAAACTGACTTACTTAATGATGGGAACATATTTTCATGTAATACTGATATTTATAATTACAACACAACGTAGAAATCATATTCATCAAGTGTCGATATCAACAGCTCACTACAAGAAATCCATACAATACATGTACGTTACTTTACAACGTTTTGTAAGACGTCATTAAACAATTAAAATCAGTTCACAAATTTAGGTTGAAAGTAAAATATTTCTGGTGATTACTGTTTCTGTACAATTAGAGACTGCACTGATCGCCAAGAACAAAAATAATGTTTACTTTAACAAAACAATGATACAGTGCCGGCCCGGTGGCCGAGATCGCTAAGGCAGTAGTGTCGTAGTGATCTCGGACCGAAGGATCGCGGGTTCGAGTCCCGCCTCGGGCATGGTTGTGTTGTGTTCGTCAACACCCGCCCTTATCATCAATCACCGTATCGTTTCATCCACATAGTTACCATACCGTTAACAGCAATAGTGGTCGCTAATGACCTTAGATGTTGAAGCGACTTTAAATAAAACAATTTTTAAAAAAATGATACAGTATAATGAATTAGTTTACATTTGTATTGTATAGTTTAAAAAAAAGACTTAATATACCTATAACAAGTAATGTACTTCAGCTTCCGAGTCAATGACCCCCCCCTCTCGATCGGGTTTTTGTCCAGTTTCCCTCATCCATTGAGCAAATGGTGAGATGGCCTCTTCATTGCTTCTGCATATAAAGTAACTTCACTAGCGCATGTTTTGTTGAGCTCTCTTTTTGCTCGTAATGATAGAGCTGCAGTTCGTTGACCGTTACAAATAAGTTTTCTATAACTCGGAAACGAAAATATCTAGTTTTTGAAATGTTAATCTTCTGCTTTTTTAATTTATTATTATTATTAATTATTATTATTATTATTATTATTATTATTATTACTATTTTTCAACTATTAATAGTTAAATTGTTGGGAAGGGATTAGAGACCAAAGAGAATCCAGACACATGGAGGATTTGGGTTCCACGAAATTGCACTGGTGAATTGTTAAATTTGTGCACGTCGTTGGCACATTTCGGTGCCAGAAGACATTCCAAATAATGATGCTATGCTATTGGAAGGAATGAGGAGGCCGGTGGGAGAACAGTATGTTCATGCATTACGTGTCTCAAGCCCCAAATACCTAACCGCAAATATGACGGGCCGATGCATGCATTATGCAAAGAGAAAAACGAGTTAGCTGCATTGGATGCATACGAACGCCTCGAACGACGAAAGGGAATAAATACATTTTTGTAATTATGGATGTCTTCTCGAAGTTCAATGCAAGTATATCAAGTGAACAAAATTAACTCAAATAATTGCTTGAAACTCGTGAAAGATTTGTTAAATGTGCGGGGACGTTCAAGCAAATATTGTCTGACCTGGGTTGATGTTCACCAGTGAAAGGTGGATAGAAGGCATGCAGGGCATGGGGCGACACCGATTCATTCTACTGTGAGAGACACCCTCAATCAAATCCGTCAGAACGGATAATGAAAGAATTATCAGATTATTTAGAACATATTATGTGAGAATCATGGGAAGTGGAATGAGTTAATACCAGACATCAATCGCTGGCTGAATCAGATTCCTCATGACAGTATTGGCATGACACTGGGAAGCACATTTCCAAAGGAAACCACCTCATATACTATATGCTCTGGAGAGAGAGGAAGTCACTCAGGAAGGACCACCGAAGACATCGGAACAGATACGTCAAAACTTAGTGCAAGCGGGTAAGGACAGGAAGGCAAAGTTGAAGAAGAGAACATATGAGTTTCACGAAGGGCAGACAGTATTGTTGCGTGTCCCTAAAGTTTCCAACCCTAAACTAAGGTTGTACGCAAAATTTTCCCGATATAACGCATAGAGAGGCCGTACATCATTGAACGATAACAAAACCCAAACGTAGCTAGAAGCTAGTCAACGATAACAGAGAAGATTAGTTAGGACATTATAATTTCTACAATTTAAGACCTTGCCCAACAAAGAGGCAATGGACAAGAATAGACCATGAAGTCATTGAATTTTCGGAGAAAATCCAAAAAGGAGAGGGTAATGAAACGCACCGCGTTTCTGCCTAAAACGTTACAACAAGTAAGCACGCGGCAAAACGGTTGCCAGGGGCGCCTGCTCTAAGAAACAGTTACGGGCGGCGAGAAATGTTGTCCAGTTGGCCGAAGCCGCTGAGAAAAAGACGCCGCGAGGGCTTCAGTGTACGGCCGTCGCCTGTAAGGGAAGGAAATTACCTGGGGCTGCTCCGCGTTCGAACAAGGTAGAATAGTGTCGCGAGCAGATGAGCGCTGAAAAAGTGATTGACGGACGAGTTGTGCTAGATATAACCATCATTATTATGGCTCGGACGTAGTGTAGGTAACAGCTATTATCGGGGTAGTATATTGAGAGAACATGTATGCAGAGGGTACGCCACGAGACTAATGGCCTGGTGAAATGGTGAGACACGTGCTAGTATTTGTACGTGAATAATTAGTGGCGTTTGTCAGCTCGCGGAAGATGACATTGAGGTAGATCTGGGTGAACTGGAAAGGAGTTCAGCGGGGAGGCGCAGAGGCACCGTGGGAAGATTACGCTGGAGAAGGTGCTTTGGAAACGCAGCGCATCCCATCGGTTGCCCCCCCAGTGGAGCGGGCATAGGCAGCACAGCGAAAGAGTACGAGACAACCCGAGAGTCCCCGAAGCCGCCGACGCTCGAGGAGGGAGTATTAAACGGCCGATATTTCCTCGATCGATGTAAGATCAGAAAAAGAACTAACAGTGATTCTGGGTGAGGAGTAAAAGAAAAGGACCACCACAGATATTGGTAATCAATAGTGATTTGTGTAGAATAAATAATCCATGTTTATTTTGTTCACGGAACAGTGGTAATCTGATTAATAACTGACCCATTCACGAAAAGAACACCTGTCCCTTGCAAATAAATTTACTGCGAACAAGCCGGGCTTACCGGTACGTCTCAATATATATATATATATATATATATATATATATATATATAGATATATATTAAAATTAGTGCAGGATTTTACCGCGGAGAATCAAGGAATATATAACAGGAAATCATTACGTAGAATAATAAGAATAAACTACAAGATAGAATATACTGGATGATCCAGATTGAGCAACATAGTTTTGCAGAAGAAGACATTTGCAGCCGCAAAAGAATCTGAAAATTCGTAATTATATAAATTAATTCTACTATTCTACTATGGTTATTTACTGGTGAGACTTTCTGCGAACTGGTTCTGGTGTATTTATGGTTTTTACTTTCGCCGCGTGACGTCCGTGCCGGCCACGCATCGAGGCAGCAACGATAAATAATTGGGTTATTGATATTGTATAAATTACACATGGGAAGTATAACAACGATCACTTCTCATCTATTTATTTAATAAATGTAGGCACAGAAAAATGAAATGAACGCTCTCTCGTATCGGAGACCATTGTAGTATCAGCTGTGGATTTCTCAGAAATTTCGGTGTTGCCCTACTCATTAGTTATCTGACATTGCAGATATCTGTGCCAGTAGTCAGGTCAACGATTTGAAACTTCGACAAAAATAAAGACAATAGTAGTGACATCTAGTGATCAAGAAGAGGAGCAAAGTGACGTATGCAAATCAGAGACCCTATTGAAAGTGTTAAGAACTACAATATAGAATAACTCCTAATAAAGAGAATACTACAATGACATCTAGTGACCAAGAAGAGAACTGGTACAAATCAAAGACCTGTTAAAGTGTTAATAGATTACACGCAGCGAGCAGAAATTCAAAAGGGAGAAAAAATGGAGAAAGATAGTGGAAAATCACGTCCAACAAAAACTCCAAACAAGAAAAACACAGATACCTCAGATACTATTCTAAAAATGCTTACGGAACTAAAGGGCTCAATCAGTGGATTAAAAAAAAGAAACAAATAATGAACTCACATCGTTGAGAAAGATCTTAAGATAGAGCTATATCATTGAAGAAGTCAAAGAATCAAAGCAATTTGAGAAGAAGAATACAAGAAATTTTAAGAAATTGAAGAAGGATTTCAAAAGACCGAAGAAAAAAAGAAAAGAAAAGAGAGGAATGATCAGTACTTGGAAGAATGCAAACAGCAAACACTCGAATCAGAATTGATAGAAAAACTGAAAGAATTTGCAACCAACTTCAGGAAAAATCTCAAAAGGTATCGAAAGAATGAAAAAATATTAGACACGACTTGAAAGATATTTATCAAAACTTCAAATCTAGAACAAAGGAAGCGAGAAGAAGCAAGGAAACGATGAAGGAAAAACATAATAATTAAATGCAAAGATATAGAACAAGACAAAATCTGACCTCTCCAAACAATAAGGACAATAATTAACAAGATGAACATGGCAGCTTACTATCATCCACTTACATCAGCCAAGATTGGAAAAAGCCAGGAATGGTTAGAATCAGAATGGAAACAATGAAGACAACATATCAGTGACAGAAAAACAAAATATAAATTAAAAAGGATAGGATTATTTTATAGAAGACAATATGATTTAGAAGAAGACAAATGCAAACAAAAATTCGTGCCAAAGCCAGAGAAGAACGCGAAAAAGGCAACACGGTGAAAATTGGCTTTCAAAAACTACAGGTTAATGGAGAGTGGATCTCACTACATGAACAATCCAAAGAAAGTGAAGCAAAAAACTAATTACCTCTCCCCAAAAACATAAACTACAGCAGCCAGAAATAAAGTGAATTTCAACTGTTAATAGACAAGAAAAAACCAGAGTACCATACAGTGGCGACCTTCAACGTCATCTGGCCTCCTTTCGATGAGAAATTCGGATATTGAAAAAGTCATCTACTAAGTGTACTCTAATCTGTGTTCTGTTAATCACTTTGACTGCTGACTGCTGTGGTTGACTAGTGAACTTTTTGCTCACTCTTTTAGTTATTCGTATCAATTGAATCACACTCCGACCAACTACCAGTTTTGAAGCAGTTTTCGCGTGTTATGCGTTTTTGCGGCTTTTGTGCAATTTTGTTTGTATTGTAACAACTACTCTGACTCATATTGTGACTCACCTATAATTGTCTATCGCACAATTATATTTTATTTTTCATTACCGTATGACCCGGCCTCTTCTGTATTTCCGTTATTCTAACTGCTTCTGTTTCCAGTAACTGACTGACTAATAAAACTGAATTAACACTGTAAGCGTTTATATTATTTGAGAGAATAATTTGTCTTTTGCATTATTATTATGTTTTCACTATGGAGCTGCTGTTTCTTCGCTTCTGCTGCTACAGTTTGAAGATTTTGAATAAATATCTTTCGAAGTCGTGTCTAACCTTCTTTCATTACTGCACGAATTTCTGATTGGTGCAGTCTTTCGGCTTTATCAATTCTTGGATTCAGTGTTTATGACATTCTTCCAAGATTGATCATTCTATCTTTTATAACTTTTTTCTTTCAGCCTAAATTCCTTTAATCCTTCTTCAATTTCTAAACCTCTTTGCATTCTTTAGCGTCATTTTTGACTAACGACTACTCTTCTTCAGACTACAACTGACCTGGGCTCTTTCTCAACGATATGAGATAAACCATTTGACACAACTTTGTCACTGATTGTGCTTTTAATAATGCATCTGAACATCAGCTCATTTTTTCACTATTTTGAAGCACGTTGGACGTGATTTTCCCGCCATCTTTTGCCATTTTCGCACGCTGTGTGAACTAAATAACACTTTCAATACGAGTAACACATTTGCTATGCTCACTGATTCTCTTCTTGAGATACTTTAGGTAAATATTGACTATGCTTTATTAGGAAGTTATTACCTGTTGATTCTTAACACGGCGAAGTGCTCTGTTTATGGGTATCATCGCTGATGTCACTACTAACCGGCTCTTTTATTATTCTTGTTTAGTTTCGCAAATCGTGGACCTGAACTGCAACGCAGACTATCTGCAATGTCGGGCTCTTTACTGTATTTAACACCAATTCTGGCCAGCTATTACAATGTCTCCGATACGGAGTATTCTATTTCACTGTATACGTTATTAACTTTGTGAATGATGATCGTTATTACTACTTTCTAGCAATGCTATTTATGCAATATCAACTCTTAATTGTTATCGTTAGCTTCGACTGTCGCACGGCGTGAACGACGGCAATCATAAACTCACAGATTCAGTTCTGAAAAATCTCTCCAGTAAACCTTAACCATGGTAAGAATATTAAATTGAGCCTTTATGACAATTTTCAATTCTTTGCGGCTATCTATTTCTACTAGCTCTGTTGCTCGTCCTGAATGTCAAGTATAATCTGCTCTTTGTGCTGACTAAGCACAGGTTTCACTGTGTCTTCTATTATATTCATGATTACTCACTGATAAGCCTTGCTATATGCTATGTATATATATGTATATGTATATATATATATATATTGGGAGCACATATACAATGTAATTCTGTAAGCATTATTTGCAAAAGGACACAGTGATTCTTGAATAAGTTTAATCGAACACCACTATTCCCGGTAAATAACTATGGTGTGCTGCAAATCTTTATTGATACCAGCTATCTGTGGTGGTCACCTTTACCTCACCAAATCACTGTTGCTCGATCTTGCGTCGATCGTACCGTTTATCTCTCCTCGGCGTCGGCGGCTCAGTTGTCTCGTATAACTTTTCGCTATTGCTGCTGCCGCTCGCCGGGGCAACGATGCGCTGCGTTTGCCTTGCTATCTTGCGACGCCTCTGCGCCTCCCCTCACCGCAGATCACTCCCGTCATCTTTCGCGGCTGACAAACGCCGCTATTATTCGGTACGGTTCTGGCACGTCCGCCATTTCTCGTGGCGTACTCTGCATACACGTTCTCTCAATAGTACTACCCCCGAACAACAACTGGCGCCGAAGCCGTGGCCTGTTTATCTAACTCGCGTCGTGCCGCAGCGCTCATTCGTTCGCGGCTATGTCTGTTCGAACACGAACGGCCCAGTACTTCGCTTCGCTGCGGGCGACCCGTACCACGCGGCTCGCGGCTTCGACTGGCTACGCAACATTTTCGCCGCCAGTAACATTTCTTGTGACTGGCGAGCACCTCTGTTGCACGTGCTTTCTCGCCGTTACAGGCGAAGCTTGCGTGCGTTTCGGCCCCACTCCCCCTTTTTGGATTTTCTCCGGAAAAGCGTGATCGCCGGATCTGTTAACTTGTCATTGCCTTCTTGTTGAACAGGTCTTAGAACAACGAAATCACCGCCTCTCTGGTATCGACGACTGAATTTAGCCGCGTTTGGTGACCTTCAATGATGTACGACCTACTAATGGGGAAAATTTGCGTAGGTGCGCCGAGACACGCAACAATCTGTCTTGCCCGCTCGATGAATGCTATGTTCTCTTCTTCAACTTGCACCTTCTAATCTTACCCGCACTGAACACGACGTAACTCTGTTCGATGAACTCCTCGTATATAGTATGGTGGTTTCACTTTTGAAATAGTAACACCCAATCAGCTGCGTCTGTCTGTGCTCATTCCTCATGATTCTGACCTGCCTGTTCTAAATGTCTGGATAATTCTTTCATTATCCGTTCTGACGAATTTGAGCAGTGACTCTACGGCAAATGGCTCGATCTTTACATGCTGTATACTACCTCTTTCGCTGGTATTATCGTTGTCAGGTATTTGTTTGAACGTCCCCGCATTGAATAAATCTTTGCGGTTTTCAGCGCATTATTGAGTTATTTGTTCACTGAATATACTGCACGACTCGGTGCGGCTTATAATTACAAAAATGTATTTATTCCACACAAATCGTTCGAGCAAAATTACCGCCATCAATGCAGCCAACTATTCTCTTTTGGCTTTATAATGGCGACCATCATATCTCCTGTTACGATTGAAATATTTAACGAGACACATGTCTGAACATACTGTTCTTCTGGTACCTCTCATTCGCTCAACTATAAAAGATGTGTATTGTTTGGAGACTAACGAAATGTGCCAACGACTGTGATACAAGGCTAATTATTACGCAGTCTAAGTGTGGATTAAATCTCCGTAATCTGAATATAACGGTCTCTAATGCTCAACTGATTTAACATTAATAATAATAATAATAACAACAATAATAATAATAATAATAACGTAATAATAATAATAAATTAAAAAAGCGAATGGCATTTCAAAAACTAGATTGTTACTAGATTTCCGAGTTATAAGACTGCGCTCTATCGTACGAGCAAAAGAAGAAGCTCAACAAACATGCGGCAGTGGCTTCTTTTTGTCGAAGACTTCATCTCTGTTTGCTCAATGAATGGCTGAACGAAAAACCCAGTCAGAATCGTGACTCGAAGCTTACTTGTTATGAGTATGATAAGTCTTTTTACAATACAAATGTAAACTAATTCGATATGCTGTGTCATTTTTAGTTGTTTTATTTAAGTCGCTTCAGCATCTGGGTCATTAACGACCGCCATGGTAACGTATGTGGCTATATTAATAACGATGCGATGATTAATGACAGAAATGGCGAGACGAAGAACGCAAATACTGTGCCCGGAGCACGACGCGCTCGATCGCTACGACACTGCGGCTGCAGAGCCGGCATATGTTGACACTGACCAAAGTAAACGTATTATTCTTGACGTGTGCGATCTGGTAACAAACGATTATGCATCGAAAAATTTTGCACAACTGAAATTTGTGTACCATTTAGTATTTAGTGAACTCTTGTAATTAACTGTTGACTCGACGCAATAATTTACGTTGTGTGTTAAATATCGGTATTACATGAAAGTATGTTCCCATCATTAAATGAAGTCAGTTTTGTTTGGCTGGTATTGTAGTTATAAAATCTCTGATCATAATGATGTTTGATCGTGATATGAATATTTTTACGAATTGAAGTGCCAAACATGGTAAATGATCTGCTGCCGTTAATCTGGCATTAGGCTGGAGACTATTAAAGTTAAGCTGTATTTTCGGTAACAGCTGTAGCCTGACTAGGCTATGCGATTACCAGGCTGTGCAGTATTTACAAATGTAATTACAGTAGGAATGCCTGTCACAGTGCCTGTGTACAGTTATCTGTGAGTTGACAACAACGCTTCGCTCACTTCACTGCTCGCTACCAAGCACTGCACTGCGCTCCCACCCTCGCGTGCTGCACCTTCCTTTTCGCTGTATGGAGACATGACCATATTATTAATAATATATGCCGAGATCAGCTACTGTTTAAATGCGCATTACAGTGCAGCTACGACCGTATTAATGTATCCGACAACGAAGTATAAGGACTAAACAATGCTGTTTTACACGCGGCTATATCGTCAGTTCTAACTGTATTCAGTGAATTCGACGGGCTATTAAAAGCAAAAAACTTTCGTTATTCATCTTGAAACTGCTGCGTCGGTTCCGCTGGCAATTGAATCGTTCTGTAAAATTTTCGTCGAAAGATTATATATGCGACCATCGGCAAAATCTAACTTTTCGTTTTCAATATCGTTAATAAACGCTTCAAGGGGCAATGGTCTCTTTGCTCTGAGGATTGAAGGTATCGGCTTTCGATGATGTTTGTCACCTATTCTGATAGCGAGAGTTATAATTCTTTATCCACAGATTGACTACGTGATCTGTCCGGTACGACGATTTTCAATTAAAAGGCCATCGTGAAACGATCAAGCGTAACTTTGAAAAGTCTAACTGCGTCGTCACTAGTGCAACCAATTCTGCTTTGTCCTGACATGAAGAAATAGTACAGCTTTGTCGCGCGAGCTAACAGGACGAAAACCGTGTTGATACGAAAAACCGGTCATTTGTCCGAACCGTCTAATACATTCACCAGTCATGTGTTCGCTGCTTGCATACAACGATGTCAAGCCTGGTATGTAATTATTAACAATCTTTATCTCTCGCGTGGTCGGCAGCTGCCTGCTCCAGCTTTGAAAATGGCTCATATTGTGACACGGTGACGTCGATAACCGGCCCGGAAGCAAGGAGTCATGGCTTCACCCAGTATATTTCTCTGTTATTCAAATCGAACTACAATTTATTTCTCCTAATTTTGCGAATCGCCTGCAATAATTTAACTGCATCATCTAGATTTCTGGCTTACGGTGTTATTCGACTTTACTGAAAATCTGTTTTCGGCAACCGGCGCGCCAATACCTATTTAACAAGCCGCCCTTCACCAAATAGGCCCAGAGTGAACGAACCGTCGGCTGCGATCGCTGGTCTTTCTTTGTTCCCTTTCTCATCTTATGCTGAAGAACGTCCTTCAGACTAATCTATCGTTGAAATTGACTGATTTCTTGGGTTGATGGCGCGTCACTTTCATGTCCCCTCCCCACCTGTCCGGTCTGAAGATGTTTCGGTATGCGGCCTGTGAAAGTTGAGTGAGCCGCTCTGCCACACAGTGCACCACTCGTCGCCGAACAGCAGCCGGCGCCACGCCAATCCGATTTGGCTGCGCGCGCTGTGCAATCAGGCTACAGGGCGCTTTGTCGCTATACGGCTTTCGCTCGCCAGGTATTGACTAATGTAGCGTATTGTTCGTTTTCAGAATTTTCGACCAGAAAGTCTTGTCAAACACATCGACCAGTTTCAATTTCGAATACAATAGTTTGTAAGTATGTTATGATCACTTTCGCCTTTGTGTTATGATGTTTTCTTGTTTAAGCATTTTATCTTCAGGAAACTAATGACCGCAATAAGCACAGTAGTGTAATTCTTTTAATATTCAACAGCTTTCTGGAAGTCATTATTACTGTATTGCACTCATATTATTCCAATATTATCATATAGAGCCGAATAAGTATTCAAAGGGTAACAAATAAAAGTTTAAAACTCTTAACTCTTTATAGTATAAACAAATACAATAATAATTCCTTATTTATAACCTTATTTTTGTAAAAATTTGCTTTAAGTAACTCAATGCGAAATATGACTATGTTACAGTGAATAAATAATAATAATATGTTGATAATGATTGCAATTTTTCTATAATAAAAAACTATTCATTTTACATTCTCGACTCAATTCTGGGGAATCTCTGGTCGTAACTAAAAATAGTTTATTTCAACCTCACTTTTTGTCCATATTGTGTATTTCATAATTCTGTACCAGCACTGTAATTAGAAATAAAACAACATAAACAAGTAACTAATCTTCAACCCAAAAGTTACAAGGCGATCAAATGAGCACATGACAATTCCAACTTGAAATGCTTTACCAGCATTAGAAACGAGAAAAATATTTTCTATTCGAAAACGAAGAAGTCGAAACCATATTACATTTCTGTCGGTACTGCTAGTTTCTAACATTTATATATTTGAACAGAGCAATTAAAATAATATATTTATTTTCAGCTTCTATGCTTATTTTCATGAAATGATCTGTTTATTAATGTCTTCTCAATGAATCTTTATTGTGTGCATAATATGTAATGTCGATGTTGCACTATGTGCTCAAATCTCCAATTGATAGCGTACTAAACTAACCACTTGTTATACGAACAGTCGGACTGACGTACAGTTAGTATTTTATTTCTCCGAGCAAGCTCTTTTCTGAAACATCGCTTGCAAGTAAAGCCATGAATTTATTTTCATACATTCTTACACTCATTCAACGATAATCGCGTTTATTTAATTTAGTTATCAAATATAATTTCGTTCTTTCACTTTTTCGCCTGGCTGTATAACGGCTCAGTTAAAAGGAACTCGGGATCTTTAAATGCGTATATGTTTGTATATTTTACTGTAACACGACCTGACTAGCACGAGAGGAGCAAAAAGCGGATATGGCTGTCAACGAGACAAGCTGCAATTTGTTCTCAATACATTCTTGCTTTCGGCTGGCGAGTAATCATTCCCTCGTACGGCGACCGTGAACTGCTCCTTGACTTTAACGCGATACTCAAATTCAACTCCGACGAAAAACTGAACGTAAACCCGAGCCAGTAGTCGAAATTCGGCTTTTAACACCGAGGAACTCTGCTCAATATCGGTTATTAATTTTCGGATATCAAGTGATGTTTAATTTCTTTCGGTGATATTTATGACTGTTGAGCGTATGGAACTGTATATGTGGACTTTCAACCCAAAGAACACTTGCGTATTCACTGTCTACGAAGTCAATAATTCAATGGTAACAATAAAGGCATATTACAAGCGGTCTTGTGGCTTCTTACGTCTGGTCAGATTTTCAATTCTGTTGGTATTAGCTTAAAATGTGCCAATCTATTCAATAGTTAATTAAATGAGACTTTAACGAGAGGAAGTAATGTATTTTGTATTCAAACTTATCATAATAAAGAGTATACAAAATGTTGTTTGGCTTTCTGATAATGGTATTTGAATTGTTCAAATAAACTCAAGAAAAGTTTTGATTTTCTAAAAGCTTCACGAAAATAGTGGCACACTAGTGAACTACAAATTAATAATGTATTAAATCGCTAATAAATCTTAACGCCGCTTCAAGAGATTACATTTGTCAATTTTTTACAAAAAGATAAGAAACACATTTGCTATCGTAATTTTACCTGTGCTGGAGCCTGTAACATCGCATATGAACGTGCGCTCTTGCACGTGCGCTTATATACAGCAATTCTTACGCGTATGTGTGTGTGTGTGTCGACTCATGTTGAAACTGGCTCATTTGTTTCTTGAAAACAGTCATGTGTTTAAACGGCGATTATTGACGATCAACGAATATTCTCACGTGTCACACTATCATAATTTGACAACATTGAATTTTATTTTTGATTTGAAAACCACAAGTGTTATGTGTATTGAAAAAATAAAATGATATGATAGCCTCATGAAAATGTATTTTCGAGGATTTTATGTCTTTGTACATGCAGAAAAAAGTGCAGTGACCTCTGCTAATACTTGCAAAGAAACACGTAGTGAGTGAAGATAAACTAAATTTACTGGCAAACTGCTAATATGCAAATTTTTGCGGCGTCCATTCGGAAAACAGTAAATATTGACGTAAGCGTAGTGCCGCAAATCTTGTGTGTTATTGGCTGTAAACGCCCGACAAACAAGAAAAGAGCATAGAATGTCCCGGTATTAATACAATATATTCGAATATTGCATGAAGATATGAAGTGCTCAAGTTGTTGTCTTCAAGCAAAGATAATTATAGTGGACGTTAACTGATATCAGAAGGTCGTTGAATCCCGACCGCAACATGGTTATCTTTCATATGTAATGACATGTTCCCGCACGGTTTGTCTGCCGTCACCCATAGCACGTAACCTCGGCATCGTCGCTGTTCCTCCTCGCACCTTTTACCACCACTGCCATTCTGCGACCTTCCGTGCGCACACTATTTCTTTGCTACTCCAGCGACGGCGCGCGGCAATACGCAGTAGGCGAAAAGAAAGACAAACACTTCATTTTAGGTATTTTTGGAGGCCACAAACAACCAAACACATTTTATAATGAAATAATGATTAAAAATTATTTATAACTTCGTAAGTACATTATTTTAAAAATTATTTACACTGGCAGAACTTTCATAAATATTGTTCTTCTTCAAACAACAATTGTACTAGCACTGGCGTAACTCCAGATTATTCTTGCTTTTGATGGTGTGAAATGATTGGCAATGAAACACTCTTTCGGAATGCACAGTTTTTTCTTTTGTGTGTTTTCGCTGCGAACCTATCTTCTTGTTAATAAAAGAAAGCTACCGAATAATGAAGAAAAATAAAAAGAAAGCAATGTTGTGAATGAAAAACTAGCTACTTTAAATATTTAAATAATGCCTAAACATAAACGAACAGCTGTAATACTAACTTTGATTAATGTTGAAAACAATTCGAAATACATTCAGTATTTCATAACCCGAAAGCTAATAACAATAAAAACAATTTTAATGTATTCATTGCGACACTACAAGATACTAAATGACAAATATAAATTTAAAATACATGCTCCAAATAAACATCATAGCACATATTCTGATGGTGTTGCGCAAACTCTTCTTCATTCTGTGGCTCTGGCTGCTCGCTGCGTTGGCTTTTACGCAGATGAAACAGTGTGATTCTCTGGCGAAGGCGTGGAGAAAACATTTCTGAGAGCTTCTGGCTCTGGCCCGCGTGCTGGCGCCACCGCCACCATTGCCGTTTGTTCGCGCGCCATGTTTAACGCTATACGCTGACGGCTTTGCCCCTCAACACGCGCAGTGCATCGTTAACCTCCCTGCCCGGCGTGTTTGACGCGTCATTGAGCTGGTGTCGCGGCCGTCGGCACTGCCGGCCGCTGTCGTCTCATCTTTCGATCGCCGGCGCTGAAAGCTGAAACGCGGCTGGCTGACGTGGCGCTAGCAGCGCGTGACTCTTGAAAGCTTGACGCTTTACGAACGAAGGAGCTGTTTTGAATGAAACTCTCTGGCGCAACTGCAGATAACTACGGTTGATTGAAAATGAAATGGAGTTCTATCTTAAAAATTGCAAATAATTCAGGCTTAAGCAGTGTTTCGGGCCAATTCTGTAAAACTTTATTTCACTCGTTTTACGCGCAGTTGCTTTAATGTTAAACGGATTACTGACTGTCTTGACAAGCTTGCTTTCACTAATTTCGGAATCATATTTTATTGGTGAAAATATCAAAATGTTGCAGTATTAAGGGTTTGACAAATAATAATATTCTAGAACGTATTTAGACAGTGCAACAAATTTTGTTTATAATATCAAAGAAATAAAAATATGTCTGTTTAAACGAAAATTTCATGTTTCAAGGAAGTTTGTGTGGCAACATTTTCGTATTGAACTTACTTAATTAACCATGAATTAACATATAAGCTGCCACGATATTACTTATGTCTTATGTTTGTGTCACCTGTGCTATAATTCTGGTGTAGTGCTGACATTGAATAATTAAAGGCCTGAAACCAGAAAAATCCATATCATTTGTTTTTATGCTAGTTTATTTAAGCAATTACAACATAAGTAAACCGGCAATAAACGATAAAAATTCCAATCAAAACTATTCCTTCTAAGCGACATTAATGGCTGTTATTCAAATACGCCAGCGTTGTAATGAACGAAGCTCAGGCCGGATGTCCACATAGCCGCTGTTTGCTATTGAATCACACGGCACGCGCGTGATCTTAGGAAGAAACAACGCGATCCGTACGGTTCTTTTTGCTGAAGCTTCTGCCATGGCATAAAGCTATGCGCATAAGAAGCATAACATGTTTTATGCATGCCGAATCGAACGAAGTCTCATCTCTTTTTCCTAGAATGTTGATGAATGTCTTACAACATCTCAGGCGTATTTATCACGTGCATTCAGCATCTGATGCAGAGGTGATAGTATAATGAAATTTTAGCAATGAAGACAACAGCTTTCTTTAATGTTTAGAACGCGTTTCACCACAAATTTGTTTTATTATGTATACTGACATATGGTCATTATTCAGTTTAATATTATGAACGCCAACGATATCCATTAGCCTCATATGGCGATAATAAAATATTCACTGTTGAGCCAATTACTTTCAAACAGAATACAATTTATCTCATGTCTCTATAATGAAAAATATTGAATGACAACTTTTATGCATATTATCAAGCTTCTGTACATTCATCGACAGTTTTATTGTTTCTTTCAAAAGTTTTGATTCCTTCAAAGTATTGATTCTTGAATCTAAGTATATTTTTCGACGAAAGTAAATTAAAATAAATTGGAAAAATCATTTTTCATTTTTAATCTAAAAGAAATCAATAAATCACGGCATTTAAGACGCTATAATTGCGAATTATTTGCATTCCCAATTTAAGTACGATGAAATGATGCTCATAAGAAATTTTTAAATAATATCTTGTAAAAATATTTATGTGTAAATAAAACAAAATATACTGTAAATATTTTCAATCAATGTCTGCCTAGCAAATCATCACAACTGTATAACTGCATAAACAATAGATTTACTAGGTGGTAATATTCTTCGAAGTGAGAACTTTGGATCGACATGCTTGCGTAACAAGACTTTCGAAGAGTAAATATGATGAAAAAGTGGTTTAATTTTTGTGACTGGTGCATATGCTTAGACTCTTTTAATTACTAACAGTAACAAATATAGATGACATCTGGCTCAATCCAAAAGCCATGTATTTTACGTAGTTGAATATTCTGTTAAAGAAACTGGATCTTGATGGAAAGAAAACAGGCTCTGGTTGACACAACAAAACGTTTAATAAAATGTGCTGAAAAACAAAGATCTCAGAGATTGAATTTTTCACTACATTCACTGTTATGTGACAACAAAAACATCTAATTAAATATAATTCAGTACAAGCTTAAATTTCAACAAACCTACGAATCTAAAGAGCAGAAAAATGTGGTCTACGTAAATGACAAAGAACATTATGACAAATGATTGGTGCCATTTATTGATGACTTCAGCGCATTTGACTGCAAATCATGGAGATATTTATTTATTGATATTTGCGTCAAACGATTAAACTGCGTATGTTTGTGCTATGAAGAAATTGTGTGCGTCAAATTCTGCGATCTCCACGCAAGTCATATTCTGCCCAAATTGCAATTTTTGAAGAAAAAAGACAAACTCCCGAAAATAATAAAACCTTATTTTCGAGATAAACAAGCAATGGTAGGAAGAAAAAACAACAAACTTTCCCCATATAAAATCATTTTCGAGATAAATAACAATAAATTTGAATTTTGAGGAAAAACAACAAAAAACTCCCATAACAAAACTATTTTCAGAAAACAAGCAATAAATGGCTCTTGTACTTTCTGCCTCTGTTTGTTGTGAAACGTCAATTTGAATAAATGTATTTCCCACTAATTAAGATAAATGCTGAAATGAAGTACATTTATAACTCGAAAGCGCAAACAGACTATCTTTGACCTTTCAATGAATATCAGGAAACTGAACAACACGATAAGATGAGTCGTGACGTGAAACTGTAATACAACAGTTGTTACAGGTGTTTATATATTTATACGATCCAAATAAATATGCATTATGTCATTGTTAAATTAATGATCCTTTTCTTGTGATGCTCGTATAATCTCTATTGTATAAGCTGGTATACAACAAACATTTCACTGAAGATTAAACTTTTCTATTAATTGTCGTTTAATGTCGTCTGGCTGAAATCTGTAAGCAATGTGCATCTGTTGTATGTAATTTTTGTAATGGCAATCACGATGAAAATATGTTTCACCCGTCAGTGTAATGAACTAGACATTTTAATACTATTCCGCCCTTGAGCAGAATAAATTTTACAAAACCACTGGTCGTAAATACGACCAATTCTAGATTATGAGAGAAAGCTTACGCCAGTCACGTATGAAGTTGGTGACCATTGGTCATTTTTGTAATCTAAAGTCTGGGAGAACCCTGTATTTCCCAATCAGCTATGCGAGCAGGTACATTCATAGTACGGCAGTATGAATGACTAATTGCAGGAAATTCTGAACGCGTAACTTTATAATGAGCTTTTAATTTGTGTTCAATTCATTTAAATGAACGTTCATTAAATTTGACGTGAACACAAACACATTGCTAACGGCGGTCAATATTGCATTCATTGTGGAACTTTGAAGTATTTGAAATAGAAAACTGCATTAAGCCGTTTTCTTTTCGTTTACTATTAATTTGTTATTTCAGGTGTATTGGCATCTGATGACATCTTACGGTTTCTTTGTGCAAAAGAATATTCGTATCATCACAAGCGCCGTTCTTCAGACATCATAGAAAACATATCATTTGCGTAAAAAGCAGAACAAGTAGACACAAACGTCATGAAACTCCACATGCAGCAATCATTCCAATAGGCTATTTCCTTTCTCTGAATCGTTATTTAGGCTCACGTTTGCTTCCAATCTGAAACAATACAATCAGAGAAAGTAAAATGTCATGATCAATGACGTCCACTTTGAAAATCTAAAAATGTCAATAGAATACCTCATTTTGTCAATGAACGATATCTTTAAGAAAAAGCTCGCTGTTTCAGGTATTTATTTCTAAATATTGGCTTTATCTGAAGCACCTCGTGAAGGACGTCGCTGCACAATAAAATCTCTCTGTATTTTGAAAAAAACGATGAAAATGGTGATGATACACAATTTCATTTTTCGACCGCGCTTTACGGCAGCTGTTGTGTTTAACTGAAACGAACCGATGCGCAGATGCGTGTAATGATTGGCACAGTGGCCTGTGGCATGCGCACAGGTGCAACAAGAATCGAGAACTAAACGGACGATGTTGTTTTGGTTACCATTATTTGAAAATTTCATGGGCTCGAAACAGCTGATCTAATTTTGGGTGAGCAGCTACTGTTTGGTTTTTGGCCTGAACACTAATGTGAATCGCGCTCAATTCAGCTGTGGTGAAGATTAGCCACTGTTTGAATCATGCATTTATATCGTTACCTTTTAAAACAACATTCTCTGGTGTTTAAACAGTATTTTATTATATTCCACATTGCTTTTTGTTATTATTTGAGTTCATATCTGATCGTTTTCATATGACTTTCGTAACAATGTTTGTATTTTTAAAATAGATAAGAAAATAACGAATACATCATGTTTAAAAATAAAAAGTAAATGCATTTATTACACACGATATTCTAATTCACTTTGTGATCCGTAATACTTTTTCGTGAAATGTTTAATTTTCTCTTTTTAACAAACAAACAGACAGAAAAATAACTTTAAACAAATTATATTTTATTTGTGTCAATAACGTTATAAACTTGCGCTATGATCTTTTGGCAAGTAATCATCGGCGCCTTTTTATGTTAACAAGTAAATAGCAAACATGCGTGTTTTATTTATTGTGTCGTATTCATATTGATGGCAATTGAACTGTGCATCGTCACTATGACTAGGTATTCATTATTATTCATGTCTGGTGTGGTTTTGTTAATTATAATTTGATCTATTATTGTTGTATTTAAGTAATGATTCGCTATAATATCTAATTAAAGAATGAATTAAGTTCGAAACTGCTGGCACTAATTAGTTCATCGAAAAATCAATGTTAATCACAACTGGCAAAGAGATTGCAGGCACATTCGAATTCTTTTTAATCCTCAATATTTATTTCTACAGAACTAAATGATAGAACTGAGGACCATTTAGAATATAGGAAACAATAAATTTTCTAAGAGAAATATTATGTCATTTAAATATTAACTGAATAAAAGATTGTCTAGGCGCGACAATTTTATTGTTTTCTGTTTGCTGCTGCTCTTTCGCGTTAATATTACACGTCAAATCAATAGTCATATTAGAACAATTCAATGACCAAATATATATCTTATTTTTAATTAAATGTGAAACTTTCAATAAATTTATATTTACAAAAAGTAAAAATAATTTGCTATATTTTATTATTCTGTTTAATTATGTTAATAATCAAACTATTACAAATAAATACAATTATGAATAATTTCACGTTTAATACAATACGAAATGAACTAAATACGAAAATGGCTTTGCGAATATAAATCTCTTTACACAATTTAGAACTTTGGCACGGCCGTTTCTGGCTAGCTTAGTCTAAATAGTGACAAATGATATAACATATCGTACAATACTGGTTGTGTATTTCCGTGCTGTTGACCCATTTGAAAACTGCATTTTATGAATAATAATGAGTTTGATGCATTCGCTGGGAAGAAGTATCCGCCTAATAACTTGCACTTTACGATTTACAGATAACAAGTACACAAGCAAAATCTTTCTTGTATATTATGTAAAGATGAGACGTGTGTAACTCATGGAAGGCAGCTTTGGAATAGATGACACAGCTGACCATGGTTGCGACTATGTCGTTTCAACAAGTTAATCCTTAATACATTGTCGCGGCTTATGTTCCCGTACCGTGTAATGACAGTGCGAACATTGAAAATAATATTTGCCAGCCGGCTGGCTCTGTCAAACAATATTGTAGCATCTTGAAGCTATAAACTAGGTAATTGATATCGTTTTTTGGGTGGTACTCGAAAATCTCGGCACTCGTCGACATCTCTCAGGCTACAAACCACCATCGAGAGAAGCATCTCAAATATCATCAGAGACCTAAGTATTGAAGCTATTGAAATGTTTTATAATACCGAAAATAATTATAAGCCCCAGAATTCCCATTGGTAATTATCGGGGTAGCTAAAAACATAAACACCACAAGAAAATTCGAAGAAATACTGATTTACAACAACACAGAAAACGAACGCTGGACTGCGTGTTCTTTGAGTCATTCGAAGTTCGCTGCGGGCATGATAATGTGACGGCGGTATTCCGCAGAGTTCCTAGGTATCATGCATTCGCGGCGACTCGGCACTGGTATCTCGTCCATCGCTCCTTTCCTATCGCCCGCGCAACTCGGCCTCTGGCGATCGTTCGAAATTTCAGAGGCGTAAAGAGACGAGATCCGTGGTGAAGAAGATAGATAGGGTATATGGCAATTGGACAATAATAGTCGAGAGGATTAAAAAACAGGATATCGGGCTAATATTTACAAAACAAATACTATAATCAATCAATTCAAAAGAATTTACTACTATAAAAGAATTGATATAAATGAAATAAATAACAATGATATAATGATTATTATTATTATTATTACTATTACAACCACAAGGACCTAGACGAAGAATTCTAGTGAAAGGAAGAAGAAGACGCCTAAACAAAGATGAGCCGATATCTTTAGAAATGATTTATGTTTTTATATGGTCACAATAACGGAATCCATCATTCAAGTAAAATGACACAGTGAAAGAGTGATGAAGCCTGCAGTGTAAATTCGAAATGTGGCAGCTTTAAAATAAGAAGAATAGTATAAGCAAAAATATCGAAGTAACAAGATGATAAGTGTATCTGAAATACAGTATGTAGCGTAAAATATTGCAGTGCACATGCGTCTGGCGAATACCAGCAGTGATAAACCTGGGAACTGGATAATGAAAACCCTCTAAGACCTGACCGCCCTTCAATGAGCTTATATCATCATCATTGTGACATACCGACATGTCGTTAAGCAACATTGTCTGGGTAATATGGTTATGCATTGCGAGCGTCTGCAACGACAATGTTTTCGTCGGTAAGTTCACCAGTGCCGAGCGAAACGGGGATTGAGCAAGTGCCCAAAACCTTACGCCCGGCTGGTGAAGGACGATCAGTAATGTGAAAAATGAGAGGTAGTTATGCGAAGTGACTCGGATAGTCGGCGGGAAATTCGTGCTCAAGAAAGCTGCGCTTCACAACGATCTGGAGACTAAATGAGGAAGGGCTGGCTCTATCTAGATAGAACGGAGTTATCGTGGCCACAGAACGTGAGAATGACTATTGCGAATATTTTCATGAAGCTGTGTTGATGTTGTAAGTGAGGCTTTGTCGAAGCGTAATCAGTTAAAATTGAGACAGGCTGACAATTTTGATAGTTTGAACAACAGACAGGAGCGAAAGAAAATTTCTTGAGACGGTTACGACTGCTCTGAATCCTAGACTGGCGGTTTCATCAACGAAAGAAGAAAAGATGAGATTATTTGCTGTGCTAAGTGAAGATATCTTGATCAAGGCTTAAAAGTATTTGCTAAGCGTAAAAATGAACTTTGTTGAACCTGTTCTTTAGAAAAGAAGTGACTTTCATTTAGTGTCAAACAGAAATGAGTAGGGACTCGTCATTCTATTTCCGTTCCAGCTTTGCGCTGCTTATAGTCGGCGGATCTATAATCATGAAGTAATAAGAAGATTATAACTATCGTGACCATTGACCACCGAACATCAAGGTAACTTGAATATAAATGGAAGGAAAATTTTGTATATCTCACTGTCAACTATCATCATTAATGACAATGTTCAAATACTTTATTTTAGTTGGGTAACAATAAACTGTTTAAGCTACAACTTACGAAAGAAAACAAGTACGGAATTACTAAGAATGTCACCATTGTAGCTTCTATTTAATGATTATTGAAAACGATTTATCTATCGGCTCAACATGCGATGTCGAATTTGATCAACTATGGAAGCACATTCGTGTGTGGCTTTCAATGAAGCATTGTTTGTATCATGACCAAAAATATGAATAGATAACGTTGCTATGAGACAAACCGACATCTTGACAGTTTTGTACGATTTCCTGTGGCGGAGTCATTTTTAACGGGCAAAAGAGGTAAGAAAGTACTTCTTCAATACGCGCGCTTTAACGCCAGAAACATTCGTGGTCGCCAATGGTTGATAACATATTAAATCGGTTGCTCAGTCGTTACAGTCGCGAACCAATAGTGATTTGATAAATCTGCATTATTGTTTAAATGAAGATAATATTTGTACTGACTGTTCCCAGAAAATATGAATACCACAGATGCAAGCAGAGAGTACAACTTTAGGCTGAAGTAAGCAAACAAAACTATGTTGGTAAAGAATAACAAACAATATGATAACAAACCACGGCTGGCGGCTCATGCTGGCTATTGCGCTGTTTGTACACCACCACATGATATAAATCGAGCACTCAGAGCAAACCAACACTACTGACGACGACATTTCTTGTTACCTTCGCCACGCCGAACACCTGTCGCCTCCGCGACGTGTGAGAGTGCGTCACAACGCCAACTGGCACAGAAGCAAGCAAATCGCAAGCGGTAACTTCAAAACACGGGCTCATGATCTACCACGCCATCAGAGTTGTCATGGTCGCTTGCTGGCATTACTGTAAGTGCTGCGCAATGCCGTCTCGGTCCGCCGCTGTTCGCTCTTCATTGGGATGAACACCTCGGGTGCTGCCCTTTCGCGTCTGGATGAGCAACGTCCCAGTTCCTCAGCGAACCGCTCGGGCTACGTGCCCCGGCGGTCTTGTTTCGTGCAACCGGCGCGGTAACCATCTACTGTCGCCGGACCACCTTCGCTTCGCTGATCCGGCGCCATGCGCCCATCACCTTTTCGCTCGCCGCCGCGCACCTCGCCCCCATTGGCTCTCCGGCATTTACTGGAGTGAAATGATGGTGGAAGGAAGCTGCAACCGAAATTTGTGGGGAGAACGGAAGACATTGAAATGATTTATGAAAGGAGGGGACGATGAAGACAGTAAGACTGAACATGAAACAATAAAACATGAAACATGTGTTTTGCTAAACTTGAGATCGAAGGTTTATGAAAACATGTTGTTGAGATGAGATTAGAAGAGCGATAATGAAACGTTAATTATGTCATGATGACGAAATAACAGAATAAATATTGTTCAAATCGTAATGAATGAATAGAAAGGAGATGTGTAATCGTTCTGTGAGAGATATTCGAAGCGACATATAGAAAGAAGCGTGGTGAGGATATTTAAAAGAAGACGGCAGAGACGAAAGAACAGCCAACTCGCAATGACTGAAAACGAGATAGTCAGGATATACGAGGAAAGGTATGAATGAGAGCGAGTGTAGAAGACTGGAAGTATTAAAGGCGAAATGATAATGTATTTCCAATCTGAAAGTAATGAAGCGAAGACGATAAAGGCGCCCGCTCTAGGGAGAAAGGCTTTCAAAACGAGTGTTGAGACCAATTGAACCGAGAGAAATTAGCTCGAATAGAAAACAACGCCCTTTACTGCCGGCTGTCTCAAAATCACTGATTCCGGCCGCCGTGTTTGCTTTCGCGAGGGCGAGACGGCGTCGTAAAGAAATTGCGAAAACATTCGGTCTCTGATGTACGTGCGGCATAAGGTGTGCGGCAGGAATACTACTAAGGCATTCTAAAAAAGCTTCTTGCGAAATGGGCTTTAGACATAAACTTTGTTAACAATAACACTTTTCGGTTCCACTCGACAGGCTATAGTTGCCTGTATTGAAAACGACGTCAGATATATGGAGGGTAGAATGATCACACTACGTACCACACTCTAATATCTCATTTAAGATCTAATTATTTGGTATCATTTTCGACAGTAATTACTAACGATATTGTTGACGACAGTTGTCTTTGATGCAAATGTTTAAACTTTGTATTGCGAATGCAGCATTTGAAGCTACACATATTATGTGTAACTAAACATGGGGACATGCTAACTCTTTACTATTTTATTGAATCAATTATGATGAAGCGTTCTAACTCCAAATACTCTTTATCCCATGTAATGCTCATTCAACAAAGCAAATTCAAATCAAAATTCAAATCGCAATACACGAATCGAAAATATGGAAAAATTTCGAATTTTGAAATACATGTTCTAAAAATGTAATGTTGACATAACAAATTCGCCAGTGTCCACGTTCCACGTTCAACAAGCTTTTTATTCAGGGACTGTTATAATCTCAATTTAGATAATAAGTGTTTAGTGTAATAAAACTGTATCGTAATAAAAACAACTAAATTCGTGCCTTATATATTTGCATTTAACAAACATCACTTTTGTTTTCGTTTAAATGTATGAAATGTACGCTCTTAACATTCAAACATGGTAAACAAAGAACCATATAAGCTATATTGCATTCATTTAAAAACGTATCATTACTTTTATTTTGCAAGTAATTCTGCTTCAATCTGGGGTAGAAAGCAGCAATAATCGCCAATACTCATTCTGTGGCATTCAGGTATGTATACAAGTCGGATGACGACCAGCTGGTTGCATTTTGTGGCAGAAGTACTCGACACACACTTGGGCTCAGGCCCAGCGTGCTGTCTTCTTTCGAACCGAAACGCTCAAAGCTAAATCACATCTCGTGCGTGAAGATCTAGCCGCGCGTCAGTAATTGTCTCTTATGTATATCTGCGCTGGACACATCATGCGGCACCGCAACGGCATCGTCACCATATGTTATCCTCTCACCCCGTTACTACTGTTCTACCACTCGGGCAACCGCCATTAGAAAGATTGAGTGCGTTAAGCTGAAATATGCGAACAATAACCACGCTGCTGCCGCACTCAACCTGCGAAAGGTAGCTAACTGAGCGGAAAACGTGAAGAAAGGCAGAATAACAGAGAAGTGACGACACAATGAGTGAAGTGCTGTTTAAATAACGATGACAAAGACGATATCAGACTTTAATGATGGTAGAATGAGTCCAAAGGCTGGAAATTGTAGTAACGAACTCTGAGCTGAAAGTGGCGAAAATACGGAAGCAAAGATGACTGAAGCGGAAGACTGGCAGAATAAGAGGAATGACTCGACAGAAAATAAATAGGCCGATCGAAAACGGCTGAGAATGTTGGCTCTTTCGTGAGCTCGCATTTCGTGTGAAAGAGAAAAATGGAGAAGACAATGAAGTGATGGCTAAAGAGAAGTGGTGAGAGGCGAGGATGTTGAAAAAGAGATGAAAATGACGCAGCTGAGAGACACTGTACGTGGGATCAAAGAAGAGACAAAATTGTGTGCGCTGGCGAGAACTTCTGAGGCGAGAGTGGCCAGGTGGCGAAGGCGCAGAAACTCAGAAGGTCGGCAGAAAGATGTGAAGCGACGTGGCGTGGCGTGAGGTGCCTGGCTGTAAGATATTACGTGGTCGCAGGTAGACGACATAGCTGGCTGGATCGAGTATTGGCATTGGCTTGCTCAAACGCTTTTGTGGTCTGATATTGCATAGAGTGCGCAGAAAGAAAGAGGATAGTTTTGTTCCATATGACTGTTGCACATTTCTTTAATTTTTAGAGCCTATATGATTATTTTAATGCTGTGGAGTATGATTTGATTCGTTGAAAGTTGTTAACGAAAGCCATTAAATATTCGGCGATCAGTGGTAAATGAACATTCTCCTGCATTTCTAAACATTTTCGCTAACAAATAGTTTTGTTGAAGAGAATATTTCAGATGTTGATTTTGAAAAACGTAATAACAGGTAAACGTAATGGCCTGAAAGGCATTTTATTGACTATTGTGAATTACATAATAATTTATTTTACCTTTACGTCAATGTATCTGGCATTACGAACAAATCTAAAAGTCAGTGTCAACATCGTTTTAAAATAATACGCATTCATGTAATTTAGTACATTTGTTGTTTGTCATTCTGTTACTTTACTAATTTCAAGCATTTCAGATAGCTGCGATCGCTGCGGTACCTTTTCGTTGCATTTTCTGCGGTTGTGCATTTTCCGGCATGCTGCCGATCGTTAACAAGCGCGAGCGGTTCCAGCTGTCGGGCGTGATACGTCGTGAGCAACGATCGTGACCGGTGTCGAAAGGGCAGATACGAAACGACCTTCGATGTGACGTCAACTGCGGTAGAAAGCGAAACTATTGGCTCGTAAAACATGCAATCAGCGAGCACCAACCAAGCTGAGGAAACAACAAATGTTTTTGTGGCCCATGCGTAGTAAATGAGCGTGTTTAACGGCGGCTTGAAGTATGGAGGTGAGCGTAACAACGCCCAGTGCTAAAAGACCACTACCTTCTGTCTATGTTGGAAGCAAGAAGTACTGTTTCATCGTTTACTAGATAAATTTTCATTCACTTTCGGCGATTATTTTAGCATTTCATGAACTGTTATCGACATTTAAAAAAAATAATTGACTGTTGTCATGCGTATTACTGTGGCGAGGTGAACGTTGTCCCTTAAACGTAATCGTGTATTTCAGTGTGAGTAACAGTTGTGCGATCGCTTCTGACATTGTGAATGTTCAGAAATATAAACGACCCAGCACAAATCATCATGATCTCGAAAATATGAAACTAATGAAAATGTTAAAATAACAGCAAACTTCAAACTGAAATTTAAAAATGAAACATAAGTGTTTTAATCCATTGACGTGTCTTCTCAGTCTCGCTCATTGTGCAATTTATCAGTTGCCCGTGGTGGTGTTCTCCGTGAATGGCATTTTGAGCTGATAATCACATTGGTACTTTCCATTCAGCGGCCCGAATACGGGCTTTGGATTGATCAATAGTCGATTCTTTTGATCGTCTGTAAGATCAATTTTTAATGGTCTCGGAGTCACAAAATAGATCTGTAACGTTGATTGCTTTGCTGCCATAATAAGGAATCGATTTCTTTAGATCGCTAATAATTGATTTATTAATGGTCGGCAAGAAGCTGCATCGTTATTCTGATATGAGGCGTAAATGGCGAACATCACCTGCAAGTGGACCGCAGTATATTGGATATCTTTAGTATTGAAGTAATTGCGCTAACTTACATCATCGCAATATTAGAGAACCTCAGTTATTTTGAAGCACGCTAAATTTTGAACAAATGTCTTGTTGGTAATACTATCTCTGCAATGTATAATGCTATAATTACACAATAAAGTACCGACGTTATTTAGATACGCGGTGCAGAGAGCTGAATTACTACAACACATGGCTCGAGCATGCTAATGCGAATGTTCACTATTTCCGGTGCTAAACTGGCACGATATTTTGATCACGCTGAGCAATCATCCATCGACCGTTGACTGCAGCAATCGATTTCCGACACTGTGTATTCTAGGCCTGACACCACATCCGGGAGGCGAAACGTCAACGAGAGATCCGGCGGTACATCCCAAATGCACCAGATGCCTCCAACATTCATTTACTGATGAGACTAATAACCACGGCAGTTGATGTCGGTAGACAATAAATCAAACCGATAATATTACAATTTCACAGGGCCATGAAATAAACATTTTCAAATTAAATTTTAATAAATGATTTATATTTATTTGAGTTAACATATGATCTCAAGTCATTTTTCTCCAAGATAATGTGGGTGCATTTGTGAGAAATATTAGAAATGAGAGCCCATTAAAAAATGTTAAAGAAATAGAAAACACCAGTAAACTACATGAACGCTGAAAATAGTTTTAAGTATCGTCTATAGCGTGATACTGCATACAAAATATGCAGATATCGCACTTCACCGTTCATTTAAATTTTGGGCATATAAATTTTTCGTAAGCGATGAAGCTAAGTACTGCATGCAACGCAGTGCAATCGAAGTGAAATGGTCGAACTCCGTTGAAACGATGCTGCCCGTCAGCCTGTTTTGAACGTGTAATCGAAAGGAAAACATCGGCACAACCTGGCTCAAGCGGCGCATGATAAATGGCTTTACGATAACATACCAATCAAATTCGTAGCTCGGGCTCAGCGTGACGTCGTCGAGAAATGAGCAAGTGAGGCGGGCTGCTGGCACCATCGGCGTTTGCGGCGTCCTGCCACGATAATTAAGTTCGCCCGAGCTGCCTTCGAGCCGAATGAAAGCAGACCAGTGTGACAACGGCAGACGCGGTCTGCGCTGCGGCGACCATCTGACGGACAAGTGACTGAATTCACGATGAAATGGAATACGGTCAATGAGCAGAAAGTAAACATTGAAAGAAACTGTCGAATTGTGAATGTTTTGGCGTTTATAAGGAAATATCACTTAAGAGGAAACTGGTAGAAATAATGGCTCAGCTAAATGAAATTTGGTGATAACGGTGAAACATTAGAAAGAATTTGAATACATGAATGAATGAACGAAAAATAACAATTGATTGTAATTTTGATTGCGCCTAAGAAAAGTAGTAGAAAACCTATTTGAATATATAAGAAAACGTTTCCATAAATTCGAAACTAACTTCAGGTATAGATTTATTAACAACGGACATACATATTTGATTACTACGTTCATATTTTTCCGAGATAAGAAATAAGTATTGTTTCTTATAAACTCCATATCACATCAGTAATTTTCGGCCTTTTTGAATAGAATTAGATTACTCAAATGGAAATAATAATAATAATAATAATAATAATAATAATAATAATAATAATAATAATAATAATAAACGTTTAAAGCGGGAGAAACAATAATGTGAAAAAATAATCATTCCATATTAATTTGAAAAGTGTTATATAAGAACCACTGTGACGTTTAAAATATTCTCAGAACAGCAGTATGATCTGCTTTGACAAGACCACAAATTAGATTTGTGAGATCTGTTTTAATTTTGTGCCTAGGGCCTTAGTGGAATCAGCACGGCAAATTCTCGAAAAGTATTGGTTAAAGAGATTAGCCACTGTGGCGGATCGTTGACATTTATATCGTTGTATTTTAAAACAACATTCTCTGGGTTTTCTAGTTGATTTGGTAGTATTTTTATTATATTCCACATTGCATTTGTTTTATTATTTGAGTTCTAAATATCCTGATCGTTTTTCGCAGTTTTAGCCTGTATGACTTTTCATGTGTTTGTATTTTTAAAGTAGATAGAAATCTTGAGATACGTCATGACGTTTAGAAATACGTTTATTTTTACACGATGTTCTAATTCCTTTTGTGATCAAGTATTACTTTTTCGTGAAATGTTTAATTTTCTCTTTTGGAAAGCATGCGTTAAAGAAATGAAAGCTTTGAGAAAAATAAATTATTTTCATTTATTATGTGTGTTATAAACTGCCTCCCATGATTCTTTCAGCAAGTAGTCCGTAAATAACTTTATGTTAACTGTAGTAAATGCTCTGCCGTGTTTTATTTATTGTGTCTGAGTATTCATGTTATTAGTAATTGTAAATTTGTGCATCATGGTCACTGTAAACTAGTTATTCGTTATTATTTCATATCTAGTTGTGGTTTTGTTAATTATAATTTGATCTATGCATTTGTGATTTAGAGAGTATTCCGTGTAGGTGCGTTCAATTTGAATTAATAGGATTTTTCTATTTATATTTTCATATAATATCGGTATGTTGTGACCTTTACTCAGGCTGGGTGTGAAATGTTCATGGATTCGGGGCTCCTTTTTGAAGATTTTGTAAAATAACACAAGTCATCAGTCAGAACATTTATAATTGGACGTTTCCTTGAGCATTTACCAAGACTGAATGTCATTTCATAAACACCCATAACAAAAAGAACAAACATTATCTAATATTAAAAAACAAAAATAACTCAGGAAAAACATGTATTCCTCAAAAATACACAAAAAATTGTTTTGTTCTGGAGACAATCATTTGATCCATTTACTAGTTTTCTGATGACTAAACCAAGAATTGAATATTGCTTGCTAATCAGACTTCAAAAAGTAATGAATGACAGGACAGTGATGTAATCTTTAATCAATGTTATCACATTCCTTGTTGCACTATCAAACTGGTGCTTAAGTATTAAAAACACAAATTGAATTATTAACTTTTAAATGCAGCATTCATTGCCGGTTATGACCCTCTTAAATGACATAAAGTACATTTCTGTGAGGACAAAAATCAAACAGTGACTGTTTCTTCACAACAATTTCAGTCTCCGTGTCAACACCACAAGACATTTAAATTACAATTTGTGCTATGAAATAAGCATTAGAAATACCAACATATTCAATTCATATCATACTAAAAAGCTTCTACATGATCTGTATAACATGATAAATTCTCTAGCCTTGTACGCTGAAGATGATATGAAGCAAGATGAAGCATAAATATGAATGTTTCATAACATAATAATTCTTAATTTTAATCAAGAAGCATGACACAATAGAAATAACAATAAATATAATATTCCGTAATAACCTTGTTTTGTTCAGGAAGAAAGTGGTATACACCGATTCGTCCAAAACACTATCGAGCTTTTAAATTAGGAAATGCACACACTTTGTTGTAGATCACCTGGTCTACATGTTGCTGATCAACTCAATTTGTAAGTGCCAGTATCTGCTTATCGAAATAAACAATAGCCTCCATTGTAGTAGTAAGCTATTACATCAGCACTGACATAAGCTTTGCCTTTCTGTGCTCTGACATCTCTATTGAATGTTTATAGTTTCAATTTAACAGAAGCTGTGTCTTTCCAACACAGTACATTCTATCAACAGAAGCACTGATCACAATATATAATGTATAAACAAAATGTACAGTACAAATACCTCTTTTTTCAAGATAACCTCACTCCACGACGTCTGATCAACGACAAAAATCTCTCGCCTCCCTCCTGCCCCCCGTGACGTCACAGCGGACGGTAGGGAGACCCCCTCCCCTACCTCCTCTACACTCCTCTTGCTGGAGAAGCTGGTGTCGTCTGCGGCAGCGGGGACATGTCGTATGTCGAATATTTGAATGGTCACAATATTGTACACAAGTTTTCTTCAATTTCTTCAGATAAGACGTTTTCACTATACCTGAAAGATATTACATGTTCACGCACTTTTAATCTCATTGTGTAACATACGTAGTCAACATAAAATGTAACTAAATATTATCCTATAGCCGTCGTGGAGCCAGCAAGAAACAATGTGCTCATAGTGCATTTCTTCATTGACTGTGTTAAAGGCTTGCATTCTGACTTTTTACTCATGTAATTTTGAAACGACTGTCATCGGCAAAAAATATACAAACGTCGTCTTATAGTACCCACTGAACAGAAAATAATTTTTGTAGGTAAAGTCATATATGGACTATATGAAGTCTTATTAAATAAATGCTTTTTACTCATCTCATTTTTGAAACGATTGTCAACATATGCTGCAAAACCTCACACAGAACCTCGGCCTTTGAGGACAGGATTAACAGGAAACATGGCAACTTGCCAAAGAGCATCATTCGTTCGGCGAACGCAAGCGCACTAAAGGCAAAAGAGAGCTGGCGACGGTGGCGGCTACGGGTGGGGCAGGGTCAGGGACGTGATCGCTTGGCTGGCGCTAGACATGGTCGATCTGATAGGCCCCGCCCCGCCCCGCCTCGCCACGCCACGCCACGCTCCGCCGCGCCACGCGGATTTCGACAGTGGGCGGAGGTAGACGGGAGGAGGCGATGGACAGTGGGTGGCGGCGATGGTGGTGATGATGGTGGTTGTCGTTATGATGGTAGTGGTAGTGGTAGTGGTAGAGCTAGTAGTAGTGGTGGTGGTCGTGGTGGTGGTGGTCGTGGTGGTGGTGGTCGTGGTGGTGGTGGTCGTGGTGGTGGTGGTGGTCGTGGTGGTGGTGGTCGTGGTGGTGGTGGTCGTGGTAGTGGTGGTCGTGGTGGTAGTGGTGGTGGTGGTGGTGGTGGTGGTCGTGGTGGTGGTGGTCGTGGTGGTGGTGGTCGTGGTGGTGAGTGGTGGTCGTGGTGGTCGTGGTGGTCGTGGTGGTGGTGGCGATTGTTGTTGTGTGTGTGTGTGTATTGTTGTTGTGTGGTAGTCGTGGTGGTGTGGTGGTGGTGGTGGTGGTGGTGGTGGTGGTGGTGGTGAGTGTGGTGGTGGTGGTCGTGGTGGTGGTGGTCGTGGTGGTGGTGGTGGTTGTGGTGGTGGTCGTGGTGGTGGTGGTCGTGGTGGTCGTGGTGGTCGTGTGGTGGTGGTGGTGGTGGTGGTGTGGTGGTGGTGGTGGTCGTCGTGGTGGGTGGTGGGAAAAAGGCAGCCCAGGCGCGGAGGGCGCGGTTGTAGGCGAAAAAATAAGCGTCGACATTGGGCAGAGTGCGCGGCAAGTGGCGATGGCTGCGGCTGGCGATGGCGATGTCTGGGACGATAGCGATTGCGGAGGTGAGGGCTTGTGGCACGACATTGAGGATGAGTGGCGTGATGGGCGCTGGCGGCGGCGTTGGGCGGGGCCGGCGGCAGGGGTGCGAGCGAGTGCACACAGCGACGGCAAACGGCGGCATTTGTCAGCTGCGCCACTCTAGATGTTTGCTCAGAGGCGTGGCGTTGCGTTGCGCAGAGGTGTGGTGGGCTTGTGGTACGGGGCGGGAGGGTGGAGCGGGGCGGGGCGAGGCGGGGCGGCCTGCGGGCAGTGGAAGAACCTACAGCGCGCGCCATCTGCGCCTGCGGGCCTTCGCCGACACCTCCTCCTCACGCCTTCGGCAGGCCAGCGGAAAGATTCCTGGAGCCCACAGGCGACGCTGGCGACGCCACGGAGATCCTCGGGAACGAAAATGATGCAGCCGTTGGGGTGGAGCACACATATCACAGAACGATGTCCACACGAATAACAGAGATTGTTTTACATGTTATAAACAACATGTAATTGTTTCTCCAAAGTGCGCTTACAGCTATCTGAATGTTGAGCATAAATGTTAAGCCCATACACATAACATCGCAAATGAAGTAAACTCGATAGTTGGCCTTTAATGTTCTGGACGAAAAAATGAAATAAATAAATGGGTAAAATTAATAAAAAAAGTAAATAAATAGGCCATTAAACAGCGTATGGGAGTAAGCAGCAACAAAATAGTATAGGAAAATATAACGGTTAAAATAAACTGAGTGTAAGCATTTTGTGTTTGTGCCCCTTGTTACTGTCGAACGCAATTTGCAGGACATAAGTGCATTACGGGACAGCTGCACCACTGGTAGTGTATATTAATTCTTTAAAGAATGTAAGCAAATCCGGAGATTATCCTCAATAAATGGAGAAGCAAAAATCGTAAAAATGATGTATTATTTACATCATCTAGATAGGCTTTGAGATAAGAAAATGTAATTATTTAAAATCCACAGACACACATGTTTCTATATAGTGATGCGGAGGAATAACTTCATATGAAATAACATATATGAAAAAAAAACAACATTTTCTTACAAAATTACTGTTAAAATTATTCGTGAAATCCTTTGAAAAACATAAGGGATACTGAAAAATCAGTTGCATAAGTTTTATTTAAATTTGTGAAAGTGAATTAAGATATCATTTAATAGTAAATTAAGTTCATTAATGCGACTACTCCACTCCAAGAAATAAAGCCTTTTTGTAAGATTCATCTTATGTGTCTGAGCACAGACGAGAACACTCCCTCAGATTTTCCTTACCTGTTTTCTCCGCTTTCCAATTATAAGCTACGATACATTAACCATCCGAGTGAAACTAAAGAGATATTAAACAGAGTGTACGAAACACAAACATTTCCTTTCGAAGGATGTTTAGAGAACAAGCATAGGTTACTGAAGTTCAAAGATTAACAAATGTATAGCATAGCCTTACTGATTATGTTAGAGCAATGATATATACCTAATCAAGCAATTGGTATTTGGTTTCCAGATATAATATATTTTATTTATTAATGTTCATTATTAATATAACTGTATTAATTTTCTATTAAAAAGCAAATAATGCCAATTACACAACAAAGAACTAACAGGTTCAAATGACGTTTGCTTAATCTTCAATGAAGAGGAAATACGATACTCTTAATGAGGAGGTGGTGATTATAAAATAATCTGTGTATTTAATCAATTAATTTCATTTGTTTGATTAATATCAATTTAATTATTCCTTTTGAAGTCATCGATTAGTCTATTTTTTGATTAATTGTTTACGTGTTCATTAATAATACATGAAACTTTGAAATATATAGTGTTTAGTTTGTTCATATGATGTCAAGTAAAATAAAATAAACGTGTCAACAGTCAGATCATTTTGGGTATTTAAATTAAAATTAATACTCTGTGAATGTACACAGAGACAAACGACCATAATAAATAATATTAAAAGTAATGTTTCAAAATGAAAAGCGTTTCTTTGTAATAAAAACTTATTTTAAAATTCTGTTTTTTCAGAAACAGTTATATCAATAATGCAGTATTCGTTTCAGAGAAACCAAATTGCTAATAGAATAACGCAACTTAATTTCCCCTCACAATTCATTAGCAAGACTGTGAATTAACAATGAGCATTCGATGTTTTGAGAGAATTGGCCACTCATGCGACAGTCGACATACGGTACCACCAGACAATTGCTAGCATCAGTATGCTAAACATACGGATATTCAAGAGAGAGGAAAAAACAATTGAACGTCTTCTAGAGCGACTAAACAATTAATTGAAACATGCAATGTTTCAGTAACATCAGTTTCTGCCAGGAACCACGTAAGCCAGTTCAAGTATTTTATTTAAAAAATATAATTTAATTGTTAGTTATATTTTAATTAAAATAGTTCTTTCTTATTCCCTGGATTCATGTTTTTGTATATGTAGAGTTTACAATTTCTATTACAGTAAAATCACAAATCAATTGTATTAACCTTCAACATCCTTTGTGTCAGAATCAACCACAAAAGCAAGATGCTACATGTGTGCGAGGACTGGAGGATAGAAAGACAGAGATAGTCTGCGAAACGTGCTGTAAACATTTATGCCTAGATCACAGAAATTCAGTGAGTAAAAATTGCTGGTAATCTAAGTTTTTCTTCATTATTATAAACACTGTAAACTGATTCAAAGAACAAAATTTGAAAAAAAATTTCATTGAGATAAATAGTAATATACCTTCTCGGGCACCTGAGGACCCTGCCAGAGCTTAGGTGCTAGTAAATTTCACCAGTAGTCCGTCGCGGTCGAAAATACGACGCGGTCGAATGCACAGACCCTAGATTACTAGATGCTGCACGTCCAAAATCCATGTAATTACGTTGAGAATTTCAGTATTTCCTTCCGCGGACTATTCTATAGGGGCCTTTACGTTGTTCTCTCTGCTGATAGGAGAGTCAGGTTATTTCACCCCGGCGAAGAACGAAGTGGGAGGACTCATTCTTTCCGCCAGCGGCATGAGCCTTGCCGCTCGAACTGCGCGGGAGGCGGAGGGCGGAGGGCGGAGGGCGCGCTGTTCAGGCGATAACTTCCCATTTGAGCCTCGCCCCCGCCCCGACAAGTTGATCTACCAAATTATATAGCGGCCCTAACACGAACCAACTGCTGCGAGTTTGGAGATTTAATGCGGCTGAGTTGCGGCGAAGTAGACGCGCAGATGAGCTGCCGACGAAGGGACGGGGTGCAAGGTTGCGCCCCGGCGCGCCTGAAATTTCTCGCACGCCTCGCTACCCTTGCGCGGCAGTGGATAGGAGCGACTGATTGATTGTTACTGTTTCCGGGCGCGTCAACTAATGACGTCATTAGACCCGTGTGTGAGGCATGTTTGTTTTCGTCGGTGATCTTTCCTCCACTGGATAGCGGAACCCGGCGCCGACCTACCGTCGATTTTCCTCGACCAGGTATCTCCCAGCACCGGGGCACCGCCTCAGCCGGGACTAGTTCTAAGTCCCCGACCGATCACCCAGCATGTGTGGTAGTGTAGTGCATGTTAGTGTAAGGGTTCAGGATAGGAATAGGAATAGGAAGGGAAGATCGCGCACGGCGCCAGGCGAATGCTGCGGCATTCGCCTGGTGTTGATCGGAGAAACCACAGGAAACTACCGATCAGAGCAGCCGGCCGCTAGAATTCTCCTCAAACAGCGACTGAATTCGTCCTAGCTGAAGTGTTGAAAATCCTGCCACCGTCGGGACTCAAACCTAGGACCTCCCGGTCAGGCATATGCGCTGCAGTGACATCAGATGATGCACTGAGCCACCGCTCCCGGTAGACGATAGCAAAGGACATAATTGAAATGAATAATTAATACATTAATATTTATGAAACAAATGAAACCTACAAAGAAATTAGAAATGTTATTAATAGTTTGTACTAGTATGTAAATTAATTGTGAAAAGTGAATTATACTAGCTATGTTTTGATAGTACATCTGTTCCAAAGAGATCACTATTCTCGTTTTATATACGGTCATACTTCATTTTTAAATGCCATTCTAAAATTAACAAATCCAAAATAGTTCATTGATCGATTGATTTATTGATTGTTTGATTCATATAGTTCATTCATTCAACTGAGTTTGCATTGAAGTCATGCTGAATACCTGAAACTACTAAACCACTAAAATAAAGTGGGCTTAGGGATAAGAAAACAAAAATCTAAAAAAGGAAGTGTAAGCAGCCTAACCTTGTTGCATGATACATATATAATATTAGATCCAGAAATCAAATTCATTAATTACCCACTACACGCAGAATATTAGCTACAATGATGAAAAATAAATATGTTGTATTTGTTGCTTCACTTTCCATGTGTCATTCGATTTCTAAATAAAACCTTTTCTATGCACTTTCGATGCCATTTTGACCCACTGTGCCTGACCCCCGAAACACAGCGTCAAAAGACACACGGCGATCTGGAATGTCTCAATCTCTTGGAGTTGGAGCAGGCGTCGCTACAGTCTCCACAATCTGCCTGTCGCCGCGCCAATACCACCGCCGCCGCCATACCGCCGCCATCCACCGCCTCCGACACCATTGCCGCCGCCACCTCCACCGCCAAAACCTCTTAACAGCTCAGGTGGCCCGCTGGTCACCAGACCAGAAACTTCGCAAAGGACAGAGAAGCTGTTGGCTGTTTCCCGGTCATAATGTCGACGTCTCGTAACGCTGGTAGTGGAATAATGGCTACACTGGAGCAATGATTGCATATAGTGGTATGCGGTGGCAGTGGCAATGGCGGTGATAATGGGGAGAACCGTTAAAATGTAGTGATGGTGAAGGAGAGGGCAAAAACTTGAAATGGTCGTGGTAGTGGTAGTGGTGAAGGCGGCTGGGAGATCAAAGAGTCATAGTGGTATCTTTGTGGAAATAGTTACAGTGGTGATTTCAGCTTGTGAAAAGTCCTCTCCAGGGTATGGATTATGATTCAGTCAATGGCAAAATTAAAGATGAAGATCGCCGATCTTCGGATCACAATTATCGGTGATGATTACGAAGTGCAATCTAGTGATTACAAATTTCCAAAGCTACGCGTTAATCCCCAAAAATAAAACATTAAATAAAACTAGTTTGGAAAAAGTAAAATTAATATTAAAACATGATTAAGTATGATAAACTATCGGTTTGAACATAGTGTTCATTCAAGAGAACCGTTTAAACGGGTTTGTATTTTATAGCTGAAATGTCATAACAAAACTACGCTAACAATGAATTGCAAATGTTCGGTGTAACGTAATTATTCAAAATGGTTGAATCATAAAACATTGCGAAGATACCATAAATTATGGCAAAACATGCGAAATGTGAGAGTCCAGGTATATTAAACTTTCTATCTCTCAGAGGAATACACAGAGGAGAAGCTGTTTGCTTCTAATACTCGGACGAAGAGATGTAACACCGGTGGAGGATAAAGCTAGCAGTCACCTGAACGCCAAAGTGACATAGGCGGTTCTGATTGAAAAAATATAGGTTCTGAGAGGCCGTCTAATATGGTATCAGCATGTTTATATCTATACGTATTTATGTGCTATGTAATGTATAAGGCTGGTGAATTTTTTTGCGAGCTCTTGTTATTTAATTTTTATTCACCTAATTTAACTTGAGTATTTGAGTAAATACCTCATGGTTTCTTAGATGCCATTGTTTCCCCCTTCAGTACCTTCGTACGAGCAAATTAATTACAATATTTGACAAAATATAATAATAAACATGTAATACAATATGAAAACTGAAATCTACAGCTATAAAGAAGTTAAGAAAATAAACGAAAAATTATTAGAAATAGATTAATAAAGATATCACAAGAGAAATTCCAAAATTGCTGATGAAAATACTTAAGTGCGGAATTGACCAGGCGTGGCTCAGCTAAATATGAGCTCTGCTCGAGCACCTTGTAAGCTACAAACTTGTCTTCTAAATTTTCTTTGTCACGCTGCTTTTTGAGGAAGTAATAAAATGAAAGAAAAAGAAAAACTAAAATTCAGTTATAAGTACTAGAAAACCCAAGTTGCTTAAATACGCAAATGAAATTTCCGAAAACTGTAAATAATATTCCTCACTTAGTAGAACGTCGACGCCAACGAATCTCAGGTGTCCTTCAATTACTCAAAGGATCGAAACGTCATCAAGTTCATTTGCCGTACGCTTCCGTGAAACAGAAGAACAGTTCGTTATCTCACGAGATAATTCTGAAATAATTCCTGTCCTTCTCTTGACATCGGAAGTAAATCGAATTTCCAACACATAGAGAGTGGGAAATGATCATACAGAGATTAGAGAATTAATATAATAATTGAATTAATAATTAGGAAATATAATATAAATACGACTAAATCAACTAGAAACAACCTTTGAGAATGTTGTTTTAAAATATAACGATATAAATGTGAACGATCCGGCAACATTGGCTAGTCCTTTAACATACTTTTACGGCGAATTGCTGCCGATCTCTCACTAAGAGGTATTCGGGCCTAAAATTCAAAACAGACCAGTTCACCCAAAATTTTAGACACGATGTTCGTTTCGAAACTTCTTCCATGAAATTCTCAAAATAATCGGTAAACTAAAAAATAAATATTCGTCCGGTTTAGATGAATTCCCGGATTCTTTGTTAAAGATCTGTGCGTATGCCATTATAGACCAGTTAACTCACATATTTAATTCATCGTTATACATCGGAATATTTTCAAAACAGCTAAAATTAAGCCGCTCTTCAAAAAGGCACCAAAAATGAAATTCAAAATTATCGGCTCTTTTCTCTTCTATCAGTTTTCAAAATATTAGAGACTTTTTACGTACGAATGACCTTTCTCAGTAAACGTGCACATTCAGATTGCCAACATGGATTGAAAATCCAAAATCAACAGAAACAGCTATATTTTTTTCTTAAAAGATGTCACCTCATCATTGGATCAAAACAGAGGCACCTATTGGATTATTTTAGATCTCTCGAAAACTTTTTGACGTCATTGATCATGACATTTTACTTTCAAAAATTGCTTCATATGGAATCTGGGTGCCCTAAATTGGTTATGTTCGTACCTTAAACAACGATCTCAGAGAGTAGAAATACCTTACTGGAATGATGGAACATTACGTACGCACCTTTGCAATAAAGAAACCGTAAATAGTACAAAGTCAGATTTTCAAATTGGTTCCGAAATAACAAATTAATAGAGAACGAAAAGAAAAAGTTTTAATGCAGTTTTCCATTTCTAATAAACAAGTCTGTGCTCCATTGAAAATGAACGGTGTACCATTGACTGATGTTAAGGCAACAAAATTTTTAGGTCTCTCAATTCAGTCAAACCTTAAATGAAACGTTCAATTAAATGAATTGATCACAAAATAAAGTTCATTATGATATGCGTTTAAAATTCTTTTAAATTCAGTCAGCCTTCGTACTATTCGTTGTGTATATTTTGCGAATGTTCATTCCCGCCTGAGATATGGCATAATATTCTGGGGAAATACATCTTTATAGCTCCCAGACTTTTAGATTACAAAAAAGAATTGTACGAATAATAAGCAAATCCCACCCACGTGATTCATGTAAGCCTCTCTTCATTAATCTAGGAATTCTACCATTACCGTGTCTTTTTATTTACGAATCAGTGGTTTTTGTAAAAAATGACTTGCTCAAGGTCGGGAATATATTTTCAGAAAATGCCGAAGTCTATTACTATAATACTCGACGTAGAAATCATATTCATCAGGTGACAGTATCAACAGCTCATTACAAAAATTCACGTAATACATGTACGGTATTTTACAACACTTTGCCAGATGACATTAAACGATTAAATTCAGTAGTTTAAATCCAAATGAGGCGTTTCTCCTGCGTAACTGTTTCTATACAATTAGAGACTATATTGAGCATCACCAGAAAAGTAACATTAATTTTAACAATGATACATAATGCATTCTTTACCATTTGGACTGTATAAATGTGTATAAACAACCAGTAGCAAGTATTGTATTGCAGCCTTCGGGTCAATGACCCCCATCTCGATCAGGTTTTGCGTCCAGTTTCCCTGATCCATTGAGCAAATACTGAGATGGCCCATTGTTTTGCTTCTGGACATAAATGTAATTTCATTTTTTCTATGCGTCTTCAAAATTCAGTGGGGAAATACAATTATTCAAATTTTTCGTGTCCATGTTGTCGCGCCAGGAAATATTATTCCGAGACAGCATGGATAAGAATGAAATATATTGCCTTTTATCCTTGAAAATAGATTTTATTACATGGGAGCTTTCTTTTCAAAATTTAAGTAGTATATGACTTAGTGTAAGGATCACAGAATTTTGAAAATGTGCACACAATTCACTTTCCCCATAGCACGTCATACGCAGTTTTAACTGCTTTTTGATATCAAAATAAAATAAATAGAATATCAATTTGTCAAATTGATGAAAGTGTCACTTACAATACGTGTGGTTCACACCTGCTCTTTTCACGATCAATTGAGAATAATGCAATTGAAACCAATAGAAATGCATTTAAAGAGAGGAAATATATTGAAGATCTTGAAATCGTTGCGTTATAATATCACGATACGGAATAGAAACACAATTCGGAAAACTGTAGCAATTATTCGTCCTCAGTAAAGCGTAGAACGAATAAGTCACAAGCAATGAAAAGCAGGTATTTAAGGCTCGGAAAGACCGCACCTCCACGCAGAGCTTGAGGCTGGTGGTCACATGCGAGCCGTGGGTCTGGACGGTGTTCGCAAGCCACAGGCTTATCCGCAAAGTCGCTCGCCTCCTCTCCTCCTTTGGGCGACTCCGGCGCTAATGTGGCTTACTCCCATTTACCGAGGACGCGACGAAGAGCTCGTGAATTTTCACCTCTAACTTTCCATAACTTGCAGAACAAATGTTGCTATAAGTTTAGTTGGTATAATAATACCTGTTTTGAAATTCAAAATTTAAGCCCAATGAACTAATTAAGAATATATATGTTAAAACCATCGCTCTATTGATTTGCCTCTGTAAATTACTTTATTTTGTCATGTTTAAATGCTCAAAATTCCTCTTTTTTAATTCTTTATAAATTACATTTTAGAAATTATTTAAAATCAGTTTTCTTGATAATCTTTACTATAGTAGAAACACACTCACACTCGTATTCTTAGTGTGTGAATGAATATTTTGATTTTCAGATTTTGACATTACAGCATCAGTACATTCCTAGAGTTACTTTCTGTCCGAAATTATTTTATTGACAACAATTTAGACAACAAATGTCCAATGACATATAAATCATAAATGTACACAAAAGAATAAAAATAAGTAAAGTCTTTTTATGAGCGACGTGTTCTCTTTTAGAGATGAAATCGCTGGTTATTGAAGCGTTCGTCTTCCGCTCCGCCACTCCACAGTCCATTGCTTCCTACTGCTCGTTATTTTTGATAGGCAGCTGACGAAAGAAACCGTAGCCGCAAACAATATACATCACAGCAGATGGGCAGCCCACAACGCCTTATCTCCACGTAGCCACCTGCGTTGCCCAGATATAACACCGGAATGTCAGTCACAAGGAAACCATTTCATCACTGGTTTATTAAAATGTTTATAATATATATTAATATATACTATGAGCAACATATGCTACAGCGCCGTAAGTGTGAAATAATTATTTTCGAAATATCATGAGTGATAAATGAGCCTTTGCAATCTTCATCATTTATTGCCAATTCATGGTTAGGTTTTAAAAACTTCTTCTTTCTTATGTTGTCACAGCACTAATGTTCTTGTGGGTGCAATTTCTAATGAAAATATGGAGTTTTGCCGTGCTCTTATTTGAAATGAAAGCGTTTAATTTACTCACGGAACAATAGTGATAACATTGCGAGTGATAACACAAAAGTTCGTCGCAAGAAAAATGGTGTCAACAGTACTCTGCAAAAGCTTTTCATGAATCACGATTATTGTTCTTTTGTAAAACGGTAGAATATTTGTAAGTATTAAAATTATTTTAAAAAAATTATGAGTCAATTTATTTATTAATATACTAATTGAAAATAATAATGAATAATTGAATTACAAGAAGCACTAACAAATACTAAAATTAAGAAAACACAGGACTCGATAATATCAAAAAATGGAATTGCTTAGTACCAGCTGAAGCAAAAGTCTGAAACTGTTGAATCAATTTAGAAAATTGCTGGACACACAGCATAATACCAACGAAATGGAAGACAGCTCTAGTTAGCCTATTTTTAAAAGGATTACGAACAGTATGCAGAAAACTACAGAGGTATGATCTGCAACAGATACAACTTACAAAGTGAATGCCAAATTATTAATAACAAACGAAAGAACATAATGGAAGCAATAACTCTAGAAGAACAAACGGGATTCAGGAAAGGGAGATCGTGTACTGATAATGTTTGTGTTAAAGCTATTAATTGAAAAGAGACGAGAGTTCAATCTACAAACATGTATGGTCTTCGTAGATTACGTAAAAGCCTTTGATAACGTTCTGAGGGGAAAATTATGGTCAATTATGGACAAAAGAGGCATACCAAAACAGCTAATTGAAATTATTCAGAAACATGTATAGAGATACTCAAATTCATGTAGAACAAATCAAATCAAAATCCTCAAAGAATTTATAAACAAGTGAGACAAGATTGCATGTCACCCACCTTTTAATATTTATCTTGTCGATTCTATCGGAATATGGAAGCAGAAGATGAAGTTTTTAAATCTTACAGATAATTTTAATAGTAAAAATCTTATAATGACACTTCTGTTTGCACATGATCAAGTTTTGATATCTGATAATAGAGACACTCTACAAAGAGCTCTGTATGAACTGAATGGTATAAAGTATACAATTTAGAGATGTCTGTTCAAGCTAAGTCAATGGCATTCGAAATATCTAGTTACATACAGCTTGTGGTTAACAATCAAAACATCAGACAGAGTAAGTTCATTCAAGTTCTAGGTTGTGATCTGTCTTTCAAAGAGATATAGATGCTGATAAGAAAATCGAAAAATTTAACAGAATGTGGAACTAGTAGGAGGACACTGAAAAGTAAAGTCAGGAATGATGAAATTTTATAAAACCTTAGCAGTTCCTTGTGGGCTATATGGATGTGAAATTTGGACTATGGATAAAAATTAGAAGCAGGATTCAGACTGCCGAAATGAAGTTTTTAAGAGGTTGTATTGGTGTCACAAGGAAAGACAGGATTCGTAATGAAGAGATACGCAACTACCTAGGAATTTATAATCTAAATGAAAAAATTGACGAATATAGGAAAGCATGGAGAGACCACATAGACAGAATGGAAAACACGCGAATGCCAAAGCAGATTCTGAAATACAAACCAAGAGGAAAAAGGAACATAGGAAGACCGAAGAGAATATGGATGGACCAATAATGGGACATAACAGTTAGAAGTTCTAATGTTTGAAGAAGAGAAAGAGAAGAATATAATAATATGTATACCTGGTGTAATATAATAGATTGTATATATTGTATATTATTTGAAGTGTATAGTTTACTACTGTCACTTCACTCAGTTGAGTGTAGGTCGCATTCCTTGAAGTAGTCGCAGCAGGCCTATTAAGAATCCCAATTTTGAATGGAGGAGAGACAGGCGACGGTCGAACTCAGGGATGCTCGGCGTCTTGTCTTAGAGATGAAGTTGAAAAAACTCTATTCTCCTTCTGTGGCGAATATGAGCAAGTAAAGTTTGTTATAATTACTTAATAAAGTATCTTTTTATACATGTGATTCCTTCATTTGACCAGACAAAATTTTTCATTAAATTATTTATAACGTATATTACTTTGCATATTATATTGCATTTGCTATATTATTATTGCATTGCTATAATACTATTGCTATAATTATATTGCATGATTTATGACATATATTATAGTATGTTAAGGTGTATGTTATATAATGTTGTATTGCATGCTTCTTGTTCTCTACATGAGTGAGAACATCAGCAATAAACTATTACGTTATGCAGCATATCGTTGTTTATGTCAGACATTTACGATTTTACAAGCTTTAATTGTTTGCTTCACATTTAGATATACGTAATGTTATTTCCAAGAAAGTCAACAAAAAGTGAACAGTGCGCGTTAGTTTATTTGTTGTAAACGAAAATATACCTTCCACTGTTGACGTGAGCACTTATGGACTACATAAGTCCTTCTAAAATAATGTAATAGAAAAGTAAAGAGATCATGATTTTAAGGGCTCAAGTTTATGGAAATACAGGGCCCAGTTTACCTGTGAAAAGTGATCGAAGTTGAAATAAATAGTATTTAGTGATTTTAAAAGTGTAAGCAGAACAGAAGAATGCCATGCAGGAATATATCTAATCTCAGATAAGGCACCATAGTTTTGACTGTTGTGTAATTTGTGGTACATATATAAAAAACACTAAAAACATGAAATATTTGTAATACGTTCGTAAAAAACAATAAAATGTGGAAAGAATATTTTATTAAAGTTTTCTGTACTAATTTTGTTTCCGTTTACATTGATGAAAAAGAGTATTTATTAAGTATATTATGCTGAAACATTAAATTTAGTAAAATGTAATTTATAATGTAAGAAAATTTCATAATCAATTAAATCATTTTCTGAAGTGGCCTTCCTAACGTCAAGGGAGAAAAGGATATTCGATTTATATGAATTGAGGTAAACGAGTTAGTAAGTAAGAAGAGAACGTAAGAATTCTCACAAAATACCAATATGAAAAGACCTTAAGCGGAGGCAGCCTCAAATGAGCCTAATGTTCATCAAACATCATCAATTTTCTAACAATGTAGCGCAAGCATAATACCTTTGGATCATTTGTCTAGGTGCACTAGTAAATGTATTGTTAATTCTCATGAACGTTCATATGTATGTGATTGCGTGAATCAGAATTGAGACGTAAAAAAAAATTTCAGCGTTATTCAACGATCGTTCAAGTATATTTCTCAGTTAATTTCAGGATGAATCTGTAATGAAATGTGTACACTGTAACACTTTTCACGTTAATAATTCTATACTCATTATCAAACAACTTGTTCCATAACCAGTTCGAAGTCATTTATTTAATCTATATTATCTGTTTATTTCACCTCTTTTATATAAATTTAATTTTCTACAATTTTTATTCGTCAGAAACAAAAAATATTACTGAATGGGGATAAGACGAAGAACATAAGAAAATGAACGCCAACAAGAAGATATCTGCAGACATTTGATGAATAAACTGTCTCAAAAAATAGAAAATGTGTAAAACGTGATTGAAATGTAAGGTTTGATATTTACTAGGTAGACTATTAGTTATTAGTTAATTAAAAGCAAGTAGACCAAGTATTGTCCAAATCAAATAGGCAAAATGAGTCAACAAATGTGGCAGGCGTTTCTCGTTCACAATTTTCACATTAATTATCAAATATTATAACCATTGTCTGATAAGGCGGCAGCTCTCTCGACCCCGAGGCAAACTTCGTGACATTGGCAAAATCAAGAACGTGACAACACCCTAAAATGCAAATCCTGCCACTCCCAGCACTTCAAATAATTAGTCAGGACGTACCATAAACAAGTCAGCGCTTTCCTCAATTCCATATTTTCTGATTTAATGAGCGAAAGAGAAGTTTGTAAACAAACAAATCATTGATCATTTGAATTCAAGGAATAAACAATGCTCTATATTAGAAGTCCGTGATCCCATCTTCTCCAATATAAACACCAATGCATTTTCTAGCATTATATCCTCGACCCTGAATCGGTAGGTTAGCTATGTTGTTTCGAAGCCATCCCACAGTGGCAACGGTTTACAGTCACGCGACGAAGTCAAGGACAGAACAGCTAAACATGCGCATTCTGCTGTGGCGACATAACCATCTCATTAGTCGGTGACGCGCCTGTCGCTTAACCAGCGCGGCGCTTAACGCATCAGCACTGACTGCATCGTCCCAGCTCGGCATCATTACAACGGATAGCTTGCGTTGTATGAAAACAAGTTGCAGAAGCTCAAAATAATTGTATTTTTAATGTAAACAATAGATACAACCGTAACTAATCTGATATATTTAAGAGTAAATAATATACGGTTGATGCTTGTAAACTAACACGATGATCGGGTTATAATCCACCAAGTATGTTACTAATACGAGGCGGATTAACCTTTGCAAAAATATGGATAAACTCAAGCTGTTGAGCTGGAGCTGACAACACAACACGTTCTCTTCCGAGGCCCAGTCGTATTCTATCCTGGAGAGAGATTCACATGTGTCATTGTAGGGATAAGCTTTTCCGGCTGTATCCCTCGTAAGACAAGGTTGTTACGCCTGTAATTATGAGGTGGTAAGATGATGATGATGGTGGTCTGGCCTTTTGAACCATCAAGCATTTGCCTGTAATAGCGTTTTCCATTCGTTGCACTGAAACCCACCCTAGTGCAGGGCAGAAACGTCATCGCTCACAATAGTGCTACCCCACACGCGTGAGGCAGCTACGAATGAAATGGGTTCGTAACTGAGTCAGTGCTTGTGCGCTACGTAGTGGAGTATACACAGCTGTTTTGGTCAGTCGCACTGATGGAACTCGAAAATAACAATTTTTGAATTATGATCGTCGTTATAAGTTTATGAAGTCTTTTGGTAATTCTTACTTAACTCATAAATGAATGACGCGAGATTGCTTTATTAAAACTACCAAAAACAACAAGAACGCATATATGTCGATATTTCATTTTCAAGATTTGCCAGTGATCGAAATAATACACTTGATTTTGAACTCAAAGGTTTCATAAATTGTTTGATTACAAAACAATAAAACTCAATTAACATGAACATTTCAACTGGTATATGTATGAATGCATAGTATTCTTGGCATATATATTTGAATGATTTTGTAAGAGTCACTTTTTTTATTTTCACTTTATTAGCGTTTCGAAATTGAGACGTACCTAAAACACTTTAGTTTCTAAATAGCACAGGGTTTGTTAATATGAAGTTATTCAAGGTTACATTTTCGGAAAACAATCTGATTTTCCGAACTTTTAAATCACAAACATTATTTTAAGACATTTCTTGCAACATAATACTCCATCATTCAAGTATCCTGCACGTGACGAAGTCCTCAAATGCCTTCACAATTTCTACGAATCTAAATCAGCATGGATAACTACCGTACCTAACCTCACAATGGCCCGGTGCGCAGACTGCACCTGACGCGATCGTCGGTGCAGTTTAGTGCCCTGAGTCCGGTGTCGATGTGCAAATCGAACACGCAGTTCTTTGCACTGGTACCTAGCGGTCGAATGGAACACAGCTGCTGGAGTGCGCACTGGGTGCGCACTAAGCGCGGCGAATGGACACAAAAAATATATTTATTTTAAGAACTAATTAGAAGGTAAACATTCCTGCAAATATAAATTTAAACACTTAGTTTATAAATTAAAAAGTAAATATTCTTTGCTAAGATTTGTTGGAACCATAAAATCTTTTGATTAAGAACACGTGCTCAGGATCACAGCTTTCTGTAGTTGATGATAATGTTCGTCTCGATCCCCAGTTTTTCAGATAGTGCTTCAGGACGGTAGGTATCACCTGTTGCTGAGAGGACGATCGGCAATCTCACCTCAATACATGCACTGCTGTATAACTTCTAAGTTCCCTGTGCACGTTTTTCGTTTTGTGTGTTGTGTCCGAGATTGCTGGTATCTACAACAGCTATGTCTATCAATATACTTTTCTTTTAGATTTATCCCAAAGTATTGCATCCGGCTTGTTATGATGGAATGTTCTGTCGGTAAATTCCCTTCAGATCCAGTATAGCTTATAGATGTTGTTCTCGATGACATTTTGTGGATAGTTCTTGTAGTAGGGTGAATCAAATTCACTAGCAAATTCCACATTTCCCTGCAAGTTTGGCGTGGATGATTCGTGCTACCTTATCCTGCCTCTGTTTATAAGCCGTTGGGGCCAGCATGTGCAACCCAGTAGTATGCTGGATTGTTTCTTGGCCTACACCACAAGCGGCAGATATCAGGTCTTTAATAATGTGCTTGAGATAATTTAGTGTTGCAATTACCTGGTCCTGGATTGCTATCAAGAATCCTTCAGTTTCGGGGTAGAGATATCCTATTTTAAGCCACTTGTACGACAAGCAGGCGTCGACATTTGATTTGGCTATTTCTGCTTGGATCTCCATGGCGATCTTTTTGTTTCCATTGTTCTAAGTTCTCGGCTTGTGTTGATTGTTCGTGTAATATATTTTGATGTTTAAGGTTGAGTGGTGTATAGTTCTCGTCTACTTGCTGTATTACTCTGTATAGCTGAGATGACAAGGCTTTCTCATTGAAATACTCTCTCATATCACGTTATCAGTTTGCATGGAAGTTACCAATATTTAGTTACCCTACCCCTAATTTCCATGGTAATTGTTATTCTTTGAATAGAAGCTTTTGGATGGTGATATTTGAAACGAGTCATTTGGACCTGATAATCCTGTCCAGTGAGTCCAAATCAGTTCTGGTCCCGTTTTATAATGCTAATGATAAGTAATCACAGAATGGCATATGTATTAATTGCTGTTGTAAGATTACGAGAGTTGAGGACGTCTTGGTATAGTATTCAATCTGTTGGTAAACTTTGTTTTAACTTCTCTTTTATCTGACTGTGTATAATCATTTTATTTGCATCCCCATATACTTGTAAAACTCATTCATTCCCATTCCAGTGATGATCTCACTTGATGCAGTCTCGTGCTCTGTGCTGTCTGTGAATTTTCCCCTTTGAATACTTTGTATTTTGCATTTTCTATGCCAAACTGCATGCCTATATCACTAGAGAATCTTTCAGTGATATATTAGCTCTTCAGACTGTGTAGTGAGCCAGAGTATTGTTTTATGTCATCCATGTATGCCAGATGAGTGATCACACACTTTTCTTGACCTTTCAGTTCAAATCCCAGTTTGGTGTTGTCCAATAAATATGTCAGGGGGTTAATGGCCAGGCAGAACCAAAACGGACTGAGGCTATCTCGCCAGAAATATTCCCGCTTAATCTTCAAAATCTTTGAGACTACTCTCTCGTTCCCTGAATGCATGTAACATTCTCGTACACCGATGGTTCATTACAGACTTGAATTCCACAATCATAGGTTAATACGATAGGTTAATGCGATTCTAAGGACATGGATGGGCAATCGGCGAGGATGATGTCGAATGCTTTTATAATCAAAACAAGTATACAGAGTTACACTTTTTCCGCATGCCTGAGACATAATGCTGTCTATTATGCTATTCTTTACTTCCAATAGACCCTGCAGCTGCCTTTTTGGTTCTTCGATATGATGTTATTTTGTATTGCAATGTTGTTGATGATCTTATGTAGACAGCCAGTCATGATCTTGCATAATGCATTAAGGCATGTGATTGGTGATAATTCCCTGGATGTGTAGTGTCATTTGTTCACTCCAAGATGTCTGGAGTTGCTAGTTTTCAGGTAATGATTTACCGTGTCAAGATCTTTTCATGGAGACATGTCTCTTGCCAGATGGTGATCCATCAGGACCAGGGCATTTCAGTTAGCCAACACGAATAGTAGCCGTAAGATGTCCATGGAAATTTCACTGGATTTCCATGTGTCTGACGTACTTTCAGACTTATGAAGTGTGTCTTCGGTCTCCTACATTCTGTTCTGTAATTTGGAGTTAAGTGTGGTAGAGTTCCATAAACGTTTATATAATTCCTGCCGGTAACCTAATGGAGCTGCTTCGCAACGCTGGAATATCCTTACAATATTTTCATTCATGTCAGTAGTCCTTCGTCGTGGCAGGCCTGCTTGAGTAGTCCCAAGTGATGTCCAGGAAACACTATTAGCAGGTGGAGCTGATTGGTTTTGAGAACTACGTTTATCGGCTGTAGTACGTTTATCGTCGGGTGACCGGGTGTGTGCCTGCCTGCGGGCACACCACTAGCGGCTTGCAAACTGTCACGAACAGCGCTAGCTCGGACGTACCCTGACCTCCCCAGACGGCAGCTTATGTTATTATTATTGTGTGTGTATTATTGTGTGTGTAGTAATATTATTATTATTATATCACATATTATTAAATTTATTATCACACATGCATCTCGATTTTACCATGAACAAGATATACGTTTGAACTGTGATAATCAGCACTCGGTCAGCCATCAATGTTCAGAAACTTCCAGGCGATGTTACATGTGTCTAGTATGACAATCTTCAGAAACTGGATGTATAACCCTTTCTTCAGTTGCAGTTCAGCCAAAGATTCATGCAGAAACTTAGGAATTTCAGTGGCACCTACTAATTGATGGTAGTACAATCGTCACCATTTACGTCGCTCCATATTTCCTTTATCTCATTTGCTACAACATTATATTTATAATTTTTTCACTCCTTTTTTGGGGGGATGTTGTGACCTGGCGGGACAACGAAATCAATCAGATATAACTTCTTTTTGTTACCTTATTTTTATTATTTATTACTATTTTTATTATTATTGCTCTTTATTTTTGCCAAAAATTCAGTGTGTACTACAATTTTCGTTTCAATTTCACTATTCAGCGTGCGAAAGTGTTCACCGATAGTAGTTAAAGGAGGCACTGAGTTATTTACAATATTTTTTCAATCCTAATATTATTTAAATAATGAAACTGATTGTAGTTTAGTAAAGATTGACTTGATATAATATAGATAGTTGAAACAAAATATTTGTTGTAAAATAATTTTGATTGGAATTTTAAAAAAGTGGAACACAGTGTATACCTAAAACTACAAAATAAAGTAGTAGTGCTATAGCAGCATATAGTTTCTCGCATTATTTCCAAATTTGCAATTTTTGAAAATTTAGAGAGTGCAATGAAATTGAGTAATTCTTTCAAACACACCTCCTTCTATCAGTGGAAAAAATTAAAGAAAAAAATTGAACGGTTTTTTAGAAAAAAAGTTATTTTTTAATTATCTATATTTTGTGCCAAAATATACAGCTTCTCAATTTTTCAAAAGAATTGCTTCATAAACTAATTTAAGACTTATCATTAAAGACAGATTTCATTAGGAAAAATCTCTCTTTCAATATTATAGTTGTGATAATTAAGACTCTCCAAAATATTGCAATTTGTAAATTTCAAAATATTCGGGATATCAGCGATCATGAGACTCCACCAGTCTGCTTCCAGTTTTATAAACTATTTGAAGACAAAGTTTGATCAAAAGTTTGGTCAAATGGTAGTTCAAAAATAAGATCAAGTTAGGCCATTCCAGTATAGTACCTCAAAATCCAGTTTGAAACTCCAAAAGCCTCGAGATCATTCAGATTGGTTTGGGAATATCAATTTTGAAAATCATGCAAGAACGCTTTGGGTTGTATCGTTGCCCAAACACTTTACAGACGGATAGACAAACTTTTGCAAACAATCGATCTTTCGGTATCAAGGCATAAGACAAAGCGTGTATTCTGGCTACACCACGTGTTGAGGAATTTGTTTTTAATTTGGCATCAGTACTAAATTCACAAGCTATATCCATTTACACTGATGGAAGTAAAGTCAAGGATGCCAAAGCAGTTGGAACTGCTTGTATCTGTCCTGATATCAATGTTCACGTAATTAAAGTCTGCATCCATATGCATCAATTTTCACCGCTGAATGTATAGCTATCAAGTCTGGACATGGCTGAAGCACGAAGACAGAGATGTTGATATTTACATGATTCGCCAATTGTGTTATTAACATTAGAAAAAGACAGTAAATATAAGAACTAATTACTATTTAGATATTAAATAAGATAAAGAAATTTCGTACTGACAATAACTTTAAAGTTAATATTATTTGGATACCTGCACACAAAGGGATTAGTGGAAATGAAATGGCTGACTCGCTGGCAAAAACTGCTACAACTAAGAAACCTTCAAATTTAAAAATACCTTATACCGATTTTCATTATATTTTTAAGAGCAATTATATGAAGGAAACAGTTAATAGTATTAAGCAAATACCAAACATCAAGGCAGGAATACTTTGCATCATTTTATAAAGCTGAGAGACCTTGGTTTCATGGCAAATCCATTGAAAGTTTTGTACAATGGACTCCATTTGCGTTTTACCCCCCTCCTTCCTCCCCCCCATTTTACCAAACTCCAACAACCCCCCGTCAACGGCCCGGCCAGGTTCCCCTTAAAACCCCGGGGCACAGATCGGACCTTTTCACCGACTTTAAATTTCCCTCCCTGTTTTCAAGCCCAGATCTTTAAAACGATAACTTTTTTGATAGGGAGCAAAAAAAATCTTTTTTTATTCACTGAATTTCCTCCCAATCGTTTGGGAATTGCAAATAACTCCGCAAAAAACTTTTAACTGTAACTGGGACTTTTTTTTCCCGGCCAATTTCAACAAAACCCTTTTTCCTTCCGCCCTTTTCTCCACTTCTAACCATCAGAACGACCCCCATGCCCCGGTAAATGGAAAAAGGAGGATTTTTTTAACAAACGCGCTACTTGACTGCAAACCCCACCACGCATCGAAACCGCGACCCCCTTCACACTTACGCTGTTTCAACAGAACCCGACAAGACGACACGGAACGACAGAGACTTTATTTTCCGGCGGACGCCGTCGCCCCCTCCCCCCGGCCCCTCCACCCCCCCGACCCCAACCCGAGCTTGTTACATCACATCAGACCCCCCCTCCCCGCCCCCCTCGCCAAACCCAAGCAAACCTTTTTCCCTTTCCTTTTGTACGACGGGGAAAAACCAAAATTTCCCCAGAAGTGAAATTTTTGAAAGGTACATCAATCACACCCGGCTCCATACGCGGTACTAGAACCACAAAAATAAACACACGGAATTTTTTGCGTAGATTATTGTTAAACTAATTAATAAAAGGGAAAACCTCCCGTTTGATTAATGTCACCGATATTACGGGGCCTTTAAACTGTATAGACAAAAAAGGACAACAGTTCCTGGGAATCTTTAAAATTCCCCCTAAAGACAAGACAATAATTACTAACTTTTATCTTCCAAAGAAATCATTATAAACCAAGAATATATCAACAATGAAAATAAACACAAATAAAAAATAAAATAAAAAAAAACCCCAATTCTTAAATAATACTATAAGAATTGCAAAAAAATAAAATAATAATAATAATAAAAAAAAAATAACATGTATATAATGTATAAAATTGCTGCAAACTTTTGCTTGCGATTTCCAACGATCAAAAGAATACGGGAAAACCCAACCCATTAAAAAAAAAAACGGAAGAAAAAGGAAAAAAATATGCCATGGAACAATCTCCCCCAAAACACTAAACTACGACTCAAGATCGAAAAAAATTTTGGGGTTACTTTGACCTCCACTACCTGAAGAACGGTAATACTCGCTAACTAAAAAAATAGGATGTTTTTCTAGAGGCAAATTGGAACGCCCCCATAGGCCAAATTGAAGGGGAAGCATCCCCATATTCAAGGCCCCCCCGCGTTTTCACCCCAAAGACCTGCAATGGGCAAAATCATACAAGATTTATTTAGAGGCTCCTTGAAAGCGCATCCCTGAATGCTCCTGTTATCCTATTTGAAAACCTGCCTTTTCCGAAAAACGAATACAGTTTTTGGTAGACTAGTGCACTGAACTTAAATGAAACGTGATGTTCTCCTCCCCCAACATACCGAATTCTTGCCCAACTGGGGAGAATCATACCTTTCGATAAACGTTGCGGGGCCAGCGTCCAGTGCAACAGGGGATCCAGCGCCCGGCGCCCAACCCTTCGCCGAGAGAACGCAGCCACCAAAGCCATTAAATAGTTGGGGAGAACCCCACGGGACTCGGGGGCCTTCCTGAGCCGGGAGCCGGGGGAGCCCCCGGCAGGGCCCGAATGAGAGTCGAAAATAAAGAACTGGGACACACAATTAGTTAAAAAGGTGGGTGGGGCCAACGGAGGGACGCGAGAGTGCATTCCCAATGTCCCCTTTCGCGCGATGCCCCGTTTTCTACATCTATGAACAAATAACTCGGACTGTCCAATTAAACCCAAGGGTTGGGGGGGACTATCGGATTTCTGCCTTGATCGGTGGGGACCAGAGCCCCTACAAATTGTTATTGTCCGCTGGGAGAGGGTTTGTTTTGCAGAAACAATGTAGATAATTCCCCACTTTTCCAGCATTTAAATAAATGATGTGGTCCAAATTATGACAAAAGTTTTTAAGAAGATGTTTAAATAACAATGGGGAAAGGGTGAAATATACTTACAAAAAAAATGGAAGTACCCTAGGGGCCAACTTGGGGGGCAACAAAAACATCAACTGATGGGTTTGGGGGCCCAAAACCCAAAATTCGATCCGCCATACATGTTTCAAATGGCAAGGACTGAAAATCAAAATAAAATTTTTTGGATTGTCCTCAATGATCAAAATTTTTTAACAAGAACTTTTATTAATAATAAAGAGCCTTAAAAAGGCTCAGAGTCCAGGGAAAAGGACAGAATTTGCCCTTGCCATGATGAAGGCAATCAGGGGGAAAAAAAATTGAGGACTGCGTATTTGGGAAAAACCCGCAAGAGATAGGAGTTAAACCAACCAAATTTAAAAACTAAACCATCAGAGTGTGGATCGTGCCCTTCTGATGAATCAGTGGATCTGCTACTGGACTGGTTATTAAATTTGAAAGATGTACTTGGGCAAACCAAGAGAAATAAGTGGTCCTCTCACACTTCTCCGGCACAAGGACCTACAGTTAATCTCAACTCGGAACTACGAAATTTAGAACATTTCGCACAATGAAATCCCAACGAATGTTACATAATTGAACACCATAGAATGTAGTTGGGGAGCCTGCAAGATCCGAAAGTACTAGATGTTGCTCTGCTGCACGTGGTACGGCATCTAGTACCTGGTGGGCAGCAATAGAGGTATCCAGGGTCTAAACGACGCTGTAAAAATAAAGCCCCTTTTGTCAGATGGCTTGCCTGCCTAACTATTGATGGGTTACCTCACGGCCCTGTATCTGCAGCGTGGGGGAATCCACTATGTAAACGCCGTGTACAGAATTTTAAAGGATTTAGGGAAGTATTGTGTCCGTGCCCGAAGAGTCATACCGAATTGCTATTGTAGCAATAGACTTACTCCTTGCTCTATAGAGACGAGTTGCAAGTTATGGGGATGAAGGAGCCAAATAGGCTTCCAAACAAAGGCCACTTCAGGAAATTCCAGGGGGTCGGGGCTTGTAGGTGCCGGGCACAAAAATGTAGCGCCGGTGGCGCTCGCCTCAAGACGAGTGCGTGGGGGACATATGACGTAGGAGGTCATGTGACTCAGGCCTATATGCATCGCATAACCCTTATAAGGGAAGCGGTTTTTCGTTTCCTCGCGGCAATACCGCAAAACGTCTTCGGCAAAGGCTGGCGCGGAAGTGCTGTAGTCACGAGCAGGTGTTGGAGGTTCGGACACGGTTTAGTATGCTCTAGACATCAGGGCAGATTGTCTGCCGAGGCACCCCAGGTGTCGAGTTGCGAGTCGGCCGAGGTAGCTTATCGCAGGCGCGGCCGGACGTTGGGAATAGGGGGGCTGCCACGGGTAGCTCCGACTAACTCCTTAGGGGAGGTCTGTGGAGACTCTGAAATATTTTTGTAAATGAATTGTATATACCACTCGTGTCTGTTCCTTGTGGCGTAGATCCTACCCACGACGTTACACTATAACGTTTTGGTGCAGCCAAAAGCCCATCCGGCTCCACGTGCCTAGGGTCGGAAACTACGCGGAACTTGAGATTCCTTCCCACCTTGATAAGAGGTGGACATCCTCCCTACATCCCACTCATCTGAAATGTAACAGCACATAGCACGTGGAACGGAAATCCTCTAATACCAAGGGTGTGTGCTGCGCTGTGGGACCTGAAGTCAACCTGGAGAAGGAACCAATCAGGGCGGAGGCAGATGGAGACTGCGCTTTCTCATCGGTATGCCGAGGGAACCCCGTGGAGCACTGCACTTCACTCAAATTCCGCATTAACAATCTTCGGCCTTCGCTGAAGCCGCGACATGCGTGATGCTCGGGCCATCGGGAGGGGCCTTGAGCCCTCAAGACTTTCCTATTCCTAGCTGGAGGCTTAATGAGCCAGCGTCTTAAAGTTAGGGCGGCGTGCGAGGCGGTGGTAGAGGGAGTTCATTTGTTAGACGGATAATACATGTCGGTGCGCTCTCAAAGTCGTGACAAGTAGCGAAGTATGGGTCCCATGAAACGTGTTGAAGATGTTATGTCCTCAGTGACGCCAGCCGTGGCTGAGGAGCAATTCAGTTAGGCCCGGAAACGCGAAATTCTGCGGTAGAGGGAATGCATCAAAACACAGTTATGACACAAACTCTGACTTGACTTTAGGTTAGGTTAGTTCATTAAGCTAGGTTACTTAGATTAGGTACACATTATTTCACTTTCTATTTCGCTTTATATTTTTTGCTTTACTTTTGCAAGTTGCCGAGAAGACGGCATTTTTGTTTTTGTTCTCTTGTTTTTTCAATACGTTATAAATTTCCTGGCACCAAGTTCTGTGTCCAAGTTGACGACCAATTTTATCCTAAAATGTATTTTCTTGACACAAAGAAATCAGCAAAACTTTTGTCCTTATGACAAGAAAGGCAAGGAGCAGTATCTCAGGAGCCAAGACTGTGGCATATAACAGACAGAAACCTCTACACAAAATTTGTTAACACCTACACATTGAAATTCATAGAGAGCTAAACATTAATTGTAAGGCGGGAACACATGCGTGCGTGGGAACAACCCGCATGTGCTCCCTGCCAACTTGTCACAATGCGTATTTTGTATATTTTGTAAAAGAATAAAATAATAATAATCTCCATCCTGATAATAATCATCCTGATAATAATCATCCTGATAATAATCATCCTGATAATAATCATCCTGATAATAATCATCCTGATAATAATCATCCTGATAATAATCATCCTGATAATAATCATCCTGATAATAATCATCCTGATAATATCGCCGAAATCTTAAATGGCAACTAGGACAGGATACTAAAGGGGAACTAACTTATAAGTGGAATGAGGTAGTGTAATAGATTATGCCTGTTGTCTCATGAAAGAATAAACAATTTATTAGATTTTGGAATCGAATTGGGCAGAATCGACCATTTGCCTGTGTGTGTTCATTTAGCAGTAAATGTTACTGAACTGCCACAGGCAGTGGCACGGGCGGAGCAACAAACTTCACAATAGCAAGACGACGGTTTGTATGGAAAGAGGAAAAGCGACAGGAATTTGCAGAGCTATTCTTAACTCGGTAGGGTGGGCACGAGAGGAGCGGTCACCGGAAAGGCAAGCTAAGAATTTAGAAAGAGACTCTTTCGCGCAGGGAGGGCATGCGAATGTGGGGAGAGGAGGAAGGGTACTGACCCAAGGATGGTTTAGCGAGGAGTGTCGGTGAGCAGGCGTGAAGCAATAGTAGCCTTAAGAATGTTCAGAAACAGTGAACTGCGAAGCGAGAATAGTTACTTGTTACTGACGTAGGCAATACGAGGCACAATTAAGAAATCGAAGAAATCTTGGCAGGATAGTGAGACAGCAAGAATAGAGGCAATTTAAGAAACAATCATAATAAATCAATTTGGGACGTTATAAGATCACTGCACAAAGAAATGTAAGTAATGCAATTTCATCAGACGCGTGGGAGCAGTACTTTTCACAGGCGCTCGAAATAGCGAATATTGAAACAGGGATAGATATTATCACGGACCGGATGTCCCTGAATTAGACAACTGATAACCTGGAATGAAGTGAATAGGCATGTTAGCCATGAATAATAAGAAGGCAGGCGGCGCGGACGGCATTCCGACACAATTTATTTCGGAATTGGTACATAGACCAGAGAGTATTCTAAATTTATTTAATGAATAGTTGATTCTGGATCGTATCCAGAAACGTGAGTAGCGATCCTCAACCAGTCTTTAAGAATAAGGATACGAATTGCCCAAAATTATACGGAATTAGTCTTTACCAGCGCTGAGCAACATTTTGTAAAATACTGAACGGGCGACTGAGTGAATGGGCGGAAAAGCACAGTAAAATATCAGAATTGCAAGCAGGCTTTAGGGAGAGGCTTCGCGACTACCGACAATATCTTTGTGTTAGATACCTTAGTAGCAGGCGCTTGCGTAAACGGGCCACTTATATTGCAGTTTTGTAGATTTCGAAATGGCTTGACTATCAATAGGAAAGCTTTATGGCAAAAACTTAATGAGCTAGGCGTCTCACGTAAAGTTTTAAAAGTGTTGCAGAGCATATAAGAAGACTAATTTCTGTGTCAGGTGCGGTGATGAATACAACGCGAAAAATAAAATCGACAGTAGGAGTAAGACAGGGCTGTCCTTCTCACGCTATTGTTTATCTTGTTTATAAACGATTTATTGACGTGGTTACAGGATGCGGATACATCTGCGCCGGAAATTGAGGCCTGAACATTCCCGGACTATATGCTGATGATTTAGTTTATGTTCGAGACTATTGACGGCTTACAAAAGTTTAAATATCCTAGAAACGTATAGTGAAACATGGGATTAAAAGTAAATATTCAAAACCAAAGTAGTTGTCTTCAAGAATGGATTTATCTAGGTAATAAGGAGAAATGGTTTTACGCTCGGGAGGATTGACTGGTAAAACATTTACATATCTTAGGGCAAAATTTTCCATGAATGGTGGATGGAGTAATCACATAGTGGCGGCGCACGTAAAGGAAGAATTGCGCCTAAAGAAATCGTTTGCGCAGTGCAGGTTCGAATTGCCTTTAAAGGTGTGCGAGACGATGTTTAAATCGCTAGTTCTCCCAGCAATGAATTATGGGGCAGAAATTTGGGAGTGGATAGGATAGATCGACTAGAAAGCGTCGAAACAGATTATTTCAAATTAATTCTCGAGTTCTAGATTGCAGCAAATGCCGAGTCCTAAGAGAGGTCGGTAGTGTAGAATTTGGAAAGATTTTAAAATGAAACCCATTAAACTTTGGATTAAATTAGCAGGTGAACAGGCTGACTCACTTATAAATAGATGTTTTCGGTGCAGTTACAGGAAGCAACCAACGCTACTGGTCGTATAAAATTAAACTGCTACTGGAACGTTCAGGTCTGGGAGACGTTTCTCCGGAAATGGTGGGAGATGGGAACACGTGACATAGAACGTTAATTTCGGATAGACTTGCGGATATTAAAAGGCAAGATCCTGGCAGCAACGGCCGAAAAACGTTCGCTAGTTGCGCAAATTCACGCGAGTCCGTTATGGGTTGAACGACGTAAACACACGCAAAGGACGCAGAGGGATACGCTTGGTTCAGGTCGGGGTGGATGCAACAGATTAAAGGACTCGAATGGTAATGGCATCCTGTGTGCTTTGCAGGTGATAGGAAGACTGGATCCATATCCTTTAATTTGCAGTGCGACGAAACTTGAGAAGAAATGGATGGGAATGGAAATTACTACTTCCAACATAGGAACGTACGTTGCCTGAAACATTCTAGGGATAAAGAGCTAACTTCATGAAAGAATTAGGAACATTTCTGAAAGGTTCGACCACTAGAAAACAAATTAAGGAGTGGGAAAACAGCAGTGGTTAGTACGAGCAGAGCCTAGACTGGAGAGAAATATGTAATAAATCAATAAACTAACAATAATAAGTTAGTCAGTGTTATATTAGGTTAGTAAACAGTACAAAAAAATAAAAGTATAAATTGTAGTCAATTGTTAAGTATAAGTAGATAAATGAGTCAATAAAAATATATATTAACTTAAAATAATTAAAATAAGTTAAATAATTAAAATTAAATTAATTTAAAACAAGTTAAATAAATTAAATTAAATTAAAATAAGTTATATAAATTAAAATTAAATTAATTAAAATAAGTTAAATAAATTAAAATTAAATTAATTAAAATAAGTTAAATAAATTAAAATAAATTAAAATAAAATAAAAGGAAACTGTTAAAACAAAGCACATTGAGGGCGAAGGAAGGGAATCGGAAATGTTAGGCAGAGGCGTTGGTGCGGACGATTTTCTGTGGTGCTGTTTTTCAGGTGCGTTGAGGCCAAACACTGGAAGGAGAATGCCTGACCTCCGCGCCAAAAAATAAATAGTCTAAAACCGGATAGAGTAGCATGTACTCGGCTTCTGACGGCAGGTTTTTCCCTTCAGGGTTTCCTCAGCCGTACCTTATGGTCTCGTTTCCGCGGCTTTGAGGCGATGGAGAGACCATTTAGGGTGAATACCAGAAGGCGAAATGTTAGAACGGTAGAATGTGGATTGTAATGCTTAAAGGCCTTCGGCCAGCCACTTGTAAGTTTCTAATTTGGCTGTACATTACCTATTAAATAAAATAAAATAAAATAAAATCTGATAATAATCATCCTGATAATAATCATCCTGATAACAATCATCCTGATAATAATCATCCTGATAATAATCATCCTGATAATAATCATCCCTGATAATAATCATCCTGATAATAATCATCCTGATAATAATCATCATGATAATAATCATCATGATAATAATCATCATGATAATAATCATCATGATAATAATCATCATGATAATAATCATCATGATAATAATCATCATGATAATATCACTATCTACTATCTAGCAATCTACGCGAAGGGAACGGGCTTTGAAAAATTGCGGGTAAAGAACCCTGTTGATCTTGACTAGTTTGTAGTAGTAAAGAGACATGAGGGGTGTAGCGTAAGTGGGAGACTTTTCGGCGTCGCTTGTGAAATACCACTACTTTCATCGTTTCTTTACTTACTCTGTGAAGTTGGAGTGATTGATTGATTGATTTTTTTCGTGCTTACGGGCGCGTCAACTGCTTTGGTCATTTGTCCCGTTAGTGTGGTGCATGTTTTTCTCGGGAGATGGCGGTGATCTTCCCGCTCGATGGCAGATCGGCGCCGACCTACCGTCGGCTAGTGGGTTTCCTCAACCAGGACTCTCCCACCAGCGAGGCACTGCTCCAGCCGGTGCAAGTTCTAAGCTCTTGACCGGTCTCCCGGAATATGTGGCAGTGTAGCGAATGTTAGTGTAAGTGTGTGTGTAAGGGAAGAGGATAGGACAAGGAAGAGGACTGAAAGATTGCGTATTTGGAAGGGTACTGCTCCAGCATTCGCCTGGTGTTGATAGGAGAAACCACGGAAACTACCTGATGACAGCCGACAGTAGAATTCTCTCCAGACAGCCACTGAATTCGACCTAGCTGAAAAGCTAGTGCCGAAAATCCTGCCGTCAGGACTCGAACCTAGGACCTCCCGGTCAGAGGCGCTGGAGTGACATCAGTTGATGCACTGAGCTACCGCTCCCGGTCGGTGAAGTTGGAGGCGTGCGGCGGCGGTGGCTTTCGCCTTGCCCGCACGACGTTCTTGAAACAAACGTGCAATAAAAGATTACTGGTGCGCCGTAGAGCGTGGCACCCTCGGCCGCTTCGCCGGCGTCGCACGCGCGTGTGTCCGGGGGGGGGGGTCGCGGATTTTCTCGCCGGTGCGGGATCACCAGTGGTCCCGACCGCGGTTCCGCCTTGCTCACCCCTCACGCGATCAGATCCGAGGACACATCCAGGCCGGGAGTTTGACTGAGGCGGTGAATCTGTCTAAGGCTAGCTCAGCGAGGAGAGAAACCTCGCGTAGAGTAAAAGAGTAAGGGCTGGCTGAACCTGACCTTTAGTACAAGCACGGTCTGCGAAAGCACGGTCTGCGAAAGCACGGTCTGCAAAGCATCTGCAAAGCACGGTCTGCAAAGCAATGTCTGCAGCACGGTCTGCAAGCACGGTCTGCAGCACGGTCTGCGAAGCATCTAGGTCTGCGAAAGCACGGTCTGCAAAGCACGGTCTGCGAAAGCACGGTCTGCGAAATCACGGTCTGCGAAATCACGGTCTCTCGATCCTTTTGGCTGGAAAAGCTTCGAAGAGGGAAGTTTCACGACTTTAGCCTACTTCTAGGGGCCGACACAGCCGAAATCACTTCACCTACGGGCTCTGATTTCTTTCAGGCAAAATGCCGTCCGGACCTGCATTCTCGCGTGCCGTCAGTCAACCCCTGGAAATCTAATCTAGGACCGTTTCCTTCCTCAATGTCTCTCCTCTGTACGAACTCGAAGAGCAAATTCGACTGCGTCGGTCTTACTAAGATGCATCAATCTGCTTTAAATTCGTTTATTTACATGTCAGCTCATTAATTATTTATTCTTCAAGCATTTGGTATGATTTTATTCGATTAATGTTTACTAATACTAATTATTTTGTACAACACTGTGGTAAATTTCTGTTTATTAAGTTAAATATCTGAACAGTTTAAAAGGTGCAATACGAGTTCAATGACTTAAATGTTCTTGATACTAACCCATTGCTTCTTTGGTAGATGATGCTACCGGAGGAATCTACAGTCCATTCTTACTACAGACCATGTCAGCTCTAATGAGCTTTTTTGGCTATATGTTCCGCCCCTGCCCAAGAGCACTTTCGTCAACTCGTGTTGCATTTTTCTCCCGCTTTACATCCTCCGTTTACGAGAAATGCATCTCGCGGCTGTATACTTGTTTTTGAAATTTATAACAGGGCTTCTCGCCCTCCCAAGAATTGCCACTTCTGACTAACGTTTGTTCTGTTAAATTGGTTCTTATTCTAAATTGTATCCTCTAAATTTAGTGAGCCCGGCCCTTACGGTAGTTTTTTTAATGTTTTAATCAGGTTCTTTATGTTTATTTGCCTATGTTGGCTCTCGATGTGGCAATTTTAAATATATTTTATATATTTACACAATTACACAATTACACTATTATTATTATTATTATTATTATTATAATTATTACACAATTTTATAAATATCCTCTAGAGACCCTAGCGGACAATTTTTGTATTTTATTTCATAAATTATATTTTCTAGCCTTTTTTAGGCTCAATAAGACGAAAACTATCGACATTTAAGAAAAACAAGAATTGGATGTCTTGTTATAATTTGTACCCATGTGTATATTAGGACCAAATAACATATTCGATTATGTTATTAGTCTGTGTGAAAGGGGTAAAATGAAGTCCAGAACTATATATTTTCATATTTGAGTCATTTCGAGGTTTGTGGGGTGTACTGTAAAGGACGTCTACAATCTATTCCAGACTTTCTGCTTTTTTCCTCTCCCTCTTGCAGTTACCATTACTAAGAGGATTTACTTCCTCGGCGGCCAAAACGTGCAGTATTGGAGACGATCAAATTTTGTTCTGGCAATTGTCTGGTCGTCACTAACCTCGTCAGAAGAATTCTTTCCGCGTCTGAGGACGAAGGGGGATATTCAGCATATCGCTCCCATCAAGGATTATCATAATGGCATCATTATCCGTAAGGAAGTTATCCATTCCCTCGACAGTGTTTAAAATATTATGTAGCTAACGAACAAAAATTCTATGATTTATAATGAAAACAACATTTTTGTAAAAAGCTCTTCGTAGAATGTACAGGTAACAATGCACAAAAATCTGTCGAGTCCTCATGTCCACAAGTGTAGACAAATTAGTTTGTAAGTAGCTCTTTCGAGTGATGCATTGTTTTTGACAATAAGAATTATTCTAATAATAAGCAGTCAGCGTCTGGACGTCAGTCTGCGTCTGGACGTTGTAGCGAGCGGACGTGTTTTTGGGATCGCTCTCGCCCAGGTATAGGGATAATTGGCTGCGACTTGCAGGAGGTAACTTTGAATTCGCGCCTCTGATGTCTTCTCCATTCTTATGTCTTCTCACTTCTGTCTTCGTCTTCATCCGCCTTCTCTTCATCCCCTGTCTTCTTCATCCTGTTCATCCTCGTTCATCTGTCTTCTTCATCTGCACCACCTTCTTTCATCTCTTCACCTTCTGTCTGCCTTCGGTTTTTCGTTCGCCTTTCCTTCGTTCACTTCTTCGTCTGCATTATTCGCTCACAGATCGGGCCGAGGGGATCGCATCGCTGCGAGCGAGGCGAATGTTCTCTTACGGCGGCGGCGGCTCCATTCGAAAGCAGCCGACTACGCTCAGATTACGAACCTTCGGAACCAGGTGCTCGATCTGTTGTCCCCGTTTCGACAAACGGTGCCAATGGATGTAGCGTATTGCAATGTAAATTCAAACGGCGCAAGAGGGAAGAACAGTATCGTTGTTAGCGATACTCGTTGTCGGCTCTTCTCCAACGTACATCTTCGTCATTAGTCGTCATCAAAACACGCTTACGTAGCTTCAACGCCCCTTTCGAAGCACTTCTGTATCATATTTTTTGTATTTGTCGTACTGCCGGTCGTTGGCATCAATCAATAAGATGTATTTATATTTGGGCACTGTCATACCTTGAAATTGTCTCACATAAAGCGAAGTCAAAAACAAATATTTAAACGGTCTTCATAATCGTAACGAAGTTCAATCCATCGCAGAGACATTATTAACCATGCCGTTAATATTCGGTAATATTTCCAACGTCGGGTTTACCCAAAGAAAATTCCAATTGTTTATGAATGGCTTAACACAATACAAAGACTCTTCAGAATATGGTTTGTTCCAAAGTTGTTATTTCAGTTTCGCATTGATCAATAGTCTTGTCAGTAATGTAAATGAGCTCATCGATTTATTTATTATTTCTCGAAACTCGAATTACTCACGATTCTTCGACAAGATCATTGATCGCCACCGCGACTAGCGCAATATCAATACTTGTCGTCGAAAATTTTGCGATGTCGAACACATTTAGCACACGACTTTACTCAATATGCGTAACATAAAATAATCGCGGATTTCAATGCTTGGGGTTTAACATACATCTTCAAAGCATGTGCATTGTAGTATTCACTGCCTTCCACCCGACATACAGGGTTAACCGCTGCAATATTTTTTTATCGATCCAAAGATCATTTTTCAAAGCTCGAAGTTCTTGGCAGTTATCCATGTTTGAAACGGGTTCGTTCAATGTAAACAATGACACGATGTCATAATGACTGTTTCTTTAAATTTTTATAATATTGTTACAATAAAATAAAGCGGTATGCAATAAGTTTACAATGTTATTTTTTGCAATCATAAGAAATATTACGAATTCATTTGATGTCTTTTCGTTCGGCAATATTCGTGTAGCGACAATATAACAAATATAATATATTTATTAGAGTTCACGAGATATTTCGAATGAATTAGAACTATTTTTAGTTTTATTATATTTTACATATTTTGTATAATCACATTACAGCTGAGCCTTGAGTTCCTTTACCAGCAGCGATGAGCCAAAAGTTTGATCTAGCTTTGGTAATGTCGAGCCTGAACATTAGATGCTGCGCATTTGTAATATGTGTTACTTACCACCTTTCTTACAAATCAAATGAAATGTTGCTGCGTTATATGACCCATATTCCAAGCCATGATCCGTTCCATCATATCTTCAGACGCACGCGAGTTAAAAATATTTCAGATGACGGATTTGTGAACAAAAAATACACCACGTGCTTGGTCATTTTTAAAAGAGACACAACTATCGAAAACAACTATATTTACGAAAATAGTAACGCATAGTGCCAGCTGATCAGGTGGCTACTTCTCCTCACCCATCAAAATATCATCAACATTGCAATATATTCTATTGAATGTAATTTGGTTGGTTTTTCGAACAAGCCCTCTATATGTGGTGCCAGAGTCCAATTGCTTTCGTAGCGGTAGAAACTTGGCTTGTTTCACCTGAATTTTGTTACATTGACAAGATTGCCTCATGCTGATAATGTTGTAGGAACAATTTCTAACACAATAAGGAATTTTTATTTCACATATTTCTGCTTTTCACATTTATTTGAAAACTAGAACAGCTAAATATGCAATATAGTTTCGTATTTTCTTATTGCAATAAATTCCAGCCCCTAGTGTTGAGGATGGTGAAGAGAATGGTTTGAAAATAAGACAAATAAAAATATTTTCAATAAAGTAGTGGTTCGATTGCCTGGTTACCGGTTTCATACATAGGTTACCAGGTAGCATTCTCGCCTCTGAGCTTAGGTTGAATATACCTTATATGCAAATAACATGGACGGCCGAGCCTTCTCTGAGAGTAGCCGGATGCAATAAAGTCTACTTGCCAGTGACGGCTTGGTTAAAATACAAACAAATGTGCGTATTAGCGACAGAAATCGTGTTGTTAAAACGAAGAACAGTGCGAAACAAAATTTAAATTTACCCGAGTGAAAAGAAATCGATTTCGATATCACAAAGAAAGAACAGATGCAGTCTCTGGTGGAAACATACGAACAAAGATCTGAAAAGTCAATTCCGAAAGAACAGACTAAAAGAACCCGAATAAAAACATAGTACGAAAGGCGAGAATGTATTGCTTTCGTTCGAAAATATCTACAGGCTAATGAACGTAAAGCTCGTGACCTGAAAAACAGAAATGCTTCCGTAGTCGTGAAATCACTTTCGGGATCGGTTCTCAACACCGCGTGCCTTTGACAAGCTGTTTTATTGAATCGTTCCAGACGCTGTTATCACAAAGTGGAACTGTTATTTGCCAAAACGCATCATCGCATACCCCAAATATGAGCTGCAATGTTCAACCGCCAAGAATTGCGCGTAGCTTCCAGACAATTTATAAATTGTACTATCGTATTCACTTCTTATACGATTTATCAAAAGAGTGTGTTTAGAATAATGAAGCAATCTTTCAATATTATTGACTTTTATTTCATAGTGTTCATTTAAGCAAACGGAAATATACTTTACGATGGACTTCTGGTTTTCGTTTGATATTCATTGTTTTTTTATTATTTAACCAAATCATCAGGTTATTAAAAATTATTAATTATTTTCTTTATGGACAGCGGTGTTTAATGGTTTGTTCTGACATACAATCGAACATGTAACACCGAAACACCCATGCAATACTCGTGAAAAGGGCTCTCGTTTTTGAGATCCCGACTTTTATAAAGCTTTCGATCTTCTGCGAAACTATTTAATATTGATATTTTAAGGTGCCGTTAAGAATGAAATATTTACCCTGAGTTTCCCAATTTGTAAATACAGAAGTCTGTTCAATATTCTCGAGTTCATGATCATGATTTATACTTCGTCTTCAAAGTTGTAAGCCACAATCAGTTTCAGTAGTCCCTCGTAGTAAAGACAGCATACGTCAGCATTGCATCTCTGTCTCACAATACAGCACAACGCCGAGACGAAGAGCAGCGTTGTTCGATCCGAAATATGTCTCTAAATCATCGAATGAAAGTCGTAACACTTACTTTTCAATTGCAAGAACAAATACAGCAAAATTCCCGAGTGCTTCTGCTGACACCGCCATCCGGCGTATGAATGCTCGTGGTCTCGGGGCAGGCGACATCGCCGCCGGATGGTGAGACTGTTCAGCCGTTGCTTGCGCGCTTTCTCAAGCAGGTTCACACTGCCTCACCACAAGCTCTGCACTTCACTGTCCGGCGGAACATGTGGCGTAGTGCATGTTGCGTACGCGTGTGTGCGTGCGGCGAGATAGACAAGGAAGAGGAGCGAAACGCGTGGCCGAGCGCCTGCGCCTTGAGGCCGTTCGGTATCGTCGAGCCATCGAAACCACTTGAAACTACCGATCAGAGTACGACCACAGTTCAGAGCAGTTAGTTGGCGAATCATTTTCATGTTACTGACCACCTACGACAAAAGAAAGTTGGCTGACTGAACAATGGATGCTGTGAAATATTTGTTGAATCTTCTCATTCACAGCTCGACAGCGTGTGGCAGTGCTGTGCATGGGCGTAATGCAAGGCAGATGTGTACATGCGTGAAGGTGTGTGAGCAGGTGCACGTGCATGCATGTAACCAGGTGTTTAAACCAGGGTGTGGCAAAGGTGTGCTGCATGGGTATGTGTGTGTGTGACAGCACAGTAGCGTGCAGTCTGTGCAGCATGCGTGTCTGCATGTGTTCGTGTGGTGTTTGTGTGTGTGTCTGCATGTATGTGTCTGTGTGCGTATGCTGTGTGCTCGTGCATGTGTGTGTATGTGAGCGTGTGTATGTGATGTGTGTGTAGTGCATGTGTGTATGCAGCAGGTGTGCGGCAGTGCGTGAACTGAAAGGGCGGGCGGGATGACAAGGCGTCGAATGACTGCGCGATGCTCAGACCGTGGTTCGCCTAGAATTCCTGCGGCTGATCGGACGTTAACTGAAAACCACATAAGAAAGACACCGACCCTTGAGAATGTCCTAGCTAACGACAAACTTGTTAATGCAACGATTTCAGAACTTCATATTTGACATTATTCTGCTGAAAATGCTCTGTGTTAATCTGTCTGCCTGATTTCGTCATGCTTCTTGCACATATAAGCAGTAGCAACACTTGTTATTTTATACCGGAGATAACATATATTAGTTCATACCATTCATTTAGTCATAAAACTGAGCCTGTTATCATTACTACACGAGCCTTCCCAATGAATATGAAGCCCGGCGCTTCATCACGGGGCAAACAATTAATGTTTGGTATTGTGTCGGTGTATTCTTCTCAGTAGAACACGATGTCAGCAGGTAAATTGTGGTGTTTCAGATACCACGCATATTTTTTTATATTTACTATTTCTGCCGATACTTACGTTTAAGATATGAGAACGTATTGCACTATTATGTTTATGGACAGTCTTTCTGTATGCAGTTGTTGAAAATGTTTCTTTATGTGTAATTCATACTTTCACATCATTCGAAATGTGAAATAAAACTAGTTTGTTTGCCACTTATTCACAAAGGTAGAGCAGTGTCTTGGTCAGTCGTTGGCCAACACATACGCACAATACTAGTGCGAGACTATAGAATGTGCAAATAGCATAAATGATAGCTGAGAGAAATATCACAAAAGATATATTGTGAGAATAGTGTTCAAATTACATTTGTTGGTGACAAAAGCATATTTAAATGAAAAGTAGAATACACAAGAGGCAATAGCTAAAGTTTTCTAAATTTACTTATTTTAGCATTGACATGTGCTGCATTAGTGCTGATAGCAAACAGAAAACAGCATAGTCTTCTACAGTTACGCATAAATAAGCAGAAGTATACGATGCAATAAACAAGGAACAGCATCAGTGAATGCAACATAGTAGTAAATATTTTTATTGAAGAGATGTGATGTCGTAGTTGAAATAATACATAATAATAGTTAATTACTACATGTAATGTTTATGCATCTTAAAAACGATCTGGTCGTGCAAATGATAAGAAAGTTTTCAATGCAGTGTCATGCACTCATATGGTTGTTAGTGCATTTATTTAATTCGGCAACATAGAGCACACTTCATCAGACGTTCTGCTCGCGGGTCACGGCTGCTCAGGTGACGGTAGAAAGCCCGGTAAGCCAGGATTTGCGGTCATTCGAAAGAAAAGACAAAAAATGCAATTTAATGAGCAAATTAAAAACGAAAATCGATTACATTCGAGTCAGTTTTAAAAGCGTTTATGCAATTCGTAAATTAATGTCGATCAAACATTTAAAACAATAGCAAAAAAAGAGATGCGCCAACAATGTTAGTGCGTCAAGGAGGCTCGCACTCGAATGTGCCGATAACAGTTCAGGTAAGTTTAGCGGCATGAATGCTTGTCGATCGATTATTAATGGCTGCGGCAGGAGCGCCAGTGAACGGCTCAAACACAGCTGCCTCTTTCGAGCTTACACGCTTTCAGCCTGCCCATTCGTGAGAAAGAGTAATCACGACAATAAAGCTGATGTTTGCGGTAGCGGCGGCGACGACAGATCGTATTTTTGTATCGGCGGTGGTCTGAGATATTTATGCGGCGTAGCCCAGCAGAGAAACAAATAACATTGCTTTCAAGTTCTTTTTTCTCGACACGCGGTGATACTGACAAACGCAATTTATCGCAAATACTGCGTTATCTCTATGTCACATACTGGATGACCTCCAACCACACCTAACCACCGCGAGCCGACTTCATCTCGCGTTCAAAGATTCTCCGCTAACAGCCATAGCCTAGCGTCTGTTATTTTCTCTCATTTAGTCGTTCTGTAAAGCCACAGTTCTTGGAAGATCGCACAGTTGCTGACGAAAGCCATGTCGAAAATAATATTGTTCATCAGATTAGCGTGTTCATCGGTACTTTTGATGCAATTTGAGAACGCCTTCTTCATATCACTTCTCCGTAAACAAGAATACCATAAGCTCGCCTGCGTGAGCTTCAATGGTATCTCACGTTTTTCGAGGTCTAAACATCAATTTCTCAGCCATGACGCGTAGACGTTATTGAATGACTGGTTAGCATCGCACGCTTTCGAACAGTAATAACAAAATAAAATGCATTTACTTTAACTAATATTTGAAACATATTCTTCCCTTCACAGAGATAAAAATCGAGTTTGAAGAATTCCACTTGAAAAATTGTTTTATTTCGTTGAAAATGAAAAACGTTACTGAATATTAGATTATACCGGTGAATAATTAAAGCAATGAATTAAAGTCAACATTCACTAAGAAAATTTCAGCAATTTCCTTTACTTAATAAAAGAAAGAATTCAGTTAATCATTATTAATCAGAATAAAATACTCTTCCACAGCGACATGACATCATGCCGGAAAGCCCAGCGTATCGAAGCAATTATGTCAGAGAAAATAATCGCGGTTAAATAAATTACAGATTATATTCCAAATGGTCGCGCTACTCGCGCTGATCCATGCCTTGTTATGCACATTAGTACGAATGTTTCGTCAACAGTCGCACGAGGAAAAATTTGCTGGAATAATTCAGAGGTGCCGATCACTAATTCTGTCTCTGACACTTCGTCGCTCACGCGGTAGGGTTCTTCTCTTCTCATTTCTCATCGCATGTCGTTGCGCTGTGTCTCGTGAATTTTCTGTCGTCTGGCACTATCATGACACGCAAAGTCGAAAAATCTAGCCTTATTAGCTTCATAAAGATCAGCAAATTTCTTGAGCTGGGACAGTAACGGTTAAACAAATCTCGCCCTCTCGTCTTTTTCAATACCATAACAGGTTCAAACAGCTGTTACAGACCAATATACCGCTGCAGCCAACAGTTTCAGCCCATTTCAGTCGATCAGGAATGACTTCAAAAGGCGACATCGGTGACCCGACAAAGTCTTAATAGACGTACAGGACGATCAAACATTTACATACTTGGCAGTTATTGTTAAATGTTCTCGTGTCAGAAAATATTATGTGCTACCATATCTTCATCACGTCGGTCCTCATGTTTCCAGATTTACGAAATGCCGATTTGTTTTGTCATCACCGTCGTCCTTGATTACAATTTCCCATTTCCAGAAAGACTCCTAGAAAATTCACTACCCATTAGCCTGCAAAATCAACCTTCAGTATTACGTCAATTCAGAGCTTTCCATGATCAAACACGGTTAACATCAAATACCGATTTCCAGTTGTTAAAGCTCGCATGCCAGCACCCTGGTTTTTTTCTTTCTACTTCAATAACAAACATTTAATAGTGGGCAGAGTTGGTAGTTGAATGCGCTCGCCATCGTTTTGAGTAACTTCCTCTAGAAATTGCACCGATTCACTGCCAGCGTTCATCGTGTTGAACACCAAGATTTTCAATAAAGAAACTCACATTTTCTCGCTTCAGCCTTCATCAGTTCAATGTCGCTGTCACAAAAGGCATAATTGACCGACACAGCACAGGTCTTCTGAGATACTCCGGTTTGATACCAGAAAGCTCAAATGCAGCCTAGCCTGACGGGACTCTCGGTCTTAGGGAATTCCGATGTCCATTCTACTAAGCCGTGTTACATTACGGTCATCGAGTTTGCAGGACGGGAGCCACCCCCTACCACACGGCGCAGTTCCGATGATCTTCTTTCGGCGAAAACTCGCATTTCGTCTCACCTCTTCATATGAGCTTCCGACTGCAAACACAAATCTGCGCCAGCGCTTCGAAACGATCACGATCGTCAATCGTACGTTAATAAAGGTTCGCATGCAGCAGTAGCAAAATAGATGATGGCTTAAGGTCATTCGTCGTCGACTTGTTAATAGTCGAAATTTTTTCCATGGCGTAATCAAATACGATTGGTTTCTTCGTTTATCCTATTTCGAGTAGTTCTTCTAGGTCCGTGGACGTCGCCAGCTCTCCTCAGTAACGCGAAAAGAGTTCGGAATTCGTGGTCTGCGAGTGTTAACGCAGCAGTGTGGCGCCACCTGCAAAGTTCCTGCATAAATCTGGTTTTATATGGTTGCCTCATAAATTCACAGATTTTCAGCACGATCCGTAACTCGATTTCTGACTTCCCCAGAAAAGCGTGATTGCTCACGTAATTTAACTGAGAACTGGCAGACGCGTTCGTAATCGATGATTTTCCATTTTCTTTTGCATTTTCCTCATCAGATTAATCACATTTTCATTCATTTTCTTTGTTTATCGAAACTTTCCTCACACATCACCACTTCTGTTTTCGTAATTTGACTAACTTTCAGAGCGAGTTTGTTTCGTCCGAGCGACAGCCGTTACTGCCGTACGGCAATGCCTTCATTTACGATATCGCCTATTTTATTAAATGTATGCTCAAACACTTTCAGACCGTAGGTTTTGTATCTTTCTTTCGCGCTGGTCCGAATTCCCCCTTACTCCTGATCTAGTTCAACGGTGTTTTCCTTCGAGCTGATTTCATACCGATGGTCGAACTCTCCGGTTTCAGTTTTGCGATTTGGTTATTCAAACAAGTTTATTCATTCATCAGCCTTTCTATATTTCTTTCGTAAAACTCTGAAATCGCACCATTTTTCAACATTTCATACTTCCCGGTTCTTAATTCGATTTAAATTTCACTCGTTTAGTTTGTTAACTCCGCATGAAAACATTTATGCGACTACGAAGAATAAAGTCTCGAGTTCTCCCAGTTACTGACTAAGTTCAGTATTTCCGTCAATTCTGCGCATTTCATTGTTTTTCTGAAATGTGCGCAATACGATTTTTTCATTAAACACAAGACAAAAATAGTAATATCATTAAATAGAATACAAACAACTTATCATTAACAGTTCATTGGGTTTAATGTCTTTATAATGTCTTCATACCATTTTCGCTTGTTATAAAATTCAAATTTGTTTGTATCGTGCAGCAACATAGTATTCGTGCAACACGGCTTCAAGACAAATTAGCTGAGGGCAGCTTACTGGGTAATAAAGATACACTATTTACTTAGAAAGATTTATAATGCTCCTCTTGCTCTGCCTGTGAAGCCAGTGTAGAGCCTGAATTAGGTTGTGACGGACGTACAGCGGGGTGACAGAGTGTCACCTGAAAGAAGTTTAAAGATAAAAATGTACTTAATGAGAAATAAATGGTAAATCGACATATTATTTGAGTCAGTTTTTAAACCTCTTTGTTTTTATGCAATCTTAAAATTAATACGATCACTGTTTAAACAACAAGCAAAAAGAGATGCGCCAACAAATGCAGGTTGTTCGTACTTCGAATGTGTTGACAATGTGTCCAGTAAGCTGAGCGGCGACGAATGCCTGTTTTGTTCAGCCGAGCTCGACAGACATTAGAACAGTCACAGGGAGGACGCGCTGGTGAACGCCTTCCAAACAAAAGGCTCACAGCTGGCCTTCTTCGAGGCACGCCCCGGGCGAGGTGATTTCAGCCCGCCGACCAGCAGAGTTAACCACGACACGCTGGACGTCGGCGGCAGCGGTGACACAAGATCGGCGACGACGTAATTTCGTAATCGCGGTGTCTCGTGATACGGCGCGGGTAACTAGCAGAGTAAATAACACAGCCAGATAAAGTTCTTTTTCTCGCACACGCGTGATCAGCCACAAATCGTTCTAATTACAGCAGTCATGTCGGTCTCAGCGTTTGCCATGTTCGGATGACGCGTCCACATCGTATAAACCGTTGCAGCAACCGCACGATTTACAGGCCTCGCGTTTCGTTCAGATTACACCAAAGCTCACGAACTTCGTTTCATGGTCGGGCCCAGAAGCTTTACAGCAGCTCTTGAAGACGTGCATTATTGGTTTAGTATTACGCCGAAAATACACGCTCAATCAGATAGCAGCCTGTCGGTATTTTGATGGTTCTTTCATTTCAAAAGCAGGTAATGAGCGTGCTCAAACAAAGCCTGGTCGGTGTCCAGCTGAGTGTTATCTAAACATTACACTTTCGCCATGACGTTAAGCGAAAGCGGTGATGGCCGTGCGAAGTGATTTAGGTTGCACTGGTTAGCACGCACGTTTCTTGAATCAGTAATAACAAATAAATATTTGCTTTTTAATCTGCTGGTTACGTCACAATATTAACATCTTCTGTAACAGATCGTCATTGATGCCAACATTGAAAAGAGGTCATCAAATTAAAGTCATGTCATCATTGACACATGACCGAGATATCGTTTTCAGTTACGATGGTCACCATGATTTACCTTCATTCACGTGTTCGTAACATACAATAGAAGCAGTACTCGGTAAAGCGAAATGGGGGAATGATACTCGGAAGATTTACCGACCCGAGAATAACACAGCAAGCGTGCAAAGATTAATAACATCTCACCATTTTATCCTTTTCTCTCTTATCACATTCTTCCTCCTCCTTACCTCTTCTTTCCTTCAATCTGCTCCTCTTCCTCTCTCAGGCCTGCTCAGCCTACTCCTTCCTTCCTCCTCTCTTCTCCACTACATCTGCAGCTTCCTCTTCCTTCTCATTTCCTCTTCATTTTCTAAGTCTGTAGTCTTCTTCTCGTTCATCATTTTTCCATTCTTCCTTCTTCTTCACATTCCTTTTTTCTTTCATTACCTCCTCCACTGTACTCTTCCACTTCTTCTTCACTCTCTTATCTTTTCTTCTCTCAGCTCTTTCACTCCATTTCCTACTTTTTCCAGCTTTATATACTCTTCAAATGACACGCTCCTGCCTTTCCCCTCTCTTCCTCCAACCGCTCCTCGTCCTCTTTCCTCCTCCTCGTCTCTCTTTCTTCCTCCATTCTCTCCACTCTCCTCCTGACTCTCCTCCTCCTTCCTCTCCTCCTTTCTTTGTCTCTTCTAGCTCTGCTCCTGCTCTAAGGCCGACTCTCTCGCCTGACAGAATTCCCGTGAACTGGAGTGTCCGTTATGTTGTGCATGTTTTTTTCGAGATGGCGGTACTTCCCCTACTGGATAGCGAGATCCGCGCCGACCTACCGTCGGCTAGCGGTGTTTCCTCAACCAGGATTCTCCCACCAGCGGGGTAATCGCCCAGCCGATGGCTCTAAGCTCCTGACCGGTCTCCAGGATATGTGGTAGGTGCGCATGTTAGTGTGCAGGTGTAAAGGGGGAGAGGATAAGACAAGGAAGAGGAAGGACAGATCGCGCGCGGTCCGTGGCCCGTTTGGCAAGGTACGCCCGGTATTCGCCTGGTGTTGATCGGAGAAATTGAGCAAAAATGGAGCCGTTAGAATTTCTCCAGACATGACTGGAATTAGACCTAGCTGAAAAGCTAGTGCCGAAAATCCTGGCGTCGTCAGGACTCGAACCTAGGACCATCTTGTCAGCCAGCCAGATAGCTAGGTCGAGTTCATCCACTGTCTAAGGGAGAATTCTAGCGTCCGGCTGCTCTGATTGGTACTTTTCGATCAACAAGAAGCAAATGCCGGAGCAGAACCCTAACAAACGGGCCACAGACCGCGTGCGATCTTCCCTTCCTCTTCCTGTCCATATTCTCCCCTCACTCACACACACTTGCTACCTACGCACGACAGCATTACACGTGCCAAAGACCGGTAGGAACTAGAACTTGTGCCGACCAAGTAAGCTCGCTGGTGGTTGATATGCACTGTTGGCAACCCCGCTAGCCGACGGTAGATTTGGTGCTGGATTCACATGCCGTGTAAAGATCACTGCCATCTCTCGAGAAAAACATGACTGCACTGTCGGGGACTAATGACGAGCACGATGCTGCTCAGAGCTAGTTTGTGTGAATTAATCGAACATTATCCGAGAGACAGGTGAGGCGGAGAAGAGTTGAAGAAGGTATCTGTTATATCTATGATTGTATATAGTCTAGTATACTTTACTTTGAGTTAACTAATAGTTAGTGATAATTTATGATCTTCACATACTTAAAGAATATTCAGAAGAATGTAATTTACATAAGAATAAAGTGAGAGATTTAAGATTAACATTTATGTTTAGGTGAAACAATTTATCCATGCATGTGACTGAAATATCTGCAGGACAAAACTATATTGAAATTGCTCCTAAAATAGAACAGGATTCCCATAAAGTTATTGACGCTTGCATTTTCTCTAGTAAGCGGAGCCACTGTGTTATTGGGTGAGCAGCATTACTTCTTCACTCTTCGGTAGCCTTTGTATTTAGTGTTGTGTGAGCGACAATATAGTCGTAAGCCGATTTAAAAAGTCAATGTTTTTTACTTATATTTGTTGAAATGTTTGCTAGTTACTAAATTTAGTTATATGTGTTTAATACAATAATTTAGTTGAGCAACAGCCTCGCGGGGTAAGTGAACATTTATAAGTCCTGCACTTGCGTATGACCACATTGCGCAGTCGACAACTAAAAATAGTGTTTTTCAAGTTGCTTCCTGTTTTCTGAAATGAAATAATAATATGTTAAGTGCTTTGTAAATATTGAAAGAAAAAATATTATGTACTACAAAGTTTGGCGAAAGTCGCAAACGTGGGATGTGTTGCGTAAAGAAATATTGATCGCTTAATACCGTCAATACCTGGTCTGCTCGTAAGCATGCCGACTGGCTGGCAAAGTAAATTCGTTATTTACTTTCAGCCAGACGTGACATTCACACACCTGAATACCAACATGCGATACCTCAGTCGGTGGTGGCTCGTTGGCCTCAACATTTAACAACAAACACAATTCTCATAGTTTTAAATAAATGGCAATACAGCGCTCCTTTCACATGATTGTCTTCGGTTGGCTGGTTTTCTGCGTGATTATTTTTCCTTGATTACAATGGTAGTTGGGTCTCCTAAACTGCAGCTAACAGTACTTGATCTAGCAGCTTCACACGAAACAAACAGTAATGCTGATGTAGTTGATTTTCAAAATAAATTGAGTTTTCACATCACATTCTAAATAGTTCATTCTGTAAAACACATACACAGGAATAAAATTGCTTCACATTTTTCACCTTAAATAATACTATAATTGTCATTTGTTATCTGCTTGTGTGATACTGCAGTGTGTACTTCATTTATTAAACTTTTTTGACTATCATAAATACATTGCGAAAGATTAACAGTTATCTATACTAAAACCTTTTTACATAGATAATTCTTTCAATGATTCAGTCATCATTTCAACATTATGTATGAATTTAGATAAAGAATTATACACAAGGACGACTTTTATCAATAAACATAAAATTAGTTTACTTATCAATACTGGTTATCACACCATGTCCGTCTGATCAATGTTCGTTACTGAGGGAAACACATGGTTTCAGGCAACATAATTCTGACTGAAAGTTTTCCAAGCTGCAATTTCTAGTAAATATTTTTCGCTTTCAGACTACGACGGCAAATTTCCAAAAGCTGGTCCGCTGCAGATTTGGTTGTCGAGCGATCAAAGAACCCAGATGGTTCAGGCAAGCAGCCACGCGATGGAATCGATAGTATTTTCTTCATCAGTTAAATCACAGCTACACGAGCAAAGATGGTCGCGCGAATGCGAAAATCCAAATTATAACTTTGTTTAGTGAAAGCATTGCTGATGTTGGAATTATCAAAATTCTTCAATAGAATTTTTCAGTCGAAATCCTTGAAATAGAATAGTGCAGAATAAAAACTGCTCTCAAAAGCAACAAAGAACAGAAACACGTCTCATGTCATAAAATCTCTCTATATTCTAGCAACGAATGGCAAATATTTCTTAATTCACTAATAATCAAAAACAGTTTCACATTCGTTGCATTACTTGCTAATAGTTTCATCGAATTACGTAATCTGACATATCACTTGTCATTTCAGACATCATCTTTTAATAAAAGCTATTTCGGTATTTTTCATAAAATAAGGAAGTTGTGTGGTGGAATAGTACCATCTGTCAGCCAGTGGCCCGATCCGGAAGAAAGAATAGTCTGTCCGGGAGTCGCTCATGTCATCTCGCATTTTCACAAAGTTTCGACATTGGTTGTGGCGAAAGTGCGTTCGTGTTCTGTTTCTGCGTAACGCCATCTTCGTTACTTGTGAACCATTTGTGGGCAAGATGTCAAGTACAGCCACTTCAATAGTTTTCTTTGCTCAAGGAGTGTAGCCGATGACAAAGCGGTTACAATACATATTCAATGCGCTTGTTTCATCAATATTGCCGAAAAATAGCTCTCCTTCTTCTCTGGCTTTTTGTTCAAAAATCACGCCGCTGCTCATTTCCATCTTTGTCGAGGTTTTGGTTTCGTTCAGTTGTTATCATATTACCAACAACTTACGTATATCAGACCGGCAAAATAATAGTTAGCTCGTTGCGGAGAGACGATTCTCATTTTCGAAAGCCGAAAAATGATTCATTCTCGCTCACTAAGATTCTGGCAGCTATGGCCCTCGTTCTTTTGTTGTTGTTAGCCCGGCAAACACGAGACACAGTCCAGCATGCGCTTCTTCGAAGGCGGCAGTAATTCTTCCTCTACGTTGTGACAGACCCGCCGACTATCGTCGGTTGCAAGCCTCCCAGACTTCACGCGGAGCAGTCAGGCTTGTGCCCCGACTGTTCCATGTAGCGTAGCGCAGGTTGCAGCGTGTGTGTGCAGGGCGGGAGCAGTGATAGACAGCGAAGAGCAGAAGACGCGTGCTAACAGGTCCGCTTGTTAGGTATTGCCTGGCTTCTCCGGTGTTGATCGGTAAACTGCTGACAGAATTTCACGGGTCAGGTTGTCTAGGTTCGACTGGTTTCGAAAACTTTCTCACGTCAGTACGAAATCCCTAGAATTTGAGCTCGAAGTCTTCTCCAGAATGTTATGAATGAGCCGGTATTTAGGTAGTTCATATTTTGCTTTATAATATTTATTTCTAAAATAAAATAGTGCATTATTTATGCTTATTGTATATGAAACACATTCGTCAACACATTGTTCGTTTCAAATTGCATTATTACTCCAAAACAGTAATGAACTGGCTCATTCACTCTCTAAATTCAAAGCGTTATCTCCATATATTTCAGCATCGATTTATGAGATACGTGGTAAGGCTTCTATAAGAGTTCAGAATGAGTAGAAAACAAAAATTTGTCATTCACGTTCCAACATTAAGAACGAAATAGAACAAGCTCGTATTCTTCAGATGTGTTCACTTGCCTTCGTACCTTCGCATATGGTCAATTCCAATAATTTATTTACTGATGAATTCGTTCGACAGCAGTAATGTTCATAATAGCTGGCTGAAGACGGCCGTTTTCTTTCCGTTTGCCGACGAGGCTTGAAAGACAATAGTATGAGAAGTATACCGTTGACAAATGCAAGGGTCACTCGGCGTCTTCAACGTACAGGCCGCACGTTAGCTTCCAAAATACGCAAAGCTACCGGAACAGACAGAAGGTCGCGAAATGCGGAAATCGCACCACCGACCTTAAAGCCAGAAAGACGATTTGTTAGTGTCAATTTTAAAGAGAGCGACAAAAGATGTACTTCTTTATCACCCAACAAACAATACATTGTTCGCTGTTCGACGAAAGATTTTACTTTCATTACAAGCGTAGCCTGTGGGAGCATACAGCTAAACGTTCACATCTTCTTCGACAGTCATACACGTGCCGGTCACGGGATCACGCATCTTTCTGTCTTCTTCACGCAGCACGTGCCAGTTGTTGCGCCGATCGCGTGCAAATATTATTTCATTTAACCAACGAAATTTATGTCATTCGAAATGTACAACATGATAAAAGAAAGATGCAGATTGTTTTCTTATTCGCTGCCAAAGCAATTACTTACCGATAATGCTTTCGTTTTGTGAGGAAACATACCAGAGGTCACAACTGTTTACCGATTGAAAACAAATTTGGGCTCCTTTTAATACTATTTATCAAGCCGACATAAGCTTCTTTTAAAGAGGCCTTGAATAATGGCGTTATTAAACTCTTTAAAATACCATATTTCGTTATTTGGTCAGGCATTATTATTAACAATAGTAAGATAAAGTAAACAATATTTTGAAGCGAAGTGCCTTCATATGAGTACTGATATATTTTAAATTTTCATTAATATGACTGTTTGTAATTTAATTTTATTAATAAATGAATATAAAGAATAATTTTATTAAATATTAAAATCTCAGTTATTTAAATTAAAATAGTCTGGAATGTGAGCTATCTTAAAGTTTCTGATTTTTTTCTATTTGAATTTTTCTATATGAATAAAGTATATATAGTAGAGCAAATAAAATTAGTCAAACATGGAAATTATGTGATTTATCTTATACATTTTAGTTTAGTCATGCCAGTCTTTCAGATGAAGCTACCGGTGTTATTATGAAATGCAGCAGATGGGCAACCTTGCTTTGTAAACAGAAAACGTGGACACAGATTTAAACACTGAGAGAATTGTCACATAATTATTGCCTGCGGTGAAACGGAGCGACTAACCCGTGCTGGAGAGTCGAAACTCAGCCGACGGTGTCAGATCCTCGCCATCTGCCGGGGACACGTCATCTCCCGAAACATGCATCAGCAGTACGGGATTAATGACGCAGTACGCGCCTGGAACAATCAATCACTAAACAGTGCCTCTGCGCCAGCGAGGCCATGACGCCTTATTGCGGCGAAGCCGGGGCTTGTTGAGCGATGAGGCGGCGCGGCGGCATAGCGGTGGGGCGGTGTTGGCTGCTCCTGCACTGGCAGCATGCTGTCGGCACATTACGGAGCGTAGTTAACGCTGGTCTCTTCATTCACAACCTTTTGTTCACGATTCAGCAGTTTCTCTTCTGCAGCTTCCTCCTACAGATACTTCCATCTATCGCAGTATCTTCTCCTTCTCTGCTTTCATCTCTCTTCATCCTCCCAAAGTATCCTTTTGTTCTTTCTTTCATCCTTCCTTCGCCTTCTTCATACTCTTTCTTTCTTCCTTCTTCATCTTTCCTTTTCAAAATATTCCTTTCAAACGTTCATCTTCCTCCTTCACTTCATTCGTCTTCTTCTTTCTGCCATTCTCGTTGCTTTCATTCGATTGATCATTTTCAATTACTATCGTCTTCATTTGGTTCATTTCATGCACATTTATTTCTAACTCTTTCTTCTCATCATCTAATTGTTCGTCATTGTTGACATTCATTTGATTTAGTTGTCAGCCTTTTAGCTTCTTCTTTTCTTTCATAATTCTGATGATACAGAAACGAAATCGACCTAAAGCGTAAAGCGTTTTCTTTGTACAGTCAACATAATTGGTATATAACATAGCTCAATAAATTACATTCTCACCCATTCTGAAAATGATTCTGAACCCAGTCAAACACATGCTGAAAATATTTAAACCTCTTTTCTCTGAGTCTTGTAGTTAGTCGACGTCAAATTCGAAGTCATTCAGCCCGCACAAATATAGTAGCCTTTTTGTCTGGAGACGTGAGAACATCTTCGTCAATACGCGCACGATTAAAATTAGTAACAGCCAGATTTCATCATCTTCAGTGATGGAGCCACAGATGATTGCCAAAAACATTAAGCCGCGCCTTGCCCGTAGATGCCCGATCGATGCGACGGCATTAAAAGCGTTAAAGGCGTGCCGACGTCATTAATATGTATTGCAAAACCGTTCTACCTGGGTGATATATTACCCTTTAAACATTTCTGTTCATTCTCTTGCTTGTCATGGCTGGCCACCAACCCTCCAGTCTTTCACAGTCAGAATGAAATGCTCGTCACTATTAGTAGGTTTCTTTGAGGACCGAAAACACAAATTATCAATAAATGCTTCTAGAAAAGGCTCAAACTGCCTCTAAACGCAAGAAAAACGACGTTAAAACAAAATTATGCAGAATTCAAGCTTCAGCACGAATACGCCATTACGCAGTAATATTGGTCGAAAGTACTGAGACTTCTTCCTTTTTCTCGCGAGAAATGCTTGTATGCCAGATTCGAACAAAGCCAAGAAATTCAGTTTGTCAACATAAACTTCTAAATTTAAAAATGGTGGTGTGAACAATAGATCCAGAAAGAATATATATTATGCCTGGTGACATTGTTATTTTCTAAGCAAATAAATGAATATGCTACCAGAATAGACAACATGTGTTTATTCGCCACTGAAGTAAATCTTGCTTGAACATACAGCGGTTAAATCAATGACTCAGTGAAACATGACAACCGACCGAAAGATCAAATATTACTTAAAATAAAATAAAATGCAACAAAATGCCGTATAAAATGGTACTCTTTTCCGCAGCATAACAGATATAAATTGTTATTTCAAAGTCATTGTTTTAAAGTGAAAAGAAGAAATGACATTTCATTAAAATTAAGCCTCTTAAATAGTTAACACAGAAAGTTAACGATTAACTATCAACGTTCTTAAATATTTAAAGATTTATTGGAAATATGTAGTTTTATTTAAAATTATAACAAGATATGGAGTGACCAAGATAATGAAATATCGATGATCCGTGACTGTTGACACATAAGAAAGAGTGTCAATGAAAATAATATGTCTTCATCTAATTTAGAAACAGATATGGAGTTTTCGTGTTTTCAGTCGCAAAACGGTCATTTTGTATAATATAACACCAGTTGCAGCTTGCGACATCAGACGAATGCTGAGAACCGGTTACGGATTGTAAGCGATTACCCCATCTTCACACACAAAATACACACAATACACTTGATATACACACAATGCGGGAAGCGACGCGAGCTCGAGCTTGTCGCGGTTGGCGGTGTAGTAATACTTCCGGTTGCATCGGCGCCGGATTCACCATCGCGCCGACAGATTGACGATTTTTCGTGGCTTTGATGTCGGGTTCGCTTTAACACAGTCCCGTTATAGTGTATAGCTTCTTCAAAGATGGCACGCGCCCTGCTGATGGCGAAATCCGGCCGATTCCGTGGGCCAGTGGGGCTTCCTCAACCAGGACTGCCGCACCAGCGGGACACCGCCCCAGCCGTCTAGCTCTCTAAGCTCCTGGAGCGGTCTCCGAAATATTGCAGTTTAGTGCATGTTAGTGTGTGTGTGTAAGAGGATAGGACATACGAGGAAGGAAAGATCGCGTGCGGTTCGTGGCCCGTTTGTACTGCTCTGGCATTCGCCTGGTGTTGATCGGAGAAACCACGGAAAACTACCGATCAGAGCAGCTGTCCGCTAGAATTCTCCTCCAGACAGCGACTGAATTCGACCCAGCTGAAAAGCTAGTGTCGAAAATCGCCACAGTCAGGACTGAACCCAGGACCTCCAGGTCAGAGGCACTGCAGTGACATCAGTTGATGCATTGAGTCATCTCTCCCGAATCACTATTGAATCAATCCATCAACGAACTCAGAAGCCGTTGGGAATTTCCTGAAAATCAGGGCGTAGGTTACACACATCATTGGTGCGAGGAGAAAATGCGCGAATCGTTTGATCACAGCAGATGCTTTCGCTCAGCATCTACTGTGCTGAGGGGCTATGGTAATCAACTGATGCCATTGCAGCGCCTCTGACCGTGAGGTCAGAGATCTGACTCACAACGGCGTAGGATTCGACACTAGCTGCGACAGCTGGGTCGACTCCAGTCGCCGTGTGGAGGAGAATTTAGCGGTCGCTTGCTCTGGATCGGTGTTTTCGTGGTTTTACCTGATAAACACCAAGCGAATGCGAGCAGTGTTCTAACAACAGACACAGGCGAACGAAAGCGTGATAGTTTTTTTCGCCCTGACTTACTTTCCTTGTTACTATTACTTACTACACACACACACACATCATTACTCAGTTATTCACTTCACAGGCGATTACACTTTGCGACGCCACACTGCTCACTCGCCGAACAGGAGGCGCACCATAAACTGCAGTGATACTGAAACACACGTTGTTGTTTTTCGTGTAGGAGAGGTTGCTTCGTGGTAGAGGTGAGGGACGGCGCGTTGTTGCAGCACTCGCAGTCGTGAAGGCGGGTAGCGTAGCGAGAGATATTTACCAAAGACAGAATGTACTATCCTCATTACCATGGAATAGCGAAGAACTTACGATGTCGTAGTTTATTATTGTAATAATACTTGCTGTGAAGGGCTGATTATACATAGCAATATTTGCTTAAACTGCATCATAGACTGCGGCAGTTAACACAATACACACACAACAATACACACATACACAATAATAATAATACACACACACACACACACACAATACACAAGAGTACAGTGAACATGCACATCATATTATCATTAATATTATATTATAACAAATAGCTTTTCATTCTCGTCATGATATTCAATAGTATGTTATGATGTTAAAATTTATTTGATAGTTATAAAGTTTACAGAGACTGTAAATATGTGGATAGTACGGGAGTTTCTCGTAGTTTTTCCTCAGTCTACTACCTTCCACCTGCTGTAGCTACTCTTGCATCACTTTCCATCGTTTCTTCATCGCATCACCATCACTCTTTCTTTTCATCACTCTTTCATCACTTGTTATCGTTTCCTCATCACTTCCAGAAGAGCCACTTCCTGTTATCACTCATCCTTTTTCATCTTTTTCATCACTTTCATCTTCTTCTTTTTCATTATTTTTCATCGTTTCTTCATCACTTTTCACATTCATCACTCTTACCATCATCATCACACTCATTGCTGTCTCCACTGTTTCCGTACTCAATGCTTCTCTGCCCCGACATATTTATCAGGCCGCTCGTCCACAGCTCCACCAACTTCCGCTCCTCCTCACCGCGCATCGGTAGGTACCAGCGTTGTTACGGGCAGTTATAACGCATTTACTTTCTGCGCCCGGGTTATTGTTCGACAATTTTAACTCATTACTGACATTGCAAATTGTTACAGAAGTGAAGAAAAATGACGCAGCATTTGTTTTGCTTAACATTTGTTCACTTCGCCAGCATCGGCTTAAATCTGTACAAAAGCAGAAAAGAAGCGTATCACCATTTTTTCGAATTTGAGTTTGATTTGATTTCCGGGATTTGATTTTTCGTAGCTGCGTATCAATCGTTTCTTGTCAGTCCTTGCCATCAGTTCATGCTTTTCTCGATATAGCGGTATCTTTCCTCGTTGACGATATGCCACCATGCCAGTAGTTTCACCTCCGCAACAGTGGTACCGTTCAGTCGGGGGACAAAGCCAAAGCTCCCGACTGGTCTTCCGAATAGCGTAGGTAGCATGCTGGCGTAGTGTGTGGTAAAGGAGAGTGACAGTGGCGGGCGAGGAAACGGAAGGAGATCGCGCGTGGTCCATGGCCCGCTGGTTAGGGTACTGCTCCGGCATTCGTCTGCACTGATCGGAGAAACCATTACAATTAGAGCAGCCGGCCGTTGGAATTCTCTAGACAGCGATTGAACATTTGCCGAAAGTTAGCGTCGAAACTGAACAGTCGTGGGACTTCCGGTTCGAGGCGTTGTAGTGATCACATTCACGTGAAATGCTTTCTTCATTTGAAGATATTGACCCAAACAGAAAGCTTTGCGCCAGACGTATACTTCAGAATAATAATAATAATAATAATAATAATAATAATAATAATAATAATAATAATAATAATAGTAATAATAATAGTAATAATAATATAATAATAATAATAATAATAATAATGGCTGGTCAGGGAATGGTGGTATTACAGCGCACCGGGCGTTAGCTCAGTGCATCAACCGATGTCATCGCAGCGCCCTCCGACCGGTCCCAGGTTCCACCCCCACGACGGCAGGATTCGACACCAGTTTTTCAGCCAGGTCGACTGGTGTTGCCAGATTAGCGGCCGGCTGCGCCTGATCGGTAATTTCGCCGCTTTTCTCCGATCATCAGGGAATGCCGTGCAGTTCCTTACGAAATGGGTTACCGACGGCGCGCGATTCGTCCTTCCTCCCGTCCTATCCTCCCCGCACAACACTTACACTAATGGCGCAATTACACTACTATTATTCCGAGCACCGGTCGGGAGCTAGAGCTTGTCTCGGTTATGGTGTTCGCTGTGGAGAGTCTTGACAAGTAAATCCCTGCTAGCCGACAGCAGGTCGGCAATGATCTCGTTATCCAACGGAGGAAGATCATTATCTCCCGAAGAAATATTATGCACTTCACTAAGGACTAGTGACCTGTTGGGGATGCTCAATCATAGTACACGAGTATTATGTACACACTTGAATTGTGTCAGATAGCGATGTTGCATCGCTTGGAATACTAATTGGCCCACTGAGGTACATGAGTACTATGTACATTTGATTCTGTGCTCAGAGAAATGGCAATTGCAGTTTGGTCATACCGTCTGTCTCTATGTAAGGTTAATGAGAATATATTGTTGAAGTTCTCACCACATTGCTGCTGTGACGCGCTCGGAATAATAACACCAATTATATGTATTATTTTGTTAGTTGGCGTACACTGTGTTCTAGGTTGAGGGGTGCTGCGCCCAGTTAATCACACCAACTATATGTGTACACGAGCTGTGTTCGTGACAGCTGATGCAGTTTGTTCATTACCGCTGTGATGCTCGAATACACCACCAATTATATACACGAGCACATGCAATACTGAATTGTAAAACAGCGCAGCGACGTACCCGTTCATCGCCAAGTCAAAAGTGCCCGGAATACCAATCAACCGTCTGCAACACGAGCAATTATGGTGTTCGCACAAACAGTAGTTGTAGATGCCAACTATATGTGTGACACGATATTTGGCGTATTACTTAGTTCGTGCTCGCATACGATAGCTGCCTGCCGTAAAGTGCCTGAATCACACCACCAATTATATGTGTATTACGAGTACTATAAAATACTTGAATTGTACGAGCAGCTGACGATACGCTTCGGAGCTGTCTTCAATTGAGAGTATTATCGAAATATGTACCTGAATTGTAAGCCTGGCTTAATCAACCAATTATAGTGTATTACGAGTAATATGTGTGTCTGAATTCGTGTCAGATGCGATAAGCCGACGCTCGAATACCAATCAACAATTTATGCAATACGAGTATTATGTACTACTTGAATTACCAAGTTGTTGAGGTCACCCACTGCGCTCGAATGCCACCACCACTATATGTGCACACGAGCAGGTTACTGAATTGCTCGCATAGCGATAGTAAAAGCCGTTGTGACGCGCCGAATACCACCACCAGCCTCTATGTGTAATACGAGTATAATACTGGAAAACGTTAGATGCAAAGCCAGCCTCACCGCTGCCGTAAAAGATGCGCTTCGAATCATACACCACCAATTATAGTGTGGCCACGAGCAAAACAGCCTCGAATTGTAAAACAGAAAGGAAGCGGAGCTGTGTGATGCCCCGAACATAACTGGGCCCGTATTGTTTATACTATGTACACTAGTTCGTAATGATAAAGGATGTACAATGGTTAAAGATGCAAGCTCGAACAATAATCAATTATATGTGTATTACGAGCATTGGCGCGTATTACTGGTCAGTGTTCGATTTTTAATGCCCGGTTGTGCAGACGCGCTGAATCACCACCACCACAGGCGTACACGAGCATATGTGCTACTGGCTGTGTCGAGCGCGACGCAGCCAGCCTGATTGCACAGGTTGTGATCACGCGCTTCGAACACAATTGCCCAATTATATGTGCACGAGCAGCTATGTACACCTGTTCGTGCTCAGACAGAATGAAACAGCCAGTGACGCGCTCGGCTAATCAGTCTGTCTGAGCAGTGTTGTCAGCATTATGTGGTTGATTTCGAGCCAAAGCTCGCGCGAGGCAGCAGCCATTGAACGCCGTGACGCACAGATGCGCCGGTTGGCGCTCGAGCGCTGCGCATTTCAAGCAGCGGGTAGTTCGTTGCCGGCTGCTTTCGTAGTGCCGAGATGTGAAGAGGTTCATTTCACATCCGGGACGAGAGGCGCCGTCACGTACAGGAGCGTTATAAATCAGGCATCCTGCGATTTTCATTGCTGAAATAATTATGCGAAATGTTTTTTATCATTTATCGTTTTTTAAAAATATTTCTTCTTTCAGTCGTTTCGCTTGTTTTTGTTGTTATATTTGATCGTAAAAGTCAGATCAATAGCCCGCTAAATATGTAATATCTACAATATTCGTTATAGCGATTGATGAACGTAATGTGAATGAATGAGAAGAAGTCAGTTATCGAGTCTTCCAAAGATGCTGACAGTATATTTTCTCTTTCTTTCGCTATTTTATATTCATGAATAGCAGCACGCATTTTCATGTCTTCAATTATTTGCACTTTTTTTTACTGTTGTCATTACACAATATTTCGATATTCTCAACACAGAGAATGATTTACAGTATGAAGGGGTGTGTCAGTGTATGTCAGGTTTAGAAGGTTTATGTGACAGCTGGCTTTCAGGAAAGCGTCCAATAAATTTTATAATGTCTATTCTCGTGGCCATGAATTAGTTACAGTTTGCAGTTTTCATTGCACTACAGAAGGAATGCTACTTATTGTTCTTTGCTTTTTCTGCAATAAATGGTACGCAGCCATGGTCACATCACAGTTTTGTTTGTTAGCACAGAAAATTGTACACATATCAGGTAGTGTAGTAAACACCACTGCTCAACAAACATTTAATGTCATTTACTTGCATACTGTTTATATAATGAGCATTTTCTCCCAAAATATGAAAATATTATTAAATTAAATATATAAAAATGAAATATTTCCAGTCAATTCCTCTATTTTATCGTTTTTTCTCAAAAGACAGATTATTTTACGTGCAATATTCCAAAAACCTTCTCAGTAACAAGATGTCCATTAATAACATGGGATTCCGAAATCAAAAATCTACAAGATAGGCTATATGTTTTTTCATAAAGAGCAAATGTCTCATTGTTGATCAGTTCCAGTTGGTTTATTCGAATATGCTTTTTCGTAAGATTTTGGACGTCATTAAACATAATATTTGGCTTTGAAAATTTATTCCGTGTTATTGTTTTAGTTTAATATGGAAGATTCAGTATAGAAATTTTCACTGAATGACGAACATTTCCTGCGGCTCGCTCGATTTCAGCCACCGCAACGGAGTTTCGCAGATCGCTTTGTGTCACATTCTTCTTACGTAACTTCAAACACAGCAGCTTCTTGACGATCAGGTCAAAAAGTTGCGGTTGATACGAATATTTCGCAATAAATAACCACAGCAGCTTCAGTCGTTCGTAAAAATTGACATTAAATGAAAAATAAAACGAGTTTCAATGTTTTAAATTTCAAATAAACAATTTAAACAATTGATTATTTGAAATTAAAAATGAACGGTAAAATACTGACCGAAGGTAACAATTAGGTTTTCAATTAAAACATTGCTTTCTAACGTCCATTTAAATAAATGAACACAAAATTAACCATTATGTTGAAGTTGCACAATGAAGTCAAAGCTTTTTGTATCGTTGTTATATTTGAATGTCACCCGAGACATGGCATAATATTCTGGGAAGTATATTGCTCCCAGATTTAGATTACAAAGAGAATTGTACGAATAATAAGCAACATTACCACGTATATTTTCTTGTAAGTTCGTACAGTAGTCATAAACAATCCAACAAAAAATTCGTATCAACCGCAGAAAAACCATTTTTCGTTATGATCGTCAAGACATACAGTTTGCTATTTGGTAAGAAGAGAATATGGTCGAAAATCGATCCCGGCGACTCCATGCGCAATTATACATAGTACTGCAATTGTTTTTTCGTTAGCACAAATGTTAGACTGGCCGCAGAAGTATCGCGCTTAGTCCAATAGCAGACAATCACGCTTGTTTATCTGTTTCGCCGCTTATTCATACGAGCCATATTCGATAAGTTAATGTACTCATTCCCGTCAGAACAGGTTTCCTATTATCGTCACCATCTGTGTAGCTTGTTTAAAACGTCACGATCGCCTTTCCGATAATGAGCGAATGAGTGGAATTCGACGCTCTGGTCGTTTGGGGAACTGCAATGTTGAGGTTACATCGGCACATTGAAATTTTCAAAATAATACTTGTTGATGACTAATGCGTTGCGACTTAGAGCACTATTAGAAAGATCTGTTATACCAATCGACTTTTCGATAATATGAATAATATATACCCTTAACGGTTTTTCGATGGATGTTCGAATGCTGTAAATTATGCACGTAACTTTTGTTATTTGAGAACACTGGAATTTTTTTACTTTTTCTATGTTTGAGTGAATGTTGAGTGACTTCACTTATCAGATAATGCCAATAAGAGCGCACGTTGTCAACGTTTATTTTAATGAGTATTTAACGTTATTAAATGAGCATATAATTGATACTTTTTCCCATATCTTTCGTTGTCCTAGGCAAACAGTCAGACAATGTAACATGCTTGCAATATATTTGTTCATGCAGAGATAACAAATAATACATTTATGATACGCCTGTTGAGTAGCGAATGGTTGTTGGCACGACGATATCGAGCGGCGAATTTACGAGCAAGATAAAATACTTGACTCACGTGTGTTATACCATTTTTAGTCAAAGTCTTCACGATTTTCACTTACTCTTATTCGGGCAGACAAATACTAACAATACTGAGTGTCAGCAGGCTGGCGTGAACATACGAAAGTATTTTGGTTTTGTGACAACAGATTTATCCAGTCTCGAAGCATTGTCTTTAACACTGCAAATTGAACTTTTAGTTAGCTTCGTTTCAGTGTCCATTTCTTGTTGTATTGGTCTAATTCCTTTTAAAATAAAATATCGCCGAAAGACAAACTGGCCTGCAATATTTGTTAGCGGTGATAGTAATAAGGGTATTTCACAGTGAATATCTGTCGTTATAGACACCGCCATCACACAGAGTAAGCAAAGCAACTTGAAATTGTCAACACATGTAAACATCACCCCGCATAGTCGCTTCAAATTATTTACCTCTTTCGTCAAAAAGAATACAAAACTGCAAAGCTGTTTTTGAGAGGGAAATCGACATTTAAAAAACAACCGACATATCAGAATTTCGTTCATCGGATCAAGCGAAAATTGTTAGATTGTCGAATATATTGGTTATTGATTCAGAAGTCAGCAATAGCTTGTTGCAAACGTGGTGTTTGTGTTTCAAGGTACTGGTCCAACTCAATAAATATCAATCGTCATCGTTTTTATAAAACTATATTTGCTTATTTAATCAGTAATAAAAATACCAATATGATTACGTTTCATAAATCTTTTGTAATAACGTTTTGTTCTTACTAAATAAAGCACGCTCATTGTAATAGTGTCGTTGACCGACTTCATTGTCGTCGCAGGCTCATCACTTTAATACAAAATAATCTCTCATGTTGTAATTGCTGTAATATTGCGTTTCTTTCAACATAGTTAGCTTAATAATTTACTGTCGCAAAGAAACATTACACTTCGTAAATAAGTTGAAAATGTTGTTGTTTCGGTCATAAATAAAGTGCTTGGATTTGTTGCATTTCGTGATTTATTCTTCGACCGACAGTAGTTGAACAGGCGAATAAAGACGCAGTTGATTAACCAAATAATCAGCTCGTAGAGCTGTATAGCGTCAGTATATTAAGATTCTGCGTTTCTTTCGAATACCGCGGTTTTCTCATATGTCAGTTAGTGCGTGAGGTGTTCTCGATTCTCCGTGACTTAGCCGAAAATTGAAATCGTTTTCATCGGTTTGCTTTCAAGTAATATATCACGAAAATTGTGTATTTATGACATCGTACCTTGTAATATCACTGTTATTTGCAATTTTCAAATATTTAATATCGTTACTATCAGAAAGAAATAGCACCACTGTGAATAAGTGAGATCTCTGTTTGGATACGACCGTATGTTTGCAACCAGCAATTCATCCATTCATTATGAATAGAACATCTATAATACATGTATTTCTCAAGTCATACTACTTGTTAATTTGTTATATAATTAAAATTTGAATAAACATCATGATTCAATGGCTTGAAAATAAGATATACTAAAGAAATAAAATATACTATATATTACAATTTTATCTGCATTTTCAAATGATTTTGTTGTAATAAAGCTCAGAAACTGAGCGCAGCCATAAAATTCTAAGCAAAATATTGTTAATTGAAACAAATGTACTGTATAACAATTATAAGCTTACGAAAATAGGGTTAGCAGGCCGTTAACGTGTGAAAGATCATGACTGCCAAAGAGCCGTGATGTACCCGTGTCTGAAGGATTAAAAGTTGCACAAGCCAAATAAGAAACGTGGAGACAGTATTAGCCACCACGACTGAGATAATCTGTCAGCAATTTAGCCAGAGTTGTCAATTTACCAAAGCTAGGTTACATAAGATAATCTTTCCGGAAGAGTTAGCTTAAATAATATATGATAAGCAATAGTACATACGAGTAGCACATTTATATATTTCGTAATATCGCTCAGAAAAAGTTTTGACGACTAATTCACGATGAATATTGTTGTTTAAATGAGACAAAGATTTGTAACAGCGGAGAAGACGATTTAACGAGAAGCTTATTTTGCAGAAATTGACCTTTGCTTGAACATTTAGTTTGAGAGAAATATTTAAAAGAAGAATATTTCGATGGTCGTGAGGAGATATGATCGAGAACAATAGCAGTTTGTCAGGGGAAGAAGCCAGTTAACAGAGAGAAATTGACTGCTCAGACACACGTGAGGAGTCCTTCCATTTTCTGGCAGTTGATTGTAAGAAAAGATTTGTTGAGAATCTGGTTTGGATAGCTGCAGAACCGTGGATGAGTACAGAACGTTAATATTTGCAATAAATAATGGTCAGGACACATAAGATTCATATACAATATTTCTAAAAGGTTCGTTGTATTATAGAGTGATGAATGAGTCTGAGTGTCATGTCAGTAATATTGATTTATGTTTTTGTAATTACTATGAATATTCGCGTTACACCGGTTTGTTTAGAATGAATGATTCGTCGCTACGCATGCCAGAAAAACAATTTTCAAAATCACGTAATATTAAACAGAACATGAACGAATTAACGGCAATTCAGATACCATAACTAACGTATGAGTTGGTAATGACAAACATCTGAATCGGTAGCATTTAGTGAATTCAACTTCATTGCTCATAAATCATCGCATTCTCTGAAATGCGACCGCGATCCAGTCAAGCTGCCTTTAGTCGAGTTTAAAGTCAATGAGTATTGTAACATGGTCAGTTTATTGGTCAATGTAAAGAGGGTTGTGGTGGCTGAGTTCGTCGCTTCTTTGAGCCCATGCAGATCGCTGCGTGCGGTGGAATGAGGCATGACGAGTACGGGTAAGCTTTTGATGATTTGCGACCACATACACCACCACGACGTGAGTATCGAGCGGTAGTCAGCATCACCGATACCGTGCCTGGCGCATTCGGAGAACCAGGTTCGAGTTCGGAGTGCGCAGATTCACTGCTATTCAGCCAGGTCGATCTCGTGTCGCCGTCCACCAGCGTCGGCTGGTCGGAAGCTTTCAGGAGCCTCCATCACGCCAGGCAACGCCGATAGTGTTCATCAGCTCAACATGATCGCGCGCAATCTTTCTCTTCTCGTCTTCTCTCGGCACTTCACACAACATGCACATTTGTCACATATAGCCTGGGAGAATGGCTGAGCTAGAGTTGAAACCAGTTGAAGAATTGCTGGCGGTCTGTGTTAGGGGGAAGACACCGAGGTAGTCGGCGCCGGATCTGCCATCTGCTGGGATCACGTTATCTTCCCGAGAAAAGCACCAGCACTGGTCGGACCAATGACCAAACATGCCTGGAAACGTTTAAACAATCGACCATCAATCGACGGAATAGCCTTTATATTGCCGCACTCCGACCATAACACCGTTCGGCAGCCGACAGCCTTCATACCACACCACAGCGCGTTATAAAGAATAACACTTTTCACATTATTATAGTTTCAGTTGTTTAGCCGTGGATCTGCTCACCGCATTAACTGGGGAGACTCCAGGTACAAGGAACATGAATCAGCCGAATGCTGGTTGATGTTTACCTGAGTGCAGAATGGGAATTATGAGAAGAGAAATATGAAAGAGAATCGAAAGTCGTTAACATTCAGTTGATAGTATCCACAGAATCGCCACAATGTATATTTATCGACAAAGACCAGGCATTATTTACTCTGCTATCAAGTAATGACGTGAGATGAGTCAGAACAAAGGAATAAAGTTTGTTCACGGGTTTTCTATGTCAACTTATAATCTCGGAATTTAACATTACTTGCAGCTGATTGACGCTTATATGAATTCACTATTGTGTCTACTGGTCAGTGGTTTTTGTCACAAATGACTCGTTATGCTGAAAATTAATGTATCTTCGTTATAACGTCAGAAAATGAAGACAGACTGACAGACAGACAGACAGATTTCTGAAGACAGATAGACGGACAGAGAGATAGACGGACGGACAGAGAGATAGACGGACGGACAGAGAGATAGACGGACGGACAGAGAGATGGACGGACGGACAGAGAGATAGACGGACGGACAGAGAGATAGACGGACGGACAGAGAGATAGACGGACGGACAGAGAGAGAAACGGGCGGACAGAGAAACGGGCGGACAGAGAAACGGAAAGGGCGGACAGAGAAACGGGCGGACAGAGAAACGGGCGGACAGAGAAACGGGCGGACAGAGAAACGGGCGGACAGAGAAACGGGCGGACAGAGAAACGGGCAGACAGAGAAACGGGCGGACAGAGAAACGGCGGACAGAGAAACGGCGGACAGAGAAACGGGCGGACAGAGAAACGGGCGGACAGAGAAACGGGCGGACGAGAAACGGGCGGACAGAGAACGGCGGACAGAGAAACGGGCGGACAGAGAAACGGGCGGACAGAGAAACGGGCGGACAGAGAAACGGGCGGACAGAGAAACGGGCAGACAGAGAAGACGGCGGACGAGAAACGGGGACAGAGAACGGCGACAGAGAAACGGGCGGACAGAGAAACGGGCGGATAGAGAAACGCGGACAGAGAAACGGGCAGACAGAGAAACGGGCGACAGAGAAACGGGCGGACAGAGAAACGGGCAGACAGAGAAACGGGCAGACAGAGAAACGGGCAGACAGAGAAACGGGCAGACAGAGAAACGGGCAGACAGAGAAACGGGCAGACAGAGAAACGGGCAGACAGAGAAACGGGCAGACAGAGAAACGGGCAGACAGAGAAACGGACAGACAGAGAAACGGCAGACAGAGAAACGGACAGACAGAGAAACGGGCAGACAGAGAAACGGGCAGACAGAGAAACGGGCAGACAGAGAAACGGACAGACAGAGAAACGGACAGGCAGAGAAACGGACAGACAGAGAAACGGACAGACAGAGAAACGGACAGACAGAGAAACGGACAGACAGAGAAACGGACAGACAGAGAAACGGACAGGCAGAGAAACGGACAAGCAGAGAAACGGACAGGCAGAGAAACGGACAGGCAGAGAAACGGACAGACAGAGAAACGGACAGGCAGAGAAACGGACAGACAGAGAAACGGACAGGCAGAGAAACGGACAGGCAGAGAAACGGACAGGCAGAGAAACGGACAGGCAGAGAAACGGACAGGCAGGAAACGGACGGCGGAAAGACAGACGATGGACAAGACGGACAGGCTGGACTTACGGACGGACAGAAAGGACGAACGGACAGAGACGTCGAACGGACGGACAGAAAGACATGACGGACATGACGGACATGACGGACATGACGGACATGACGGACATGACGGACATGACGGATGGACGGGCGGACGGGCGGACGGACACACAGGAAGGACTTTTGAAATCTCGAAATCGATTTTTCACATTTCATAACTTTCTCTATACTACTTATATTACTCCGTATATATGTACGTGTACGAGAAAGTAAAAATAAGTTTTGACAGCAAAGTATTTAATTATTTATATAAAATAATTTTACCATAATTATCAACCTAAATTACGCAGATATTGGGGCTCAAAATAAAAGCTAAATAAAAAATAAGAGCTAACTAAAAAATTGCCTATTCTGTAAACTTTAAAAAACTGGAGATTGCTCCTTTTCAAACCAACGCCCTCGTATTTCCTGTTTTAAGCGGCCACATAACATCGTTGTTTACCGCCACGGATTGTTTGTGGATTATACACATTGCCTTTTACATTATTTAAGCAATCGCATTATTTAACAGCTATTTTATAAGACTCCTGAATATATTCACCTTTTGAACGGAAACCTGGTATCGTATTCGCGGTCACTCACATTTCGTAGATTAACATGTATTAGTCAATCACATTCTTTAACAGCTATTATACTATCTGTAGCGAGTATTTTGGGGGTTGTATCGTTGCCATCTGTGACGACGTTTTTTTAATATTGTTATTATTTTTTTGAACAGTATGATGAAAATCCGAAGCGGCAATGGGTGAAGAGTAGTTTTTTATGTAGTACCTTCTTTCGACGGGGCGTTGTCAGTTTACTACGTGAAGTAACATATTCAATCGTCCACATCTTTGGTGGATTAATTTATGGCAACAGAAGATGTTAGTAAACGTGTATTTATGAAGTAACACACTTCACTTTTCGCATTCCGCAGCAAGATCGACATGCTGATAATGTGAACGTTCTTGTCTCTCGTCGCGAAGAAAACCAGTGATTCTAGATGCCCTGTTGTACCTTGCAGTCAATGATAAATAAAATGATTTTAAGGAAATTATCTTTTCTGCATACAACACATGTAGGTAGTTTGTAACTTCAACTTTGACGAAGTGACCACCTTTTAATGGAGAATTTTCATTGAAAGCAGATTTGATGGCCGCTTAAGACAGGTTTCCTGTGTACAAAAATCCCAACTCTGATGCTTGTATCTACAGTAAAATAGGAAACTCACAGTGGCAGTTAGTTTTTCTTATACTCTTCATCCTTTGAAAAAGTTTCAGTTACGATCCCCTATTATTCAAGCTTCACTGAAAAATGCCACCCGCTACCGACCTCCTTAATGGACACGGTGGAGACTTCCCCATTCGTCGGGGCAGGGACGAGGTATGCAGAGCAGACCAGTTAGAGGCGTAGATGGTGGAGGTCAAGCGACAAATGCAGCAAGCTTATACTTCAAATAAAACCGAAGACCTTTGAAGGTCACGCGTAGAAAAGAGAATGGGTGACTGGCATTCAATCGGGAGCTTTAATACCAAAAAATAAGTTGTTACGTAGCTCGCGATTCGATGACAGTGCCCGCCTCTCCAGCCAGCTCGTGAAATTGAAAGGAATGTGAATCGGAGTATAGTCGAGATCTACTGAAATGGGTTCACGGCTCTCAGGAAGATTCTCACATCCACATCCCCATCCCCATCCCCATCCCCATTCCCATCCCCATCCCCATTCCCATCCCCACCCCCATCCCCATCCCCACCCCCATCCCCACCCCCATCACAACCCGCATCACCACCACCACCACCACCACCCGATTCTCAGGCAAGTAGGGGCGTGACTTCAGAATGGACCGTTTGTCGTCAGCCCGCGGCCCAACGAGCCTGTGGGTCTGCAGCAAACGACGGAACGGGGAGAGGGGAGCAAAAGCGAGCGAACTGCACTTTGCTCAGATTTATTACTTCAGAACGCGGCCTGTCAGGTAGGTTCCCTCGCTTCCCGATCGCTTTTTCATCCGAGGAGAGAGTTGGGCATTGGTCACAGAATGAATAGTCTGAAGACAAACTCTTAATACCTGACGTGGCAAATCGACTGTATACAAGTGAAACTTTGGTCCAAAAACCATATTTCAAAATATTCCAAGTTGAAGTCTTGCGAAAACGACTAATATTTTGATAATAATGTGTATATTTGTGTTCCCAGGCGCACTTTATCTTTTTCGAAGAATGCGTCACAAGGTCTACTGGTATACTGGAAGGTATAACGTTGCATTGGAGAAAGTAATCTGGTCCGAACAATGATATTTACTGACAAACAATACATCCTGAATTGTCTGCAGGCTACTGCAAGTGCAGATTCACTAATAGTGCGAACGGCCTTACCCCTCCCTTTAGGTCATAAGAGTGTGAAGATAGGATAGCGAGGGAAAGAGGGCGGGAGTGGGTGAGGGAGAGCAGAGGGCGGGAGAAGGAGAGGACGGTAGGGATGGTAAGGGTGGGAAGATGGTAGGAGACGGGTAGGGGTGGGAGATATAGACCTGGCTAGGATTGCGAGATAAACGTAGAGCCTGTGGCCATCCATTGGGGATGAACTCCGGTTTAGCACGCTTACATTACACACTACTCCCTCGCCCCACCTCCTATCTCACCCGAAGAAGCTTCCACAGTCGTCGATGCCGTTGCGATTGAACTATGTACAGACGTTTGCACGTAAAGCACAGTTGGCGTCGGAGCGAGAAACAAATTCAACAAATAATGGTCAATTGGCTTTGTTGAATTCTATTGTATGTGTTCCATCTGTCACAAAGGTAACCCCACCTATTGGGCTCCCTTCGCGGGAGAGAATGAGGCGTGGTCGCAGCATTTGATTTTTGGGTACAATAACCCGGCGGCGGATGGATACGACCTATTGCTATAATATATTCTTAACGTTGAGATGACAACATATTAAAACTCAAAATTACGCGTGAGCCACAAGAACATGAAATGATTCTAATAACGAGGAATATATTGCATTAAGAAATAATTCTTTAAAAATATTAACGATCACAAATAAAGCACAAATTTTGTTACCATACAACAATTACACTATTTACATTAGAACGGTAATTATATACTTATTTATGGTGAAGTATTACCGTTTTGTATGTTTCTATACATGAAGATACATGATAAAGAAAGATTACAAAAAATACCTAAAATGGCATGACTTGTCCATATTAAGTTCAGGATGTGTGTCATGTGGGTCATGTCACCATGAAGAATGTTGACAACTGCACACGACAAGCAAAGGCCCATGCAAGGTTAGAGAATACAATGGTCCACACCTCAAATATTTTCTGAACGATTCAAGATATTAAGATATGATTTTCGCCAAACGATTCAGGACATTGTTTCATCAGTTGTAGTTATTACCTTGTAGTTATTATCATTGTGTATTTTAAAGATATTGGAATAACTTTAATTTTTTAAACGGAACACTATTTTCCACGATTAGATCGATCTTGAGAAGACAAATTCAGCAATTCTGCATATGTTGATTTTGTATTTAAGGTATAATTATAAACACTAATGAGTTTTAATATCCGACGTCGTAGCAGGTTCGGAAGTTTTCGGTGCGGCTGAATTTCTAAACGTTTCCACAGCCACATCTTTCACCGTTTGAAAACGCAACGGATTAAGTTGTCTTGCGCATATTGTGACCTCAATATGACAATCGATACTGTGGTACTCAAGATGAGGCAGTCTTGTCCAGTCGCAAAAAATATGTTAGTTCCATGCAGAGTGTGAATAATGTACTGAGTGATGGTGAGTGAGAGGAGTGCAGATATGTCTCCGTGGCGAGTTGTTTCTGGGGACATTTGACTTAAACATTTTAGAAATTTGTGACTCACTTTTGTTAACGAGTAATTTCAATGAAATTTATTTAGTTTTATTAATTGGTTAAGGCAAATTCACTGCAATGTATTGGAGAAAGTTGAAAAGTCATTAACAAATATTTAGTGTCACTATCTTTATTACTGAAGATGTTGCAAATCAGTTAAATACGCCCTTGCCCGAAAGCAGCGCGATTTTCTAAGTGATGAAGGAAATATTCCGAAGCCGTTTGAAGAAGATAGAACGAGCTCGCAGTGCGATTTTAGACACAATGATTTCAGAAAACCAACAACGTAATGTTTACTACTGATTCCACTTCAAGTCCACATGTAACACGAGTATGCACCTTTCAAAACTCGGAAAAGTGTGAATCCGCCGGATGCTACTAACGAGAATGTGCCAAAGATATTTTGTGACACTTCTTTGATTCGTTTGGACGAAATGGGAACTCAGCATTTCAAACGATCGTAACATACGAGGAATTCTCCGTGGCGTTTGTTGAAAGGGAAATTCGATCGATGGTTGCCAAGGACGTTACAGTGCCCTGCGATTGGAATCAACCGCACTACCCGGTGCCGTGCTATGAACGTCCGTATAGGTACTCAGTTTTCGTATAATTTCGCGAGATTTCATTATCTTCTGTTCCGTTAATTATTCTTCAAATATCACCATATGTTGTATTGATCATGTTTTCTCGATACTTTTCTGAGTATATACAATGAGTATATAGTCAAGAAAATTAAAAGAGGAATAAAACAAGCTGTGAAACACTAGGTGAAAACAACACGTTATGAAAACCACAGTTTAAATTTAATATGTAATGTAAATAGCGTAAATATTTTTAAACAATTTTTTGGTAATCTATTGAATTGTTGAATGGTAACTTCAAATTTCTGGTTTACAAGTGATTGTTAAATTAATCTATCAATTTAAACCCAGTCGTTCACCCAAACCACGTTTGCTCAAAAAATCTGGAGGTGCAAATCTTCTGCCATTTCCAATTATAAAACGAGTAGGAAAAACTCTAGAGAAAATGTGGAGTCTTGATAAGAACATCTTGGACACATATCTTAATTCATACGATTCCACTCAAAGTAACTCCAAAAGTAATATTTTGAAAACTTTATGACACTTGACGTAATTTTTAAAATTAAAACGAAATTAAAAAATATGATTTAATAAAGTTTAATAATATAAAATTTAAATTAAAATAAAATTTAATAATATGATAATTAAAAATAAATAAAAATTAAACAAAATATAAAATTAATTTTAAAATACAATTTAATAAAAGAAACTAAAAATTAAATTAAATTAATATAAAATAAATAAAAAATAAAATAAAAAATTGTGTTCCAACTTCGGTCCGAAGGGTCGCGGGTTCGAGTCCTGCCTTGGGCATAGTTGTTTATCCCTTCATGAACCTTTATCCTTTCATGGACCTGTGGTCACGGATGGCCTCGCATTCTGCTGACCCCAGATCAGATGAGTCCGCAAGTGCGTTAAGATCTAGTGTATGGTCGAATGTGTTCCATCGGGTCGTGAAGATTAACCGGCTGTCGGCTGGAAAAAGCCCTACGAAAAATAGTAAGAAAAAGTCTATCTTCAATAAAGCAATTGAACGAGGGCGTCCAAAGAGATTTTAACTTTATTTTTCAGTTTTCAAAAATATTGAAGCTTTAGTTACCAACAATTAAAAATGTCTCAGGGGCTACAGTACCCCAAAAATCAAGAGATCGTTTTAAATTGAGGTTCCACAAATCCCACATCTATCAGAGACTATCCATTTTGGTAAAAATTCTATGAAAGGCTGATAATTGAACATGAAAGTGAGTGCCACCCGTGTAATCATATCGTAAAAACATATCCCCTGTGACAGCAAATAAAGCCAAGCTTGATTTTTAATACAAAGTAAAATGCATAAAGGCCAAGATATCCAGATAGACACTTAAATTTTAATAAATAAAAGATATGACAATTAGTAAGACCCTCTCCCCTCAGATTACCTACAAAATCAATTTTCGCTAAAAGCTGGAGGGGAGAGGATTCGTCATTTGTAAGCATCTCTTACAGAGAAGCGGGAAGGCAATGGCTTCCAGGAATGACACATTGCACCAGAACATTCTCCACGGAAAGGACAGTTCATTTATTGCGGATACTGGCTGGCAGTGACCCGTCCGAAGGGATCTAAGAACTTTCTCAGGCGTCTAGTACCACGAAATGAAGTTGCGTTAAGTCCTTGGTTTAAGGCGATGGCGTTCTTCACTGACGGGCGGGCAAACGACCCAACACTCGGCCGGTCGGACGGGCCATTTAGAGCCTTTTTTAGTGTTTTTTTAAATTTTGTGAAGGATCTATTGTGAAGAGATCGTTTATTAATTCGAGGTGTCGAAACAGCCCGATCGATCGAGGAATATCCATCGTGGTGAAAAGCTTGGGCAAGGTAAGAGCGCTGGCATTTTTGACAGGGGGTCAGAACTTTAGAGAAAGCAGTTTTTTTGCTGTTAGGGACCCCTCAATCGACTTTTTTCGTCAAAAACCCGATATCTATTCTTTGCAGCATTACATAACTCTCACAGTGTACGCATGCATTATGTGTCCTACGTATGTAGTTACATATTATTACGACTACCAGAAAGTAAAAAATGAATTATTATGATCTAATGTACTTAAAAATTCAACAACCCGACAACCTGACGGAAATCTTGTTTCTCTCTACAGGATATAAAACTTTTTACTTCGTTATATTCTAATCTAGGAAAAGATGAATCAGATCTTACGTGTTCCACATTTTACCGATCTCCCAAAAACATATTAGTAAATTAATTAATTTATGTAAATTATAATAAGCATAATTTAACTCCTTTAACTCAGAGGTGACAGCAGAAATAAATAAGAACGAGTTAAGCGTTTTACACTGGTTTTCCGTCCTTTGAAGAAGAAATTCATGTTAAATACCTTCTTCAGTAACTCGCGCGACGCGGCAGTTTCACCCCCCCCCCCCAGCTGCCATCATGTGCCGCTTCCTTGACATTCCTCTGGGCTGTCACGTGTGTGGTATTCGCTCCAGTCTCGTCGACTTATTAAAAAAAAAATACATGTATTTATTTTCATTAAATACTTAAAATTTCCTTTGTCAGGTGAAATATATCGCATTTTTTCTTCAGTGTTATTGTTAACGCAAAAGAAAATACAAAACTTACGTCTTACAAGATTACACAAAACCAATATATTTTATCTCAGAAGCAATTACCTAAGATGGATTTCAATGCGATGGAATTAATAACAAGTAAATTTGGAAATCTATGTATAACACACAAAAACATTTTCTATTTTCATTTCAACCAAACGACTACAGGGGCGCTAGTGTTTAGTTCATGTCCCCGTCAGGGTCTAAATGGTCACGCAAAAATTTGTATATTCCTTGAGAAAATGCGTTCGAGCACTTTTCGTCTGTGATTCATGAAGTGGATTGTTTCGAGAATTGTAGATATGTGGATCGATGTATTCATGACCTGATCGATCTGCGGACTGGTAATTGGAGCAGTAATTGGATCTATAGATTATTACAGAAGGACGGTTCATTGTTGGTGAAAACGTAACCCGTTAGATCGTTGATTGGTGAAATCGTAACCAGATCGATATATTGATTGGTAATTCACACCCTCGGGAAATTCGTGAACTGATCAATTCGTTGATATAATTATTTTTTCACGATTTGAAAGCCTTTCAAGGGGAAAAGGTGAGACTAATCATAATAGTTTTTTTTTAGAGATGTGTAATGTGAGATGTAGAGTGTGATGGCAATACGAATAATGCGATCAGTTGTAGTTACGTTTTAAAACGTGCGGTAAATTTCAACACGAGAAAGTGAATTCTCACAATGTTTTCTCTAATATCTAAAACTGACGTTTTAGATATTACGTTTTCTTATGTTTCCAGGCCTATAATTTGGGTAATCAAGTTTTAATAGATTACTTCCTCAGAAAACTTTATAACAAATGCGTTAATGAACAGGATTACGAAGCCGCTCCTGCACTCTTAGTAGACTTGTGCCGAAAGTACTTTCGGAGCGGTCTCCTGATTCTGTCAATTCAAAAAATATATAACATTACATTAACTTTATATATTAATTAACGTTATACTAAAATATATAACATTAATTATCATTCCGTCAACAAAGCATCGTTAACAAAATCCTTTCATATTCAAGGTTTCAAATAAAATTTTTCCAATGGGACCAATATTTCTATATTTGTTATATTATTAATGCTCATTTGCAAAGCTCTAAAAAGAATTCTCCTGCAGTTCTGCTCAGTGAATAAAAGTCGTTCTGCATTTGAACATCCATTTTTTTACAACTTTCATATTATAATACTTAATTTTGGTATGTGTTCAAAGTTAAGGTTACATAAGTAAATATTTAAGTGAAAAAACATAATTAATATAACATAATATGACTATATAATATAACATTACGAAATATTTAATTACATTAATACACTATATAATGTCATAATAAAGTATTAATATCTCAATATGTAAATATTGTGATGTAATTATTATAAATTTTCTCTGTTTACATTGACCATTGCAAATGACATTCAACTGCGTAACCAAAATGTAAGCAATAACATGAGATGCACACTTTATGGCTTGCAACAGCATGTCCTCTAAGTCTTTCCTTGAAGTTTTAATGTCATGAGCATAAGTGCTACCTTTCAAGAACACCTACATCTTCCAGGAAGATTATTTACTAAACTCCCCTGTAATTAACACTTTGCATACCATTGAGAAATGTCAATGCAAGGCGTTTTCTATTTCATAAATTTATTATTATTAAAATGTTTACAGTTAAAGTGCTTGGGAACAGATAGTCCTATGTCACTTGAGATTGAAAATTTGTTAAAAATTAAATATGTCTCATCTCCAAATTGAAAGGACTTGTTAACCAGGGGCAGATAAAGAAAGTATAAATTTCAGGAGTGAGTTTATACCACCTCCTACTCCATAATTAACAATGAAAAATATTTATTATTATACTTTTTAAAAAGTATTAGCAGGAAAGAAAAATGTATACTTATATTTGAAGTGATACAATACTTTTGAGGAGTAAATGGATTGAATTGTTTATAATTATTGAAAATAATAACTTCGGGAAGGGCTATTATTTTGTCCTCAATCCCCCTTCATCTATGACAAAATGCCGTGTTTCTTTCCATCATTTGTCATCAAAATTTAATAGTACTTTCAAAAAGAGATAAAGTTGGGACCCCATATAGATGGCAATTTCTTAATTTTTCCAAAATATGGCATAGTACTATCTTACCCCATGTACCTCTATTCCTCACATCTTAAATATCAATACTATTAACATTTAGTATTTTCTAGCAGAAAAGATTGTATAAAGTTACATAATCAATTTTATAATAGAAAAATTATTTTAATAAATTTATTCTATGCCTTCTACAGTATGTTGTGTTGGTAGAGAAACATAACTATCAGATTATGCACTTTGTTTCTTTTTAAATGATTTTGTTTTTAGAAATGGGAGCTGAGATGAAAAACATCCATGGAACTGGTTTCCTCAGCTTGATTGAAGAAGAAGCAACTTCAATTCAACATTCAGGTAAAACATAATTGAAACATAAAGCATACTAAACTGCTATTAGAAATTATTGATTTAGTTCATGGCTCATAGTGGAAGAAAGAATACCTTAAGAATGCCTTTAATTTATTTCGGTTATCAAAGTTTTAAAAGATTTGACTGTACGCAAGACTAATGCCTTATTAGTTCCTGAAATACATTTCTAGTTTAAATAACTTGCTTGATACTTTTTCATTCCACAATGCTTTAAATGTATTTTAAATGTTATTTAAATTTTTTCAGATACAAATGCCACGAATCCTACTAAAATGGGAATGGATGAATCTGTAATTCATGAAGCATACAGAAATCTTTCACTCGAGATGTCTGACAAGGATATTTCTATATTAGAACTCGACAATACTGCTTCTGCCCCTGTTAAACCATTCAAATATGGATTTATAGGTCTGACAAAAATTTCTTTCCATATCATTAAGAGTTTTATTGCAAGTGGTTGCCCAGTAGTTCTTTGGAATAACACAGACAGTGGGTATAGTGGTTCTGTGGTTGGGGCCTGTAATGCCATAACCCCCTCTCATGTTGTGAACATGGCAAACATAATAATTGTTTCATCTTCAGGGGAGTCTGAGATGAAACTAATTTTGCACCAAATTAATTGTTTTATAAATCATGACACAGGATTTGTGGATTTAGTTAGCCACGAAAATTCTCTTCCAGAGAATTTTGTTGAGAACATTTGTTGCCAAGGGGGTCGATATCTTCAAATACATACATATGGTGGTGTAGAGTTAGCCAAGAAAGGATTACTTACTCTTGCTGCTTGTGGTAACAAAACTTTATTTGATGAGTGTGCAGATAATTTTGCTCCTGTAGCAAAAAAAGTTTTGTATACTGGAGGAATTGAGGAATTACCTAAAATTAATCTTGTTGTCAAGTACATGCATGGTATAATTCTTTCCGGTATTTCAGAAGGGCTAGCCCTTGCCAAACATGCAGGGCTTCCATTGCAAGTGTTATTTGAAGTTATGAACCTAACGTCATCTGTATCTCAAAAATTATTAGCTGATGCTAAAGTCATAATAGAAAATATTTATTCAGAAGACCTTTTTTTGAGTCTGTTGAAGGATGTGCACAAGGGTTTAGAACTGGGTGATGAGCTCGAATTCAATCTTCCAGTTGGAACTGTGAGTAAGGAGGTGTTGAAAACTATGAATATTATGAATCTCAAAAAGCGTCCACACCTGTATTCTCTTGTTGACAAAAAGAAACAGAGTCTCTTTAAGCCAGTTTATAAAAAAAGAAAAGGTAAAAAAAACCTGATATATGATAGAATAACTAAAACTTGATCTTAATATTCAGTTTTGTGTGTGATTTTTAATTTGTTAGAGATAAAACTGTCATTAACTTACCAGCAACATTGAAAATTTCACATGCGATTGGGTGCTTGTAAAGGTTTCCATACCATAAAGGAAAAATTAAGTTTAATAATTAAAATAGTCAGAATCGTTTAAAATAAATTATTTAAATTTCTGTTAAAGTTTTTTATTTTTGTGTTCATGTGTTAATAATTCATGTTCATGTAAGATATTTATGTATCCATGACTTCCTACTGGAAGTAATGTTTGCACTTAGTTGAACAAAATGTTTTTAAGGCAATGTATACTACATTTTACATTTGTAATTATATCCAGTTCAATAAAACAATAAAAATTACCAAACTTTTATTATTTCTTCAATGCATTTAGTTATGATCTACCTTACAAATATTTTCTAATCACTTCACCTTCCTACATTGTATATTCCATCTCTCTGTACTTTATGTTAAGGATATTTCCTCTTTGAAAGAATTCTCATGAAATAATCTTTTCCATTGCTTCTCAGAATCCTTTCTTTACGTTGTCTTTTCTTCTAACTCTGTTGAAACATTGACGTATCCAAGTCACATGAATATGCATTAGACATGCTTCAATTTTCAGATGGCATCTTAATTTTAGGATAAACTACTTTTGGAGCACTTTTTATATGTAGGTATTAACAAAACATTCTTGTCATACTTAATCTTTTATTGAATTCTATTCTTCTATTTTGCATGCTGGTAGTAAGATTTTGAAAAAGCCAAGGACATTGAATGAGGGGTAAATCAACAAATACTTCAAAACTACCCACACTGTTTTCTATTTTTATTTTGTTACATCTCAATAGGCTCAGATTACTACTATTACCATATTTTCTTGACAAATAAAAGTATTACAGAATTTTATAATTGGTATTATGAAAATATTCTACAAAAATGCTTAATAGGTTCCATTGTTTTTCAATTAATGCTATGTGGTTGTCATGTCAGATTTTATTCACCCACATTACCGTAAACTGGGGCAACTTTTCCAGGTTTTGAAAATTATGTTATTCATCACCATGCCAAGTTTGTTGATTCAACAAATGGACACGCCAATTATTTCATTGCACAGAAAATAAATCAAAAAAGTATTTTTGTGCAGTTTTGGCCTCATCACTTGTCTGCAGGTCTTTATCACAATGTTTGTTTTTGACTTCTAGACTAGGAGTGTTGGCAGTCTATGAAAGTGTTTTGACTTAGCCATTCAGTGAAACTGAAAATAGAAATAATTTTTTTCTTTAATGTACATATCTCTTCCAGCTTCAATATCTGAGGTTAAATTTATGTTGTATTTAGACATAACATTGCAACTTGGCAATGTTGCATCAGGAAACATGGTGAAAATGGGACTTTCTTACTGATCATTATTTTACCTCATATTCTTCTAAAATGCTTTTTAATTATTAATTTTACTTATTTGTGTAAGATAATTTTATTTATCATGTTCAACTATATGAAAAATTACACATTTTTCATGATTTTGATTGTTTACTGAAATGTAAACTAATAAATAAATTAAAATATATGTATTAAACATTGAAGATCCTTATAATCACAAAATCATTTAATATAAATGCCCATATTAATGATAATTTAAAAAAAATTTTTATAATTAATACCTCTTATAGTAATTCATAAATATCTAGTATGTGCCAATATGTAAATCTTCTAATAAATTTTAGATTGAAAAAGGAACTTTTAACAATTTTTTGTTGAATTTCCACCCTTTAACATTTGACAAAGTTGCCAATTTGTCAATGCAATTTTTTACATTTTTAGCAAAGAAAATTGTGAATAAATAATCATTTTCCAACATATTGTGAAAATTGTTTTAATCTAATTATTTGAAATTGGTTTGAAACAATTTTGAGCACTATAAATTAATAAAACAATTGAAAGAAATGATGACAAAGTTGCCCTAGTTTTCGGTACACCATTGTGGGCATTATTGCAAGAAAATGTTAATTTCCAAACTATGAATGGTACAATGAAGACTGTTGGTACTAAAGTTAAAGTGATTGCACTACTTGTTCAAGCGGACCAGACCATATTCTCCCTACCAACATGTCCCTGCTCCTGCGTCTCTGTATACTACATTCATTGTTATCAAACGCCTCCATCATATTTTGCTTCTTCACGATTTTTGACTTCACTCACTTATCATGCATTAAAAGGATCCTACCCAATAATCACTGGACAAATAGAAGTTTAAATTTAAGATCTAAACCAGACACGATCTAAGAAATTCATTTCATTTTACTTTATAAAATAAAAACATTGATAACAAAGTAAAACAAAGCCTAAGAGAAAAATTGTATGTAGGTCGAATAAATATAATTTTAACTAAGGAAAATATCCTTAAGATTAAAAAAGACCCAATTCTCTTTCTAGAAGGACAGAGCACCATTTACTTATTAACTTGTTTAGACTGCTCTCTTCAAGATGTAGGACAATCCAAGAGAAAGTTACAAGTTAGAATAAATGCACATAAAATCAATATTAACCAACTCATCAATAGATAGAATTCTCTTACTAGACATCGATTAACAATGAACCATTATAGAATTCTCTGAACAGAATGCGTAGTATTCTAAATTCATAAAACAATGTAATTCAACAAAACATATAACGTTCTAAATTTAGGAATTGAATCAAATAATTTCTGATCTAATTATTATACTTTGCTTTCAAGTTGTAAATGTTGTAATAAATTTTTTAACACAGTTGTTACCACAGCCTCCCTCCCAGCCTATCCTTCCACCCAGCAAACAATTGAGAGCCGTCTCTCCCCCTTACTAAAAGTGACCCACCCACCCTCCTTTCTCTCTAACAATGTGTCCTGGTTCTTGTGTCTTGATACACTACACTCATTATCAGAGGCGTGATTCGGGAGCAACTTGGGACAAGTTTTTTAAAAACATCATTTCATGGATCGTCAAATTTGTATCATAAACCATTCACTTTTATTTCTATTTTAGAAGAAATTAATTATTAATTAACCGAACAATAATTTTATTAAGCTGAGCTAAAACGATACATTAATAAATTGATTAACTTTAGTTCATTACTATAAAAGTTCAATGTTACTATGAATATCCCATATTAATAAATCATATTTCAATTATATCTCTTTTTAAAGTTATTTATTTAGAAATTTATCAGTTTCGTGCCTAAAATCACAAGTCATAACACTTGAATTAACATTAATTTTGATTAAATAAATTATTTCCATTACAAATTTCCTAGCTTTCTTAAATATTTCAAATGCCGAAAAATAGGTGCTTCTCACAAAACAACGTTTCATGGCTCCGTGGGGCATTAAAATAATGTGTTTTTTCCAACATTCCTATAATCTATGGAAGCGTTGTGGGCAAAATGAAAACTTCAGGCGTTGTCCATGTACAGAAACGATTTTCTTTAATGGATCTTAAAAAAAGAAGAAATTTGTCTACGCTGCGAAATGTACAGATTTAAAAAGGCAGCGACTGACTAATTTTTCTATGATCTGGCTGTTATAGCATGAAAATACAATGTGCCAGAGACCAAGAACTGGGAGTTTACAATTTTTGAAAAAGTGAGAAAGTGAAAATATATGAATGATGTATAAACCGGTTTATTATATTTTATATTGAATGTTTTTCCATTATAACATAAGATATAATGTAACTAATGCATGATATTTGTTAGATGCCAAGAGTATACTGTGAAAAAATCGAATTATTACTTCAACTGAATATTTTCTTTTTTTTTTTATTATAAACATGAACCTTGTTGTTTTAATCATAATGTCGGTTCCAATATTATAACAAAAAAATTTCATTGTTTTTTTGGACAACAAATCAATTTTCATTACAAATTTATAATAAATAATAAATAAATGCACAGAACTCTTGCAGCCATTTTCAAAGTGCAATTAAAGTTGATGTGATTTAAAGGCAGAAAAAAAAGTAAAAATTGCTTATATTTTTTTTAACTACCGTTCAGCAATCAAAACTAGTGGTGCTACAGAATGGCACAGACTTCCTCGAACTAGTTAGGTTTCTAATTTCTTTGGTCTGAGCGAGCTTTACAGTCTTGCCAGCTGTCAACTATCCTTGCTCAAATTTAATTTTTTTTCAATTTTTGTGTTTCCTAATGGTAGAACTGTAATATTAGATTAAGAATATTAATGAAGAGTAAAATCATGTCCTAGAAAGAAATTTTTATTGAAAACTCCAAAACCGGTTTTAAGAAAATGGAGTTTAAAGCTTTACTGTAAATGCGTAATTTGAAACTTTTTCACAAAAATCTTTTGAGTTTTTGAGAAACTTCATTGGAAGTCATTTGTAGCATTTCCACTCACAAATGTTAAATTAAGTTCTGAGTGATTTTAACAAAAGTGCATTTGTTTATTTAAAAAAACAACAAAAGAATATAGCAAAATGACATGATATTTTATGTCATCTTAAACAGTGCAATTAGCACTATTACAAAAATTTTGAAGCAAAAATTAGGAAACGTTTTTGAGAAAATGGCATTTGAGCGTTTATAAAAATTCAAAATTTTGAACTCGTTTTCACAGAAAAGTTTTGAGTTTCCAAGAAACTTTATATGACAAATTTAAAGCTTAAAAAAATTCCAAGCAAATATTATCGACATGAGAGACAAGTAAATTTTTTTTAATTTAATAATTTAATAAATTTAATAATTTATCATAAGCGGTAGCACAAAAGTAAAAATCTGAAAAAAAAAACCGATTTATGATTTGAGAGGAACTTTTGAGACTTTATTCAAGCCTGTTCCAGGGTTCTCAGAGAGTGAAAATTAATGTCGCTATTTTTTCAAAAACGTTTTTGCTTTTGAATTTGGTGCTTAGAAAATATCAAACTAGTAGTGCTCGAGAATGGCACAGACTTTCTTGTAGTAAAGTTTTCTAATTTCTTTGGCTTTACAGTCTTGTTCCATCATCTTCCCAGCTCACATCTATCGCCACCCAGAGTACATTTTTAATTTTTCTAAATTTTTCAATTACTGTACCTAATTGTAGAACCGAAATATTACTTTAAGAATATTAGAGAAGAGTAAAACCTCGTCTTAAATGGCAATTTTCATTCAAAAATTTGGAGCCGTTTTTAAGAAAATGGTGTTTAAGCGTTACTGTAAATGCGAAATTTGAAACTTTTTCACAGAGAATTTTTGAGGTTTACAAAACTTCATTTAAAGTCATTTGAAGACCTTTAACTCACAAATTTAATAATGTTTAGAAATTGCTGAACATGTGCATGTTAAGGATGAAAGTATTTTAAAAAATTTTTAAAAAAACCCCAAAATGAACTTTATGTAATTTTAAGCAGTGCAATTAGCACTACACGTTACAAAATGTGAAGAACGAATTTGGTGTAATTTTTGAGAAAATGCGGAATTTTGAGATAATTTTAACAGGAAACTGTTGAGTTTTCAAGAAACTTTATATGACATTATTTCAAGCCCATGTAGTTGTTAATATGATAATGTGAACAAGTTGCAGCTAATGTAAATAAGAACGACATGAAACAAGTAAAAAATTTGTTTCATAATTTTTGAAAAAACCAAAGAACAGAGCAATATGGCGTTATTTGATGTTATAGAGTGTATTTAGTACAATCCCTGGCAAAAGTGTAAAGAAAAAATTTGGAGCTTATTTTGAGAAAATCTTGTTTTTGTAATTTTTAAAGATTGCAAGTATTGCACACTATACTGAAGAAAACTACTTAAATTTTCAAAAAATTTACATAACTTTAATGAAAGAACTAGTTATGGACAACAAATTTCATTTGAAGGAAAAATCTCTATCTCCAATTTTGTGGTTGTGGGAAGACACCGACAAAATTCTAATTTTTTGCAATTTTTGAAAATGCAGAGTTAAGAGTGAAATTCATAGTCCATGAAAATATGACCTAATCCGCCTTTATAAATATATTTTTCTCTATTTTTACAAGAAAATTTAAAGAAAATATTTGGAGTCATTTTTAAGAAGGTTTAGAAAATGCCCAAGGGGCTTCATATAAATTACCACCAAATTTTGAAGAAAGTATTTCAAAATCTTAGTGCCTCAAGTTGAGCCAGATAGACCAGGGAATACCCATTTAGAAAAATCCTACTATGGTGTAATCAGTAGTGGTTTTCAAAGATGGAGGGGTGGACATATGGATGGATGGAAGGACGGACGGACATTTAAAAAAACACTTTTTTGGTATCAGAAGACCCCAAAACGTGTATTTCTGTTGAAATCTTGAAATTATTTTCCGCAGAATTGCATAAATTTCTCTATACTATGTATATTTATATTACTCCATATAAACGTACCCGTACGAGAAAGTAAAAATGCTTTTCTGATAGTCTAAATTATTTTATTATTTTTCATAATTTTTCTGTCATGGAAAATAGTGTGAAATTGACGAAATAATTAAAATAAAAAAATCTCATTTCTGGCGGTAGAGGGTTGTGGTTAATGGGAAGGGGCCAAGGAACCTTTCAAAAATCTAATTTGTATGTTAGAGTTACAGTGTAACTACTCATATGTCATTTGGTGTAGGGGATTTTTTTTACTATCGTATGGGAGGGGGGACCACTTTCTCCCCAATAAAAGATCCAAAAACCCTCCCCTGCTTACTATTATCATGTACTTTTATCTGATTCAGTTTCTTCACGATTTCACTCACTTTTGAGATTACATGAAAGAGTTATCTGCAACATCATATACTTCCTTACAACAAATAAGGTGGGTTTCAGTAATGTGTTCTTTCTTCCTGACTAGTTTAACACACAAAAATTTGTATATTTAAATGGATAGTTTTCTTTTCATTTTTAGATTATAATACTTCTCATACTCCAAAAACACGAAAATGAGAAAGGCTGTTTTATAGTGTTGCAAATAATGTAATTTTATTAAATTAAAGTTAGTGTACCTGAAGATGAGAAAGTTTGTTGAAACCTTGAGCTGTGATGAATACAACAAAGTTAGTTATATCTGTGTAAAGTGTGTATCTAAAGAAATTTTTAATTGTTTTAGTGTGTTTAATTAAATCATAACTGTTAGATGCACTGGGATCTTTATTTCATCAAAAAATACTTTCAATAAACAGTTTAAAATTTAATATAGATACATACCACCCTGATCTTGATATTAAAACCTCATGGGAAACTAACTTTCAACCACTTGATTATTCGGAAGTAAATATAATTTTGACCAAGCTAATTATGAGTTTATTAGTAATAAATTGTGATCATGGTACTGGTTTGATCACTTTTCAGACAATCATACTTATTCTCGTATTAAATATTTTTTTATAAGATAGTTTCATTTATTTAATTTAATTTAATTAAATAAATAAAACTATCTTCTAAGATAGTTTTTTATCTTAATAGTTTGAATTAATTGATTAGTATGTTCTAAAGAATTTAATTCTTCAATCAACATTTGATTCTCTAATGTTTAGGGAAATTGTGGATTCAAAGAAGCATTGCTCACAATTGCTATAAATTTTCATTCTTTAGTGATCTGTATTGGTACTTCTCAGAATTTCAAAAAGTTGTCAAACTTACGCTACACATGATTATTCTATATAAAATCACTAATTTGCACTATCTACAGAATTTAAAACTTTTTGCAAATCCTCTAATTGTATTGGAGGTACCAAATATACTTAGCTATGAAGATTGAACAGTAAATTCCAGGCAGGAATTTGACCTATTTACTGATTAATGCCAGTCAGTTTTTATTGATAGAAAAAATATTTCTACAGAGAGTATGTATGGAGATTCGATCCCACCAAATGAATAACTCGATATATCACAGACTGAAGTATTCAATGAAATTAGGAATCTTTATTACAAAAAGGGCCATGGACCTGATTATATACCCTCTTCATTTCTGAAAAATTGTAATACAAACATAATGCCTCTACTCCAACTGTTGTTTAATAAATCGCAACGTTAAAGTAAAAAGGTTCTATCTAACACTTTGTCCAAGAATGAGTTTTTGCAAAGTTTGTAATGGTAGCAATGAAATTTTTGTAATCTCTTAAGTTACATTAAATTATGAAGCTTAGTTTGTAAGAGATATAGTAAAATGGTACTATCTGCAAAAGGTATGTTCAAGTTTGTGAAAAAAGGTTCTATCTGCCTCACCACACAAACCATGTCTTCATGTTTGTGAATGTTGTCTTGTTGAATAACCTGTTTACACACTTTTTGCACAATGTTCAGGTATTAAAAGAACTTTTGAGAGGCAAATTTCAGTGCACTGTTGAGTGATAGTGAAATTAAAGACGGTCTAATTGAGAACTGTGGTTCTCTTTGTAAAAAGTCATTCTTGGACAAAGTGTTAGATAGAACCTTTTTACTTTAACATTGCGATTAAAGATGTATGTGTTAAATGTATGTATGTATGTATGTATGTATGTATGTATGTATGTATGTATGTATGTATGTATGTATGTATGTATGTATGTATGTATGTATGTATGTGTTAAATGTATGTATGTGTTAAATGTATGTATGTGTTAAATGTATGTATGTGTTAAATGTATGTATGTGATGTATGTGTGATGTATGTATGTATGTATGTATGTATGTATGTATGTATGTATGTATGTATGTATGTATGTATGTATGTATGTATGTATGTATGTATGTATGTATGTATGTATGTATGTATGTATGTATGTATGTATGTATGTATGTATGTATGTATGTATGCATGTATGCATGTATGCATGCATTACCGGGAGCGGTAGCTCAGTGCATCAACTGATGTCACTGCAGCGCTTCTGACCGGGAGGTAGTAGGTTCGAGTCCTGACGCCGGCAGGATTTTCGACACTAGTTTTTCAGCTAGGTCGAATTCAGTTGCTGTCTGGAGGAGAATTCTAGCAGCCGGCTGCTCTGATCGGTAGTTTACCGTGGTTTCTCCTATCAACACCAGGTGCAGGAGCAGTACACTAACAAACGGGCCACGGACCGCGCGCGATCTTTCCTTCCTCTTCCTTGCCCTATCCTCTCCTCCTTACACACATACTTACACTAACATGCACTGCACTACACTAACACGCACATCCGTCCGAGCGAACATCCATACGCCCGTCCGTCCGAGCGAACGTCCATAGACCCGTCCGTCCGAGCGAACGTCCGTCCGTCCGTCCGTCCGAGCAAAAGAACGTCCGTCAGTCCGTCAATGTGATCGTTCAGATGAACTGAACAAATATTTTTAGATAGAATTTATGCGTAATGATTCTACATATCCCACAGGTGGAATTTAAATATATTTGTATTAACAGCGAAATATGGTATCATCGAAACACGATGTCATATATCCCTCCATACGTCCGTAGTCCGATCGAACGTCCGTCCGATCGATCGAACGTCCCTCCGTCCGTCCGTCCGTCCGTCCGTCCGTCCGTCCGAGCGAACGTACGTACGTCCGTCCGTCAAGCGAACGTACGTACGTCCGTCAGCAACGACGACGTACGTCCGTCCGTCCGTCCGTCCGAGCGAACGTCCGTACGTCCGTCCGTCCAAGCGAACGTACGTACGTCCGTCCGTCCAAGCGAACGTCGTACGTCCGTCCGTCCGAGCGAACGTCCGTCCGTGCGAACGTACGTCCGTCCGTCCGTCCGTCCGTCCGAGCAACGTCCGTCGTAACGTCCGTCCGTCCGAGCAAACGTCCGTCCGTCCGAGCAAACGTCCGTCCGTCCGAGCAAACGTCCGTCCGTCCGAGCAAACGTCCGTCCGTCGAGCAAACGTCCGTCCGTCCGAGCAAACGTCCGTCCGTCCGAGCAAACGTCCGTCCGTCCGAGCAAACGTCCGTCCGTCCGAGCAAACGTCCGTCCGTCCGAGCAAACGTCCGTCCGTCCGAGCAAACGTCCGTCCGTCCGAGCAAACGTCCGTCCGTCCGTCTGTCCGTCCGTCCGGGCGAACGTCCGTCCGTCCGTCCGTGCGACCGTCCGTCCGTCCGTCCGTCCGTCCGTCCGAGCGAACGTCCGTCCGAGCGAACGTCCGTCCGTCGAGCGAACGTCCGTCCGTCCGTCCGAGCGAACGTCCGTCGGCGAACGTCCGTCCGAGCGAACGTCCGTCCGAGCGAACGTCCGTCCGTCCGAACGTCCGTCCGTCCGAACGTCCGTCCGTCCGTCCGTCCGTCCGAGCGACGTCCGTCCGTCCGAGCGAACGTCCGTCCGCCCGAGCGAACGTCCGTCCGTCCGTCCGAGCAACGTCCGTCCGTCCGTCCGAGCGAACGTCCGTCCGCCCGAGCGAACGTCCGTCCGTCGAGCGAACGTCCGTCCGTCCGAGCGAACGTCCGTCCGTCCGTCCGAGCGAACGTCCGTCCGTCCGAGCGAACGTCCGTCCCGTCCGAGCGAACGTCCGTCCGTCCGAGCGAGCGAACGTCCGTCCGTCCGAGCGAGCGAGCGAACGTCCGTCCGAGCGAGCGAACGTCCGTCCGAGCGAGCGAACGTCCGTCCGAGCGAGCGAACGTCCGTCCGAGCGAGCGAACGTCCATACTGGCTAACACCCACAGCACTGTAGCCCACTAAATAAAAAAAAATTTAAACGAAGAATTTGTGCTTGACATACTATTGCTGCGATACTAATTAGGTCTTATATTGTCCTACTTCCAGGAACGTTTCTTTTAGCAGCACAATTGGGGTTTCTAGCCGTGGCCGTCTTTCGTATTCTCGCAGTGTCACCAATTTTATACATTGCGAGGAGCGGCTCAGCCCTTAGCCGCTCCTGAGTAGTGGGTACAGAATAGGAGGGGAATCTATGGGTCTCTTTTATACTTAAATTTCTGATCTGGTTTCCGTCTGAATCATCCGCTTCTAGATTTCTCAAGCAAGCAATAGCGACGGCTAATAGTTATTTAGACTGCCGAAAATATGTCACCGTTGAAGCCGAACCTCGAAGGGTTTTTTTTAAAATTATGTTTTATTATTTGATTGTTTTTGTACATAGATCAGTTTATAAAACTATACATATGTAGCGATGGCTTAATTCATAACGCTTAACCTAACATAACTCTAATACAGTGGTTGAGGAAACCATGATGTCACCTCGTATTATACTAGGTCTGAAAATAATTTACAAAATATGTGGAATGGATATTTATTTTTGATTCTAGTGGGATGAGTGGGTTTTTTACAGAGGTAGAACGAGGATAAGGCTTGAATATGGCGAATATTAGTGAAGAACTTATGGGATAGGTAAGTAATGTGAATGATGAGGTCGTGTTTCAATTCATTATGTAATTGGTGATTTGATAAGAATCAGGGTGCATTAGTGATGGACCTCGAAGGGCTCTGCAAAACTGCCGAAGCCATTCTAAATCATGAGATCGATCTTAGGGACGTGGATGTTGGGGATCTTGGGGATCTGGGGATGTATGTTTAGCTCATCATCCGGTTTTGATTGACGTTTCCGGCGCGTCAACTAAGGTCGTTAATCCCGTAAGTGTTCTGCATGTTTTTTTTATCGTGGGAGGTGGCGGTGTGTCTCCCTTATTAGATAAATTCAGCGCCATCCTACATGTCGGCTTGCGGGGGGGTTTCCCTCAACTAGGTGCCTCCCACCAACGAGGCACCATCACATCCGAGACAAGCTCTAAGCTCCCGACATGGTGGTTTAGTGCATAAGTACGTAATGGGTGAGGATAAGACAGGGAAGAGGAAGGAGTGACCGCTTGCGGTCTAGGGCCCGCCTGTTAGGGTACTGCTCCAGCATTCGCTTGGTGTTGATAGGAGAAACCACGAAAAACTACAGATCAGAGCAATCTGCAGCTAGATTTCTCCCCTAGACAGTAGGGGAATTGAATGTAATAGCTAGTGTCGAAAATCCTGCCACCATCGGGCCTGAAACCTTAGGACTTCCCGATCGGAGGTAGTGCAGTGACAAATTCTGACCCTAACCCACCTAAGCCGGCCCCATCACCTCGTAATAAGGATGCGGTTGGGGGAGGATGGGAAAGTAAGAACGTGTGAACCAAGGTCCATCTCTGTAGGTACTGCTCTGCCATCCGGGTGGATTTGATAGGAGGAAATCATGAAAACGATTCATCGTAGCAATAGACCTGCAGAATGTTTCCAATGCAGAGTTGTCTTCTCATCTAGGAACATACATACATGATAGAAAGAGATGAGTGAGCTATTGTGCATCGTACCAGACTTCAGCCAATGAGCTTCCGGCACTAGTTTGCTATACGCAGTCATATATCAAAATTATCACCTTGTTACAAGTCACTGAAATTGATATATGAACAATTTTCTTTAAATATTGCATTTTGTACACCTTCACTGTGTTAGTTTTGGTTCGTCATCGCTTAACATTGTCACTTTATGCCACTTTCAAAACGTTTCTGAACACTTCTCGCTCTCCTTGTAATACGGGAGCCAGAGCCTGGTCTGGCATGTCAAACGAAATGCCTGTGTCATGGTCACGTGGTTCGTGACGTATAATGGTGCGGCGCAGAACGGGAAAAAAATCTATGCGCCGGAGTATCTCATCCATCTAATCCACTGTGGGTACATAAATGAGGTCGAAAATACCCCCCATCGACATTCGAACCTAATATATCCATGTCTATGAAGGTAATGTTTCGGTCTAGAAAAAACACGCTGACGCATCCAGCCAACCGAGTAATGCATTATTTCGTTTTTGTATGCAGTCATTTGTATCCAGTAGTGATACACTGAATAATTCTGATAACAATGGGAAAGCACTGGGTTTGGCAGTATTTACTTCCTATGTTGTGTTAAAAGTCGGAATAAATATTGTGTTTCACAAAATGATTCAGCATTCTAAATTGAGAAAACTTTTCTGAAAGTGTGGATGATATGAACTACTGATGAATTATTCGATGTATTGTATTACTGTTTAAAAGCCAAAATGTAAACTTAACTTCTGCCGCCAGAAACTCTCAGACGTCATTGACGTGAGAATCTAATGTTGTGAAACTATTTATTTTCATTCTTGGTTTTGTATAACAAGATAAACATTTTAACTTACTCAGAAAAGTATGGATGACTAAATATTAATAAATATTTGTAAACATTTGCGTATCTGATTTCTGGAATTAGTCATCCATTACACTGGCAGTGTATACGTTTTTTGAATGAATATTCTCATCTGACTCACCATATCTCAATATGGAATAATATTCCAGGGATGTATTTGTGGTATCCATTCAAGTTGCACAAAAGTGAACGAATAATAACAGCAGTTTTACTTGTCTCTACTTGCGAACCGTGTTTTGCCAAATCTATTTAAAAGTGGACTCCTAGAATTATTGTAGTATATTTTACAGCATCAGGTGACATTAAAGAGTTTTAATTGACGCAAGTTGAAATCCGGTGACGAATTTTCTGCTTTGAAATTGGATTCATAAAGTATCTTGCATTTCTTGTATTAAAATAGAGGGGTACCTAAAAGACCTTGTTCTTTGTGTATCAGCAAAAGAAGTGTGATTTAGGGTAGCGGAAGATCCCCTCCGTCAAGAGTTAGTATATGGTTTATACCATCAATAATAAGACCACCTAAGATATGAGAATTTTATATTGCATGTCAAAATAAAAGCGCTTCAGAGACGATATCGCTCAGGAGGGTAAGTAACTGCCTTGACTTCTGGCGCTATTGGTTCAACATTCTGTGACAATTTATGAAATTGCTTTTATTCCACCAAAATTATTTGCAAGTAACCACAATTCTTTCTCGATTTTTCAATTTGGGAATTATCAAGTAATGAAATATTACAAGAAACTTGAGTTCACAACGCCAACCGCACACCGCAAAAATATGCAACAACCAACATTCACACAGTGTGTTATATCAGATGAACAAGTACACCAGCTTGTTCCCAGTGTTATTAGCAATAATTACATTTTGGCCTTAGCAGGAAAGATTATCATGAAATGATTGTGTTCTAATTTTCCAATTCCGTCCGTCCGTCACAAGAAGTTTGTGCGCAATCCCAAGGCTCGAAGAGCTGCCGAAGACTTGGGAGGTCATTGACGTTATTTGGGAACAGCGAGTGCAATTTCTTACTCTATTCGAAGAAAACTCAATCTGAGGAATCAATGTGGAGGAACGTCTCACATTATACTTGAATGTTCAAGCCTCCAAAATCTAAGAAACTCCCTTGGCATCAAAAACGAAATTTATGAAATATTTAATTCAATTGAAGGTTTCAAGTCAATTTTAAAATATCTTAATATGGCTGGACTAGATTATATGATCTGAATTATTGTAAATTAACTAGACTGCTTTACTGTATGCTGTCTTGTTTTAAACTGTTCTGTACTGCTTTACTGTTATTTCTCTTAATTTTAATTTCTAAAATGCATCTATGATAAAACACCAATAGTGTTCGCTAATGATCTTAGATGTTTTAAAGCGACCTAGAATAAATAATTCAAGTTTAATCAAAATATTTGGAGCTATTAATGAGAAAAGTTTGAAAATATTGACGTTTCATGGAATGTACAGCTAAAATAAAAATAATTCAAACTAGCAGACCCTCGAGTGTACTTATATTGATCTGAATATCAATTTTGGAGAAAATCTCTTATCGATTTAGGCGCTAGCGTTGACCAGGGATTGACATGAGCAGGCAGATCGACAGCTGTTTTCCATTCAACAAATCTTTTGGTATCAAGAACCCACAAAACATGGATTATAAGTACACGATGGGTTAGAGGAAGTAATTCACTGCATACACACAAAAGATTTATCCACTTGTTTCTATACGTAGTAAATAATGGCCCGACAATAAATGTCGAAAAGAAATAAAAATGGAGTTGTTTTTGATAATTTTTTTTAAAATAACTAGCAGTCTTCAAGTCGAAATTACCGGAAACCGGGTTTTTTAAAAATTGTACGTGACGTAGTTGAAAAGAATTATTTTTTTAGAACAGATTTTCTCTAAAAAAGTCCATCTAAACTTGAAAGTCTATCAGACTTTCTAAGAAGAAAGTCTACCAATATTGTACCTTTGCAACGATACCTGTTTGCAATTTTCGAAAATTCAGAGACAAAACTATGTTTAATTAAAAGTTCCCCAAATCTTTCTTACCAATGATAATTTACAAAGCGTTGCGCAACAACTGTTTTATTTTAAATGTTTTAATGCGGAACATCGCTTTTTGCCTACAAATGTGATAAAACTCTTCTCAACATTAGAGTAGTAGGGACCATCTTTAACTTCGCAATATCTTGCGGAGTTAAATAGAGATTTATTCATAAATCTCATTCACTACTTGAAATTGTATTAAAAGTTAAAAATAATCATCCACGAATAATTTTCAAAGAATATGGAACATATTGTAAAGAAAATGTTGGACGCGAAACGACATGCACCTTTCTTGTAGATATGTGAAAATATGTACCACACCTTAAAATATAGTCAAATGCGGACAATTAAATGTTTCTTGAAACGTCGGAAAGCCTTATTCAAGTCACTCGGGAAACGTTTGACTGTACGCAACGAAGAAACAAATCTGCAACTGCCAATCTGGGTGGCCGAGATCGCGAAGGCAGTAGTGCCGTGGCGATCTCGGGCTGAAGGATCACAGTTTCGAGTCCCGCTTCGGCCATGGTTGAATTTCTGTTCGTGCTTTCATTCCTCATCATCACCCTATCACTTCATTCAGTATAAAGATATCGTTAAACGTTAAATCAATAGTGGTCGTTAATGACCTCGTAGTTAATGCGCCTTTAAATATCTTTTTAAAATATATTTGTAATTACTAGGGATCGAATTTTCATGTAAATGGACATTCCTCTCTCCCATAGTCAGAAACCATGCTTACTTGGTATGTGCATTGAACATCCTATTCTTAATTATTTAATCGTAATTTTATGTTGAGTATCTTGAATATTGGGCCTGGTTTCTTAATAAACATCATAATACAGCCCATTGCTTATTATTCTGCGTACTTTGCTTGAAAACGGTAATGTTACTCATATGTATTTCAATAAACTTCATTGTAACAGATTTTAGAATAATGTTCTGATATGTGTGATTCATTGTAGCTAATATTACTTTTCTTTAGTATCGGATATAGAAATCCCCGCCCCAATGATGACTGTCCGCGCTTGCCAACGCCTTCGCGACGACCTGACTGCGCATTGCTGAATCAGCACAGCTGTGCGCCTGGGCCGCGTCACGTCAACGCTGAGTATAAAAGCGCGGACGGCCAGCAAACCTCAGTCCGCTGTCGGAGCCGCTAGCCGTCGTGTCGCCGTGGGTTGTCGACGTCCCCTCCGCACAATGCCCACAACGGATCCTAGTCAGCCTCGCGCCGCCGAGAACGACGGCAACGGGACACGCCTGCAGAAGACGTACGTCGCAGTGGTAATGGCGGTTTTCTCGAGCATCCTCCTCCTGTATGCTTGCTGCACATACTATGTTGCAATTCTCACCTTTCTAAGAGCGAATCACCAAGATGTGTTTGCACAACTGATGCCGTGGAGCGACAACGTTGCTGGCAGAGGAACACATTCTGAGATAGCAGGTCAGTGGCCCAACAAATCCCTTTGTGAATTACATGTGTCGTCCCAGCCTTCGTCAGTCAACAACACCATCACCACCACCACTGCTGAACTTGTGCCTTCAACTCCATCGACCACTCCAGCTGAAGATTCTATTTATAACATGCATTTAAATTATTCTTTCTGTAACATTACAAATTGTGGAGTGTGTAACGGAAGTGATACGGGTGCCATATTTGCTGACGCCATTGATGGTCGCCAAAGTAATTATTCTTCCAATGATTCAATTTCGGATGATTTCTCTTCATCCTTTGTGCTGGTTCCTTCAGACAGAGAAAGGACAACTTTTGGAGGAATTTCCACATCCACTGAAATCGTCACTCGAGCCCCGATTACTCATTCTACTGAAAACACGACCGCCGTGGAGGCTCCATTCTCTACATCCGCCATAAATTCATCAGCCGACATCATGAATGGTGTCACTATGAACTTCACAACAGCCGCCACTACTAAAGCTTCTCCTGGTATTAATAATACATCTTTTGATACCTATGGGGTTCCAGAGAATTATTCATTTACAGCCACAACTTCAGGAGTCGCGTCATCTACCGGCGAAGAAAGTTCTCCCTCTCGCGTTGGCAACAATTCATGTAATGTCATTCTTGTTGACTTCACCGAAGACCAGTCAGAACACTCAGATGCCATTAACGAAGAAGACACTTATGATATTGATGTTACAACTGCCATTGTCAATGGATTCTCTAATGATTCTTTCAATGTCACTACCAGCATCAGTGCCAGTACGGGTTTTTCTTTAACTCTTCCCACAATTGTTGGTAGTATCGAAGAAGACCCATTAAATTGTTCTGTATCTAGCCATCAATGTGTACTGCCATCCAACAAAGCAGATATTCCATCATTTGAACGTGGAAGACCTACGTTGATTGACCGAATTTATGCGTCATTTAAAAATGCTACATCCAACACTATTGGAACCTCGCCTTCTGTTGATGGTGGAAGTGATACGCCTTTTACAATTAGTGAACTCTTTAAATACAACACCAATGTCTCCAGCACTTTAGGGAATACCCTTGCTAGCACTACTGGCACAGCATCCGCAAGTAAATCGCTCCTAAATGTTTCTGACATCAACGCCATTACTAATGCAGGGAATGTCTCCAGTGGCTTGAGTTCTACATCCGCTGATATCACCCCATGTAACCCGTTAAAACGGTTCGTATGCGACGTCACAAATGATACAATGAACTCTACTGTCAATACTAAGCCTACCGTTAACATCAAACAAATCGATAACCCGACACCAAATGTCACTGTTCCAGATAACGCCATTACTGACGCTGTTACAAAAGTCAACATTTCGACCGCTGGACTCATCCAAGGAGCTCCAATTAATTATCCTTCATTCAAGACGGCCGCCTTCTCTCTTGTTAGAAGTGTTCGCCCTGTCACTGTTAAAGATGTCCAGTTGGATTATTCCACCACTAATGCCACCACTGCAAGCCTGCTCATGCCGTTTATGGATCTTCTTGCATCTACAGATACCATCTCACCCAACAATTCTACAAGAGGAATTTCTTCCTTCAGTAGTACTGTTCCACCATCTACAGAACCCATCTCTGGCAATCTCAATATTTCCGTCGCATCCAATTCTTGTACTGAAGGAATTTCATCCTCCAAGGGTACGTTTGCTGTATCTGTAAACGCCAGCTGTGACAGCCCAGACAATATTTCCGTTATATCCAATTCTTCTACTGAAAGTCTTTTGTCCTCCGGCGATAATGTTGCTGTATCTACAGACACCAGCTCTGAGAATCCAAACAATACATCAATCACAGCCCACACTTCAAGCGGAGTAATTTCGTCCTCAAGTGGGAATGTTCTTGCAAATGTAAACTCCATGTGTGGCAACTCTGAGAATATAAGCATTGCGCCCAACTCTTCCACTGAAAGAATTTCGTCCTCCAGCGGTACTGTTGCTGAATCTGTCAACATCAACTGTGAGAAGCCCAATAATATTTCCATCGCACACAATACATCGATTGAAGAAATTTCACTCCCCGGTGGTATTGTTCCTGAATCTGTAAACACCAGTTGCGGTAACCCAAAGAATTTTGCAGTCATATCTAACTCTTCTATTGAAGGAATTTCGATCTCCAGAGGTCCTGTTCCTGTATCAGCAGACATCAATTATGGCAACCCAAACAATATTTCCGTCGCATCCGACCCCAGTTCAAGAAGAAGTTCACCTTCTGACACTGACGCAGAATCTTCTGGGTCGGGCGTCGTCATCGTGCCGGTCGAGGGTTCAGTGCCAGCACAACCTCGCCCTCCGAGGCGGTATCCCAACCGTCAACACGTGGACCAGCTCTTGTGGGAGATGAGACCACCCTCCCGGTACCGCCCTTAAACAACCTGCATTTACACACATTTTTACTTTTGGCAACTTCAAAAATACATGTAATATATAGATGGCTTAGTGCAAAAACATTTTACGTCCACTCATGATCTTTTTGAGTTCTTATTTTTAAGACCTCTCGTTCATAACTACCTAATGTACATAAACTGTGTCCATAAAAGAGACAACAGTTTTTTTCCCGAAACGTACGAATATTTTGCTTCATAAGTAACTGCACCTTTACAAACTTCCAAGATTTGTTTTATCGAAACTTGAAATTCTGGACTTACCATGTGCGCACTAAGCCATCAATGCTATATAAGTTATGCTATATAAATAAGAAAGCCTACTTTTCCAGTCGTTCTCGTGACTCATTGTGATCTAATTGGTTGCGGACGGTAGGGGAGACCGGAGGCAATTTCGTCACCACAACGTATTCCCTTATATTCGACATTGATATCGAATTTGTATGATTATTGGAATTTTTGAATAGGTGTTTGTAGTAACATTTTCAAATTCCACTACAATAATGTTGGGTATAGCTATGTGCCTCGAAATTTCTGCAACGGATAGTTTTCTCGGATTTTGTGAACTATTGAAAACTATCATTCCTCCATAAGCTGTTGTATTCAACATTTCAGCCTGTTACAAACTCTTAGTAAGAGAAATAAGGCCGTGAACACTTTATTGGCTTGTGCGGTGAAGTTTTTGAAATTTTATTGTCGTTAAAAATGTGTCTGAAGCAATCAAGTACTGGAGGCAATGACACCAGTGGTTTATCCGTTATATTTCTCTTCAAAATTTAATACTGATATTAAAAAATCGAGGTAGATTTTTTGCATTAGAGATGAATATTAAAATACTTTCGAAAATGACATCCACAGTTACCGAAACGTGAATGTGTGGTTACGAAATTAGCTTGAATTTTCAGTACAAAGTAGATAGTAGAATAGTAGAAATATGTAATATGATATAATGATATATAAAAGGGTATTCTGTATGAAATATGTACGATACGGAATTATTTTATGCAGAATACATAACACGGGAAAATAGGTCTAGTTAGAACAAGCTGGAAATTCCTGGGAAATTAAAGGTAAGTGGCATCATTTCGGAGAACAGAAAGATTAATTAGGGCATCGAAAGTGGAATTTTACGTGACGAGAATAGAAAAATTATGTTAAAAAGATGTACAAACTCCAGTAATGGTCGCTGAACGGAGGAGGTCTGCCAATAATCAAAGGATAATCAAAACCTACGCACAAGTTTGGTACCTCTGTATCTTTTTGGAGGAGATGCTGTCCAAAGAATGGAGTTTAATGTGAAGAGACTACGCAGTGAACCCATTCTATCTTAATTGAAATTTCTTGAAATGACTTTTTAGAGATACTCAAACCTTGATTTATACACTTCTGTTTCTTGATATTGAATAGCAATTTAAATAAAAAATTATGACCTAAGGGTCCGTATTAATAAGACACCAAAAACTACACCCTACAAAATGGATATAACTTATTCAATCACAAAGTGTTATTTTATTGGCGTTGAGAAAACGGGATTAGAAAGGTGACGACTTAGCACTGATCCTCCACCTCGCAACAGACTCTTACAAGTGGTCTAAGAGGGCAGCGTATTTATCTTATTTCTATTATACACAGTACTCAGTGCAAATGTAACCCCTCTCAAATAGGGAAGGCTGAAAATTGTATGATTGGTTGGCCAATTCCGGCTAAACTATTCACTGCTCTGCTCCATCAAATATACAAAACAGGCTGGAACGGCTAAAATTCGCAATTACTTTGAATTTTGTTACATATTAAGAAATTGTTTTGTTCAAATGGATTGAACTGTATTTGTAACCAACGGCTGTTTGAGGTTAATTCTATTCCGGCCGGGACAACGGACACTAATTGAAATGTAGGATAAAAATAAAAAGATCATAATAAACTGCCATAATCGTGCGAATCATCAATGTCGTTTGCAAAAATGATTACTTTCTTCTTGTAAAGGTTATCTTCACAACCAGTGATAGCAATATTATATTTCCTAAACGTCTTTTTCCAATAATCATTCAAGATTATTTCAGTTCTTAAAACAATATTGTAAACTTCTAACCCATCTGTAGATGTCAACACAACCAACAACACGATTTAAATAAATTTGCGATAGTTTCAACATTTTTATCCCGTTGTCGCAACAATTGTTACATAGAAAAATCTTAGTTTTTTTGTACTGGTTTTACGAGCCCCAAAGCAGTTGGTGAATTCTGCTTACATTATCCCTTCACTTTATAGCCCTAGCACAATTAGAGAGCTGAGATAATATGAAGGCCCTGGTTACAAATATGGTCAAATACGATAACGTATCTTACATTATTTTGTACTACTCAACTCTAGTACTTTTTATTGCTGAGGTAGTATCTTTGTTTCTCAATTGCGTTGCGCAATTTACTATTCATAGCAATGAAATACATGAAATGGCAAATTCAGGTATGTACATTTGGTCGAAAACGTTACTTGTGTAGTTGCATTGGCTTCTATTCCCACTTTATAACCAAAAAATGATATTTTCCAGCAATACAGGAATTTACCATAAAAGTAGTTAGAGAAAGTGCAAATGGGGTGATCGTGTAATTATTGCAAAAAGAGAAAATTATTTATGTGGTCGGGCAATATATGACTAATGTGGACGTACAGGACATGTGGATTTACTTCACTAATAGAAACGTCTATATCTCATCTAGTCCTGAAAAGTAATTGTAAAAGTATAACTTGAACCGATTACGGTATGAAGAACAGAGAAAAGGAACTCCTCGTGCAGTCACATCTCTCCTTCCTCCTCTCCCATATGTATAATATATACTATTATGTTGTTATTTTCACTAAACTATGAACATAAATATGTAGCTTGTCAACGTAATGTAGTAAGACCGATTTTCTGTATGAGTACTGTATGATGTATCTTCATTTCAATAAAGCTCGTATCAACGTTTTTACTTTATTTTATTTTCATGTTAAATTTACATTTTGATAATTTTAAGTTTATCACACTCGAAATATATTTCCAAAACTATTTCCGAAATACCACTAGAAACATTTAGGTAAGTAATGTTCCTACTGTGACGTTTTAAGCTATTGAAAACAGCCTAATCTTGAGCCAAGTACTATGTAATAAGAATTTGATTTTCCCTCTTAAAAAGGGAACGGAAAGAAAACAGAGGAAGAACAAGGGAACAGATATTAAGACTTTTCATATTGATTTTTCCGTAAAGCATGGTTTTTTACTTTCTCGTATACTACTTACGTTGCATAGAGAAAGTACTGAAATGCTGTGGAGAAAAAGGTTTTTTCCACAGAAAAAATCCTTGTGGGTTCGTGATACCGATAGAACTAGTGGTGTTTCCACAACACGTACTATCTCACGATATTGTTCATGGTTACGTAATATTACAATATGACATTTTTGTCTTACACTTCAACTACCATTCGGAAAACTCTTTCACGAATTACGATGAATTCATGTACTTTTTAATTCAAACGTTTAAACTAAAATTTTTCTGACATTGAATTCAGTATATTCATATTCTACATAAAAGTAGCAACGATATTAAATTGTATTAACGCAAACCAACGGCAGCCGTCATTATCTTCTCATATCAGTGAGGCGTTGCAACAATAGGTTTCAAAAGCAATAATGGCCACTAATTCGCATCGCATTATATACGGACAGGCGTTTGAGCACCATTCCATTCTTCAGTACCAAGGGCCCAGAAAACACGGATTTTGCCTACTCCACGTGTTAAAGGATTATTTTCTAAATTTAGTAACTAGATTGATCCACTTTTACTTTTCCAGAGCCCTGTAATAGAGAGTTTTTCTGCCGAAAATTCGTCGCTTTTTCGTGCAGAATTACGTAACTTTCTCTATACTCCGTAACGAAAAAGTAAAAATAAAGAGAACGCTTTCCTATTAACCAATAAATTCTATAACACAAATTAGTATATGATACATCATTAACACAAATCGATTAGGTTTCTCGTCCATTTCCTGTTGCACAATACTTAATCGCTGAATTAATTCATTTTTGGAAGGGGAATAGCAGACAAAACTAAGGTTCTTTATTCACGAAGGGCGTTATTAAGGTTCTAATGACCGAGCGGTAAGAAAACCCCAGGGTCTTTGACTCGACGGCATTTCTCAGAGTTCATTAAAACCAGTTAACGCCTGTGGTACACACACGATTTTATTTTTTCCCACATTTAATGATACTTGATTTAATTAAATTAAATTAAAAATTTACAAAAATTACACATTTAATAATACTTACTTATGTACTAATTAACTAGATGTTTCCCTGACTCAGTTTATCTTTCTATATTTCACTCCCATAATTCCCTTCAGAAGATAACATGTGCATTAAACTGTTTTCATATTTCTCCACGTCATCACGATCCTCTCGATCCAGGTAAGTTATGGAGTGTATATTGAGCCCCGCATCGAGGGCAATAACAAAGAACATACCAGTAGAAAGTAAAATATCATTAAACGGCAAGAGAAAACTAAAGAAATCGCAACAAAATCCCGGATACCTTACATCGCCCAGTGGGTTCGCCTCCACTGCCCTGATGTGGAGAAACGTACCCTTTTAACACTTCGAGTATTACTGGTATGAGTGCAAGGGCAGGGCAAGAGATCTCAATACACGTAAACACGCACTCATTCATTGGGCGCTGAGATGCCCGTCTTTCAATTTGAACCTTTCGAAATCTTGATATTATATAAAAAAAATTATCCAGAAATAAAAAATGCACCCAATTTACACAGTTCGGCTACTTTCTTGTTTCTCGACTTATTTGTCTTTCTGAAATATATTCGTTTATTTTGACTAGGAACCATATTTGCAAATTTTTGCATAGAAACCACATTTTCTAACGAACGTTTGAGTGCTTATTGCGACTCGGCCATTCCAAACATCCATGTAGTTTACTAGAAAAAATATGCTTAAAATTGTCCTAAGAGCTTATTTTCGAAGTTTCGACTTTTCCTTTCCAGACACCTGTGTATAGTTAATGTTGCATGGTATGTGCTTCTGCATTTCGGATCCTCACCACAAACTTGCAGTGTCTGACATATTTTTACACAGGGTGTGTGCCCCGCTAGAAGAGATACCTGAAGAAGGAGACCTAAGCCGACGTTTAGGTTAGAGCCGGATATCTTGTTCTAGTGTGGATCACCCGCACCTTTAGAGATGCACTACCCAACGGGGTTGATGACCATAGTTATTGACGAGCCCGAACACAAAACATTAGCTGTTAATACCTCAGTGTCAGTAGAGTGCCGTCCAGTTAGAGCTAATTGACTGTTTTCACGAGTGATTTACAATATTTCGACATCAAATAATATTGCCAGAACCAACCAAATGATGTAATGCAGATGGGAACATGTGTGCATGTGAATTCAGTCATTGAACGGTTGTCATGTAAGTGGACAGCTCACAAACAATTCCAAAGAGTTCGCGTTATTTACTTTATCAAGCTTTTCATTAAATTGGCACTAGACTCAATTTGAATTAAAAATTTATATCTAAGTAAATAATATTTCTTATAGAGAAAGTTTTGAGGGGTACTTTTCTTTCAACTTAGCTACAATAACATCATTTCTTTTAAGCGAAAATTCTCCACTTGGTGGAATGATAAATGTAAAAGGGAGAATCAGAGCCCCCAAAAAAGGTTTGTCAATAAAAGAGCACAATAGAAGCGTCGATGCTGCTTTTTCAGAAAAACCTTTTGTGCGGTTATCAGCAGAATTTTTGCTATTGCAGACCACTAGTATAAATTAAAAATTCTCTCTTTTTTTTTAATAAATTTATAAAAAGAAAAGCAAGAAAAATTTCAATTAAATTTTTTAAAATTTTCTTGTGTGAATTTTCATAATTTTCACAGGAATTTCACAGGCCAAAAACAACAGACGTTCCTTTTTGTATAAAAAATGTAAATTATTTGTAATGGATTTTATTAGTTACACACACTTGACTTTTCGACCCTTCGATGGGATAGATAATAGAGGTAGATAGGTAGATAATATTATAAGTTAATTAAAAATATAAACTGACATCATTTTATATTTTCAATTATTCCTACAGATTATACAACATATAGCTAATTGGGTGTACCATTGCATTGTACTTAAAAATGCATCAATGTACTTGAAGGCGCCATTCAGGGCTCGAAATATGCAGAATGTGTAACAAATAGAATTCATTTTTAAATTAAAAAACCTGATGTCTACTTATCTGGCCAATACGTTAATGAATACCCACACTATAAGTGGATTTTCTTAAAATTTTAATTACTTTGTATTCAGAAATACTGTAGTTACGAAAATGTACATACGAACTATGAACCAAACAATCGCCTTAATTTCATGTGGAAGGAGAAGCAATGGGAAAGGGTTTTCTTGGCCGCCATTTTACCTAGTTTCGCTACTGGGTCAAACAGACTATTGACGTTTATTCTCCATGTTAATTTTGGTGATGAAACCCTCATGGTTCGCAAGTATTCATTTGCACGCGTACTGTCAATTTTCGTACACCAAAACTGCATCACGTTCGGTGAGGGACATAACCACTGCCGTTTTACGCATTTTAACATAAAATCACGCACACGCACGCACGCACGCACGCACGCACGCACGCGCGCACGCACACACACGCACGCACGCACGCGCACACACACACGCACGCACACGCACACGCGCAATGTAATGTTATTTAATCTCTAGAGCCTGATTAGGCTATGGCCATGCTATGGAGCCGCAGTCTGTCGGCAACGAATCCGGGAGACTTGTGGTAAGCCCCTCCCAAACGCTTACGTCATCTATTCATATTATTCATATTATTATTATTATTATTATTATTATTATTATTATTATTATTATTATTATTATTATTATTTAGTTATTCAATTAACATACCGCCAAGAAAAAGTAAAACTAGTATGTGACGGATTCGTGTGGGAGAAGAATCTGCACACGATTTCTTAAGCTCCGGAATCCCTACCGTCTCTCACCACACTACAACTATATTTACAGCTGAATTTTATGAATAAGGACTGACAACGAGCGTTGTCAGTAATGTAAAATAATCGCCCACGCGACGTGGCTTTCGCCGCACGCGATGAAAAATTTACTTCAACTTTGAAAGCTACGTTGCTGTAGAAATGCTTAACTTCAGCGAGCTAGTGGAACAGCCCCCGTCAAACAGGGCACGCACTTGTTTGGAGCACGCCGGGGCATCGGCGAGGCAATTTCGCAGGGGTGCACAATCTATAGTCACGGAGGGACGCAAGACAGTAGCACGGAAAATTCCAACCCAGGTGGGCCCTTGTTTACTTGTGCAGTGGGCACGAGGGGATAACTTTACTTAATATGCAGAAAGCATATTAGTGTTTACAGAAAATCTACGTATAATTTACGACTACTTATTTGGAAATAATTTATCTGAATTCTATGTAACGATCGTTTGTAACTGAAGTTTAGAATACATATATTCTACATGAAAGTAATTTAAATGTTGCTAAAATTTCAAAACGAAGGAGAAAACAATATTTACGAAGAGGTACACATTGTTTCATAACTACAAGAGTTGAATATGAGACCTCTCACAATAAAAAAGGATAATATTGTGGAATTCTTCACCATTGTTTCTTTCAGAAACTGCAATGCTACAACTTTAATTAACAAAGAATTTTTTATGCGTCTTAAAGTTGATCTAATAAATAACATTTGCAATGACAATTTGTGCGAAAACCTAGAATAAAATTTTCATTAAAACTTATTTAATTCGTCAACTTTACAAAGAGTTACTCTTTAGTACGTGTAAATAAGCGTTAATATTTAGAGGGTAAAATATAGAGTTCTGTATTCACATGTGCGCACTGTGTTTTATGTGAATCACAGCAAATACAATTGCATAAAAGGAGAATAAGTGTCACGTAAATGTTGCTGCAGAACAGATCGTACACTGGATGTCCTACTGGATGTCACTCTCTATAAGCCATCCTCTTACCTTCTAAACTGTTCACCATCGAAATAGAAAATTCTCTCAACAACGGGGAATTATGGGACAAGTGACATGCCGTAGAGAAATTTAATACTAAATAGAACTATAAATTGTTCTCACCGGCAATGACTAGATCGTAAAAAGAATACAATGATGTTTCACTTCCTAATATTCGATAATTTGAGGATAAACACTTTCAATCATGTGATTTTCAATTAAACGGACGAATCTGTCCTTGAGTAGTCCTTTCAACTGTTTCCTTTGAGGTAGGTGAGGTGAGGCGGTGCCGAGTCTGTTACGGGGGGAGGGGAGACAGGGGTGGCAGAGAGGGGTGGCAGTGAGGGATAGCGGCTAGTAATCTCTGTAGCAGTTCACATAACTTACAGAAAAATTTCAGTTACTATGTACTCCAGAAGTTTTGGCTGAAACACGCCGCACGAATGGAGAATGTTTTATAATTATAAAAAAAAAAAATATTGATTAAACTCAACGGGACTCGTCTGAACAACGCAGCAAATAGCTATCTCAACTACTTTAACAAAGATCACTCATGATCGCTTCGCTTCACATTAAGAAGAACAATAAAGTACCTCGTGAGGCCTGGAGAAAAAATCCTGAAGTGCTGGCACCAGACAGTACTCCAGAGTAACAAACGTTCCTTCCAGGGACTGAAGTGCAATTTTGTCGTACGGATTGTAGGACGAATTTCCAAAATATTCCACAGGACATCAGTAATCGCTGTTAATGTCGTCATATTCTGTGTAATGTACATATTACAAAATATATATTCCTAGAAGTAAAAGAAATGGTATTATAAAACAAAGTAATCAGTGTAATAATATGGTGGTTACATGAAAGTCTTAAAGGATAATAATATACAGCACATAGTTTTACTAAGAGTGAAGAAAGTATCGAAACGTGTAATTATTAAAGAAGAAGAAAACATTACGTAATACACAAAAGGTAATAAAAATGCTTAGACTTGCCTTTTGGAAATCCCGATTGCCTCACAGAAACTACTCAACACATCGTCCGTTCGCCTTGCATTGCGCCATGCAAGTGAAAGGTAGCACGAACTGTAACGGTCCCGGCGGGGAGGGGAAATTGGCCGCGAGAGGAGAGGTAAGGAAAGTGGGGGCCGTTTGTTCAGCGCCTATTTCTCATCTAGTACTCTATTCGTACAATGGACCAAAAATTAGAAAAGACTGCTGACCTGCAGCTGTAAGAGTGGTGTTGAACAAAACCAAACAAGGTGGTTTTCCAAAGGGTAGTAGGAACACTGCTTAAAAAAAACAAAAAAACTTCCGTATAACATTGCAATAAATTATATATTTAAAAAAATAGATTTATTAATACTGAAAAAAGTATAGTATTGTGTTTATGCATACAACGGTTCCGTACCCAGATTATAAAGAAAGTTGCTATTCCACAACGCAACACATAAATAGCAGATGGGCGGTCTCAGCGTGGTGTCAGCTGTGTTCTAGGTAGTGGCTCATCGACTACGAGTTTTCAGTCAGTACGGGTAGTATGAAAACAGGCGGAATAGCACAATCTAATATCCACATTTTTCAGTCAAAATATAAACTTTAATTGTTTTTGGATTTTTGAGTTCCTAGCTATGTAACGAAACCATTGACATGTCTCACATGCACGGAGGCCTCATTGTTTTTTTCTGTTAATTTCTGTGCTCATTGTATGTTTTTGTATTTTTTTCGGAGTTGTTGCCCGGGCGGATGATGTTTAGTAGTTTTTTTGTTTTTGTTTTTTTAATTTCTGGCGTACGGTAATCACTAGATACTGTCTTGTAGACAATTTCAAGAGAAAAATGGGATTAAGGTAATTAAATTAAAAACAAAACTTTCTAAGATAAAAAATTCGGAAGTGAGATTGGGTTCCAACCTACACTTTCGGGATTCCCCCCGGTACTATAGTGCATTTAAGTGTGTGTATAAGGAGAGACGACGGAAAATGAAAGATATCACGCAGTCCGTGACCCGCGTTTAAAGGCACTGATCCAGAATTCGCTAGGTATTGATAGAAGAAATCACAAAAAACTACACATCATAGCAGCCGGCTGTTAGCTTTTCCCATAGACAGCGGCAGAATTCGACCGGGGTATCTAGCTAGTATCGAAAATACGCTGAAGTGAAAATTGTTGTTGCCCTGAGCTCTCATGGCCGATATCTATACGTCCGTTTTGGGATTTTCTTCCTTGAAGTGTCTCGCTCCAGCCGGGACAATTTCTACGCTCCCGTGTGCTGGTGTCTGTGCTCCCGTAGGGGACTTCCGTCCCCTCAGAAGCCAATGGTGTATATTCAATAATATAAATTTTATTTATTTTCTGTACTAACGACCGGGAGAGATGACTTAGGGCATCAACTGCAGACTCTCAGACCGGGAGGTTCTAGGTTCGAGTCCCGACAGTAGCAGGATTTTCGACACTACCTTGTCAGCTAGGTCGAAGTCAGCCGTTGTCTGGAAGAGAATTCTAGCGGCCGGCTGCTCTGATCGGTAGTCTTCCGTGGTTTCTCCGATCAACACCAGGCGAATGCCGGTGCAGTACCCTAACAAACGGGCCACGGACCACGCGCGATCTCTCTTACCGCTTGCTTGTCCTATCCTCTCCCCTTACACACACACACACACACACACACACACACACACACACACACACACACACACACTAAAATGCACTACACTACCACATATTCCGGGAGACCGATTAGGAGCTTAGAGCCTGTCCCGGCTGCATATAAGCAAACTGCACATGTATTCGGCACCGGGCTTCCCTGATTGGCTAGCAGGCGCGAAGCGGGAGTCCGCGCAAAATTTGTATGTTCTCTTTCTACGGAGTCCTGCAGAGCCACAGCGAGCGTCAGTGCACCTAGACTCGGGTACTGTAGTCGTGGGCAAAGCGATCGATTCCACGTTTTTCTCTGTAAACAACTATGATATTAACCTTTATCATTATGGAAACTAAGAATCCAACGTGTTTTATCAGTAACCGAACTTATATTTTAGCTTTTTATGATTAAATGCGAGCAAGAAAACTAAATTATATTTCTTCCCAAGTCAATCGCAGCTATAAAGTTGTAAAGGATACTGAAGAAGCTGTCATAAGAAGTGCAAAAGTTCAATTGAAGACATTAACAATTGAGTTGAGGAACACGCGAAGATAGCCAAAACGAAATAGAATGTCAGATTATCAAAACCTACAGAAAAACGATTTGTTTGTTCGTGCGTTGACAAATATATTATGCTTTTTTTAATTTTACTATGGAGATAATAAGCATTGTCCTTTCTCTTTCAGAAAAGTGTATGTTATTATAGTACTACAGAAAAGTAGTAGAGGAGAAAAATATATGGTTTCCAAACAAGCTGGCTGTCCAGCTACGTTGTAAAAATAAAACTTAACACTGTAGGCACAAGAAGAAAAAATGATTTTATTAAGGTGCGTAGGGTTGTCAGTTTGTTTATATTGTTTTTAAATTTGTTTACAGACGTTTTGATACAGCTTCATAACAAATCTTTGCCTCACATAGTATTAGTGAAGACATGACATTAATTTCGAGTTAAAATATTGTAGTAAAACATTCTTCCTCCAAGGAACCATGAAAGGACAATTCATTAAAAATTTGTCTTTTTTTCCAGAAATTAGTTTAGTTTTTCTGAAACTTTTTTGGCAGTTTGGCATTCTCGGAATCAAACCACGTGCGAAAGTTTAGGCCCACTGTATTCGAGAAATTTCTCCCATTGTGACGCACTATCAGGCGTTTCAGATTGCAAACATCCGGAGTAAAAATCAACACTTGGAGCTAATCAGAATGAGACAGTGAGTTCGACGGACCATTTACATATCCCAAAACATAATTTGTGCTTTTTTTCAGTCAAGTGCAAGAAAATTGAGTTCACAAAATTTACCTTTCTCTGCCCAGCAAATTAAACCCTTAAGAAATATATAATTGACGCATATAAATAAAAATATTAATAAACAAATTTTTCTTCAAAAATTCTACTTTTGCAATTGTGCAATACTTATAAATAATTAAGTAGAAAATCATAAGTAAATACCCAAAATTAGTAGGAATCAATAAACTGTTAAATTGTTTAATAAATTAATTAAACAATTAAAATTAAATATTAACATTTTAGTAATACACCTTCTATGGCTTCTTATAACGTATAATTAAAAACATGAGAATGCTATTAAATTTACTGTAATACTATTAATTTTAATCAGTCGCAGCTCGTGGTTTTCTAAATGGGGTAGGCTGCAACTGTTTAATTGCTGGGGGGGGGTGCACGGCAGCACGGCAATGTTAACGTTACATACTTATAATATTTGTCTTACTTTAGTTTGTTTGTTTGTAAATGAAGTCAGCTTTCCTCTCTTTCTCTTCTGCAAAGTAGTCTATAACGAGTTCATTGAAGTTCGATGACGACAATAACTCCTTTTCAATGGAACACGTTGCCAACGCACACAGTCGATCTTCTGTCATTGTGTTTCGAATGAAGGTCTTCAGCCTTTTGAGAGTAGAAAAGCAACGTTCTGCTTCGCCGGTGCTTGTCGGGATAGACACTATTATAGCTCTATTAATAGCTCCTTAAGCTAGATACTTTCTGAAAACGCTTTTGTTAAATTGTTCTCATGAATAAAGTTCAGCAAAATTAACGCTCCCGATGCCCTTACAAAATCTGCTCGACAATACTTTCAATCGATAGAGTTTAAATGATACAAATCAACAGCAGTTTTAAATTATTTATCTGGAAATGCTTTGCTGTGTTGTGGAAATAATGATGGTTCAAACAACTTTGCCACCGAAAGATGATCGCTGAAAAGAAGACAGTTCTTGATTTGCATCATTATTATATCGCAAACTTCTCTCACACACAATTTTCTTGGCTCCGATTTTCTTGAGTCCAGTGTTGAGTGAAACTCTAATTTCTTGTACGGAAGAAACAAATTCTGAAACATACTTCAGCGTTTTCACTGAATCTATATTCTTCTGCTGAAATTCACTGAATAAAATGTCGCAATGAGGCATGAAATTGTTAAATAACTGTAGACAGAAAAGGAAATCGTCGTCCTGCAAGAAACATTTAAGCCCCATGGCCTTATTAATTGCCTTGTAGTCGTTACTTTCACATTCAATAATTGTGTTTAAACACACTAAAATTGCTTCTCTGTATTTGCATACAGTGGTAACGCACCGCGACTTGAAATTCCACCTGATGAACTGGGAATAATTGGGAATGCATTTCTACCACTTCGTCAAGGACAGCAGTTCGTTTAGGAGACTGAGAAAAAATGTTGAGACTCGTTCCAAGTTACTAAAAAAATTTCACTTGCTTATTTCTGGCAACGCAACGTTCAACAATCAAATTTAATTGGTGGGCGTAGTAGTGAATAAAGAGGGCTTTGATATTTTTATCTTATTTTCACTTGCACCCCACTGTGATGACCACTCATGACGGGAGCACCGTCATAACTTTGCGCAATACGTTTTTCAGGAGTCTCATGTATCTTCATTTTCTCTAGCTCTGTGAAGATTGCATCACTTATGGCTCGCGTTGTGGCTTTGAGCTTGAACGAAGCTCACGAATCTTTCTTTATTTTCCCCATTATCTAAGATCTCAAAATAAAAACCAGTTGTGATAATGTGACACTATCAGTGGTTTCATAAGCTTCAATTGCTAAATAATTTTTCTCCTGTAATTCATGTCTAATAGGGTTAAAGCAAACCGTGTAGATGAAATCCAGCAATTCATTTTGAATAGTTTTAGAGAGACATAAGAATACACGATTATCGGTTTTCTCTACATGCTGCTGCAAGACACTAACCAATTCAGCCATGAGACTAACCAGCCCGCGAAAAATTTCAGGATTACTAGAATTTTCCGTTTTGTAACGTCCTCTTAAGGCCAGTTCATATTTTTCACAAAACTTTATACATTCTATTAGCTTTTCCAGAATATATCGATTCTTTGAAACATTCTCGTTGAAGTGTTTTACACGTAAACGGTAAGCAGAATCTAACTGGCATTAATGTCCACTTTTCCTAACATCGTAAATTCAATGAAACCATGTAAGTGTTTTTCACAAGAGTTGTGCATTTGCCCTTTCGTATCAAAGTTTTTCAAATCTGTGACTCCTGACTCAGTCCACACATTATCATTGTTCTTGGTCACAAGGCACGCGAAGCAAAAGAACGCATTTTTTACATCACATCCACGAAGCCACTTCGCAGCACTGTACATTGTCGGATTGAATATACGAATATATCCATCGCGAGATTTGTATTCCTTTTGTTCCTGAATTATGGAAGGATTTGGCCAATGCGGACCAAGAGTTTTCACCTGTATCCTCGAATGAAGATCCAAATTCTTACTACGTATATTGTTAACTGATTTCATCTTTACAATAAATACACGAACAACAATAAAACCCACAAAAACTGTCCAACACCAGAAATGAAGCAAACGCAGCTACACAATATCACACTTATGACTTACGCATGATTCACCTTCACCGCTAACAAGACAACAGACAACCACTAAACTTTCTTACCACACACAAACTGCTCTGTGGTTTTTCCCGCCAATTCATGAAGTTAATACGGGGACAGTACTAGATTTTGATTTATGGGGACAGCAGGGGGACGTGTTCTCTGACAGTTGTATCTACGTTTTTTATTAGGACTTGGCTTTTAAATATTGTATTTCTATACACATTCCGATAAGGGAGTAACGCTCCTACCGCGTATTTAAACAACTAGTTAATGCTCAGTGCTCCTCACTGAGCTGCATTGTAATGCTATCTGGTGAGCTCGCCGTTCTTCAGACCCTACGCCCCACCAAGGCTTCGGCCGCGCCCAGGTCCCGACCCTTGAAGGTTGCCAGGCCGCAGCCTTCGTCCGCCCGTAAGCCTGTGCAGTGAATGCATGACGTCACGCCTCCTCGTTTTACACAGGGGCTTATGGCAGAATGAAGTGGGAGCCTATCGCTTCTCTCTTCCCTGTCAACAGCTTCAAATGCGGTACGAACGAGCGTTGTAAAACTGTCATATAAACATTTGATATTATTGTTTTATAATATAACTCACAAATCCATTATTAATAAATAATACATTTATTTACATAATATTTTTATACATATACATAATATTTTTTATACATATACATATATCATTTATACATATACATATATCATTTATACATATATTATTATTTGCATTCGTGTGGGCGGCGATTTTTGTAGGGGAGGCTCCGCCTTACAGCCTTAAATGACGAGCCGCACCTGATTTTAATGCTAAAAATTATACATTATCCTACATTAATATTATTTTATTTTATTATTTTGAGACATAAGAAATTGTCGTCTGTCTTAATGCACCTGTCATAATTACTGATAGAAGGGAAATGGGTTCCCATTTAATGAACAAATTAGGAAAGTTAGGAAATATATAGGTTTAATAATAATAATTTTATTTAAATACGTACAATTCAAAAAATTTATCATGATTTATTGTCTCAATAGACTCTATTGATAATGATCAGTATATCCAAAAATGTTGACACATTTCATTGTGAGTATCATAATTTCTTTGGTTCTCTTTGAATTGAGAGAAATTTTCATTTTAACTCTAATCATTATTTAATTATTAAATAACTTATTCTTATTGTCATAAAGGATTGTGCGCGGTTATAACAATAAAGAAAAGTCATAACGATAATGAAAGAACAGCTGAAACATTGCAGTTCCTGCTAGCTAACAAGGCGAGACGGGAAGCATTCCTTCAATATTTTAAAATGGAAAAGACTACTGCAGATTCATGCAAATATCTCCGGACCCTTCTTGAATTAGAAGAAGATAGTATTTGTGAAGAAGATTATATCAGTGGTCGTACAAATCCAACAGAAAGATCTATACTTGCATGATTAACTACGGCTACGGCCTCGGTCATATCAATGTGAAGACTCAGTTTGTCATTGTGTTTAATTTCAGACACAAAAAATATTATAAAATATGTCCTAAATAAATGTATTCAAATTCATATAGATGCTATTAAAAAAAATTAAAATTGAGTTGTTGGCAAATGCCATTGAGGAATAAGAAAATCAATCGTTTCTGCTGCATAACTGCTTCTATACAATTAGACTGTTCTGAGCATCACAAGGAAAGTAACATTAATTTAAACAATGATACTTAATGCATTATTTGCCATTTGGACTGTATAAATCTGTATAAACAACCTGTAACAAGTATTGTACTGCTGCGTTCTGGTCAATGACCCCCATCTCGATCAGGTTTTTCGTCCAGTTTCCCTGATCCATTGAGCAAATGCTGAGATGGCCCCTTGTTTTGCTTCTGGACATAAATGTACCTTCATTATCTGTGCACGTCTTCTAGAATTCAGTGAGAAATATAGTTATTCAAATTACCGTTTCCATGTTGTTGCGGCAGTAAGTATTATTCCTTGACGAAGAACATTATGGATAAGAGCCCAAAGTTTATTGTTTATTTATCCTTGAAAATAGATCTTATTATATGAGTGCTTTTTTTAAATTCAAAATTCATGTAGTTTATGACGTAGTGTAGGAATCACAGAAATTTGAAAATGTGTACAGAATTCACTTCTCCCATAGCACATCATACGCTGTTTTAACTGTTTTTTGACGTAAAATAAATAAATAAATAAATAAATAAATAAATAAACTACTCTTATTATTACAACTTATTTATCCTCCAGAAATAAATAAAATTACCTTCAATAAGATCACAATATACTATAAGACTACAAAAACGTCAAGTTGAGTAGATATTTGAATACAATTTTTATATTGCAACGTAAGTTATTTTTAATTCAATTTTTCTCACAATTGGAAATAATACTGAGAAAACTTTCCACATCCATCAACACCTTCGGCCTCCTTTGTTTTTGCCACTTTTTCTTCCCCCAAAACAAAACACTTCTTAATGGTCCATTACAAATATTGAGACACGAACAGAATAAAAATCCTTCATTCATCTACATGACAATGAAAGATTATGTCAAATAAAACTGAATAACAAAAAAAGAATAACAGAGAAACGGAATAAAACATATATCTATAAATAGTAATAAAATGAAAAATATGTGTACCGTTTACAAAGTGACAAAACAGCACTTAAAACAAACCTACAACAATTCTGTAATAAGAGAATATAAACGAATTGCGCGCGGTTTCCCAATCTAGTCAATCAGGGAAGCCCGTGCCGAATACATGTCCAGTTTGCTTATATGCGTCCCGGCTGGGGCGGTGCACCGCTGGCAGGAGATACCTGGTTGGGTAAAATCCCGCTAGCCGACGTTAGGTCGTCGCCGGACCTCGCCTTTACAGGAAAACATGCACTTCACTTACGGGACTAATGACCCTAGAAGTTGACGCGGCCGGAATCACTAACAATCAATCTGTAAAACTCAATATGGAACCAGCGAGATGAAACTGGAACATGAAGACTAAAACTTATAAGGAACTCCGGTGGGGATATGCCAAAAAGCTTCCGCAATTGAACTGTAGGCATACACCTCATCTTTCAACGACATCACACGAATGAAAGAACTTTCCACGATGATTTTTCGGCCATTGTCTACCAAGCTCATGCGTCCAAAGTCATGTATGCGCGTCGATATTGGCAAAAAAAGACGATTAAATTACTTTATCTGCCGCGCGATATCACTGAAAATAGATATGTATATTCTAGATGCAGACTTTTTTCTGCCTACCCCAAGCATGCCTTTAACCCGAGAGTTGGATCTTCTCTTTACCGCATTTACGGGCTTTCTTAATATTACTTTTATTTAACTGCAATGGCTGCTGTCTAACAGATCTGGTTAATACACAATTACCAGTTGCAATGAAGTTTATGGGACGGAAACATCCATGCCACTACACAGAAAGCGACAAGCACGGAAACGCGGACTCATGTCACGCGGGACCAAGCTCGTAACTGCAACGACTGTCAGTCGCTAGTTAGCCGCCGACCCGGAGACTTCCCCAACGACGCTGCCTCCACTGAAGATGACCACCGCAGACGCGGACGAAACGTTTGGATCTTCAATGCCAACTGCACCACGGCCTACCAGCCTCGAAACATTCACTCATTCTGGGTATTCTTTGGCAACAATCCTTATAATTTCATTTGGGATTCCATCGGGGCCAGTGGCTTTTTTGGATTTTAGTTACCTCGCCTCTGCAGCTCGTCGTTCGTAAAGGTATTGTTCTCATCAAATGCATAATTACTCTGTTTATTCGTTCTCCATGGGTCTCCCTTAGGGAAAATTTCTTATAATTGTCCTCACCCATTCAGGGTCTCGTCTCGCCTCTTCTCTCTCTTTTCTCTCTTTTCCCTCTCTCTTTTCCCTCTCTCTTTTCCCTCTCTCTTTTCCCTCTCTCTTTTCCCTCTCTCTTTTCCCTCTCTCTTTTCCCTCTCTCTTTTCCCTCTCTCTTTTCCCTCTCTCTTTCCTCTCTCTTTTCCTCTCTCTTTTCCCTCTCTCTTTTCCCTCTCTCTTTTCCCTCTCTCTTTCCCTCTCTCTTTTCCCTCTCTCTTTTCCTCTCTCTTTCCCTCTCTCTTTTCCCTCTCTCTTTCCCTCTCTCTTTTCCCTCTCTCTTTTCCCTCTCTCTTTTCCCTCTCTCTTTTCCTCTCTCTTTTCCCTCTCTCTTTTCCCTCTCTCTTTTCCTCTCTCTTTTCCCTCTCTTTTCCCTCTCTCTTTTCCCTCTCTCTTTTCCCTCTCTCTTTTCCTTCTCCTTTCCCTCTCTCTTTTCCCTTTCCCTCTTTTCCCTCTCTCTTTTCCCTCTCTCTTTTCCCTCTCTCTTTTCCCTCTCTCTTTTCCCCCTCTCTTTTCCCTCTCTCTTTTCCCTCTCTCTTTTCCCTCTCTCTTTCCCTCTCTTTTCCCTCTCTTTTCCCTCTCTTTTTCCCTCTCTCTTTTCCCTCTCTCTTTTCCCTCTCTCTTCTCCTCTCTCTTTTCCTCTCTCTTTCCTCTCTCTTTTCCCTCTCTCTTTTCCCTCTCTCTTCCCTCTCTCTTTCCCTCTCTCTTCTCCCTCTCTCTTCTCCCTCTCTCTTCTCCCTCTCTCTTCTCCCTCTCTCTTCTCCCTCTCTCTTCTCCCTCTCTCTTCTCCTCTCTCTTTCCCTCTCTCTTTTCCTCTCTCTTTTCCCTCTCTCTTTTCCTCTCTCTTTTCCCTCTCTTTTCCCTCTCTCTTCTCCCTCTCTCTTCTCCTCTCTCTTCTCCTCTCTCTTCTCCTCTCTCTCTTCTCCTCTCTCTTCTTCTCTCTCTTCTCCTCTCTCTTCTCTCTCTCTCTCCTCTCTCTTCTCCTCTCTCTTCTCCCTCTCTCTTCTCCCTCTCTCTTCTCCTCTCTCTTCTTCCTCTCTCTCTCCTCTCTCTTCTCCCTCTCTCTTCTCCTCTCTCTTCTCCTCTCTCTTCTCCTCTCTCTTCTCTCTCCTCCCTCTTCCTTTCTCCCTCTCTTCTCCTCTCTCTTTTCCTCTCTCTTCTCCTCTCTCTTCTCCTCTCTCTTCTCTCTCTCTTTTCCCTCTCTCTTCTCTGTCTCTCCTCCTCTCTCTTCTCCTCTCTCTTCTCCTCTCTCTTCTTCTCCTCTCTTCTCCTCTCTCTTCTCCTCTCTCTTCTCCCTCTCTCTTCTCCCTCTCTTTCTCTCTTTCTTTTCTCTCTTTTCTCTCTTTTCTCTCTTTTCTCTCTTTTCTCTCTTTTCTCTCTTTTCTCTACTATAATCCCATTCCGCGAAAACGTGTCGACCCATATTATATCAGGTCTGTTGGCTTCGACCCTGCGATCAGTGGTGATGGCAACATTCCACAAGAGCTTCCTCCGTTTCGTCTCCAGAACTGAATCCGACTTGAAATAGAGATGGTAGAAAAAGAGATCCCATACTACAGTATGGGATTTCTTTTTCTACCATCTCTAACTTTGTAGCCATGGCCTTATGGACAACCGCAGCAACGTCATTGTGCTGACTCGGATATTCTTTTTGTGCCAATGCAGATAACCCACCCATTGCGTGTTGGAGGGTTTCGCCGGGTTGATTGCAAAGTCGGACGCGGTCCTCTACACTCATATCCCCAATCACATACCTTTGGTAATTGCGAGTGGAGGTTACTTCGTCCTGAATAGAAATGACGAAGCTTTCTGTCTCAGCAAAGAGGCCAGATTTTGTTAGCCATGTAAATGCTTCTGGGCCCATTCACTAAACGTATCTTCTTTGGTAATACACAGACTCTCAGAGTCCGCTTCACTGAGGTCCAATGGAGTAAAATTCTTGTACGTGGCACAAATTGCTTCATGCACAACCGTCGTGTTCTGAAGGAAGTATTTGTGAAGATTGTAGATTTGCTTCGCGCAAAGGAACTCAAAATCCAAAAGACCTGTACCTCCTTTCCGAAATATGTACAGTCTTGTCACTGAACTGTTGGGATGGTGCATACGGTATTTGGTAAGAGTGCTCTTAACTTTTCGATTAAGGTCCTGCAGTGCAGTTGTTGTCCAGTGAAGAACACCAAATGTATAGACAGCCACAGGTACTGCTCAAGTGCTGATAGCCGATACGAGGTTCTTTCTATTTAAAAGAATTTCACAAAATTTTGCGACTCTTTCCAAGACTTTATTTTGAATAACATGCCTCAACTTTGTTTCACTTGTGCTCAAAAGTTGATGCACGCCTAAATATTTATATGTATCCTCTTGGATATGGGTGCCACACATCAGGATGAGTTTGTCCGGATCAAGGATTTTTCCCCTTTTCACGTGCACTGCAGCCCATTTATCAATGCCAAACTCCATACAAATAGAGTCGCTGAAGGTCTTTAAAAGTTCAAGAAGTGAGGAAAGCTGGTTCTTATCTTTGGCGTATAACTTGAGATCGTCCATGTAGAACTGATGATTAATGAGGAGATGGGAATATTTGGTGATTTCATATCCCATACCCAAATCCACACCGGATATGAGGATATTTGGTGATTTCATATCCCGAAACCCTCTTAACATTCTGCTGAGAGCACTGCTGCTAGCACTGGTGTACAAATCTTATATACCGTGGGGAGACAAGTGATGGGGCGATAGTTACTCGGAACCTTAGGATTGTTAGACTTGCTTATCATAAACGTAACGCTTTCAGTAAAAGACGCCGGAATGATACTTGGATCGTTCAATGAGGCTTGAAACCACCTGGCCAAGACCGCGTGAGTACATGGAAAATACTTCCACCAATATTTTTGTATCCCATCAGTACCTGGTGCTTTCCAATTCTGCGTCTTCCTGATTAATTGAAGATATCTTTCCGTGTAGTATTAGGCAAGCACATTTGTGGTACAACACAACACTTCTCTTCTTCTTCTTCTTCTTCTTCTTCTTCTTCTTCTGCTATCCAATAAGCTCCATCATCATGGGTCTTGGTAGTGTTCCATATATTACTCCAATATTCTTCCATTTCGGAGCTTTTAAGAACTCTTTCCGACAACATTCTTTGATCTTCATCATATTCTTTGATCTTCATCAACATCATAACGTATCACCCGATTTCCACGTCTACTTCCGAGAATATAAAAGAATTTTAAGGAAAATAATAGTTCAGGCAAAAATGAAAAATAATGAGGATATTTTGAACGCTAAAAACAAAACTAAAGCAATGTGGAACATCGTTAAAAATTCGACCACGTCATCACGACTTTCGTAGAAAATGTTGTTTTAAAGGATAATGAAAGAGAAACAAGAAATCCAGAAAAAGTTGCGAAACTCCTCAACCAACACTTTTCTAGAATTGCGGTTGATCTCACGAAGGGACTAAAACCACAAAATTCAACATCATATGCTTCCCAAAAAAATTTCGACACAATGTTTATTTACGAAACTTCTTCTAACGCAATCCTCAGAATAATCAGTAAATTAAAAAATAAATATTCATCATGTTTAGATGAATTTCCGGATTGTTTATTAAAAACGTGTGCACCGGCCATTATACACCCACTAACTCACATTTTCAATGCTTCCTTGTGCACAGGAATATTTCCAGATACTTTCAAAACAGCAAAAATTAAGCCACTTTTTAAAAAAGGGAACAAAAATTAAATTCAAAATTACCGGTCAATTTCTCTTTTGTCGGTTTTCTCAAAAATATTAGAGATGCTTTTCTATACGCGAATGGAAACATTTCTCAGGAAAAACGAAGCGTTTTCAGACTCACAACATGGTTTCAGGAAATCAAAATCTACGGAAACTGCAATTTTTTCTTTCTTTAAAGATGTTGCTTCATCAATGGACAAAAATGAAGAACCCATTGGGATATTTCTAGATCTTTCGAAAGCTTTTCACGTTCTTAACCATAACATCTTGCTCTCAAAATTACCTTCTTATGGAATTCGTGGTATTGCCCTAGATTGGATATCGTCGTACCTTAAACATCGATTTCAAAGGGTAGAAATACCGTACTGGCACGAAAGGACATTATTTACTTATCTCTCCAATTCTTTGCCAATTGAACATGGGGTCCTACAAGGTTCGATCTTAGGTCCTATCCTCTTTCTGTTGTACGTAAACGATATGCCAGCATCTATTAAAAATGGAAGAACAGTTCTGTTTGACGATGACAGGAATGTTCTTTGCAAAAACGAAACAATAAGTAGTACCATTTCAGAAGTTTCAAATTGGTTTTGTAATAACAAATTAATAGTTAACGATGGAAAAACTGTCTGAATGCAATTTTGCGCTTCAAATCGGCAATCGTGTGCTCTATTGAAAATGAACAATATGCAATTAGCTGATGTTAAGGTAACAACATTTCTAGGTCTCTCAATTCAATCAAACCTCAAATGGAATGTACATATAACAGAATTAAACACTAAATTAAGCTCATTATGTTATGCATTCAGAATTCTTTCTAATTCTGTTAGCCTTCATGCAGCTACTTGCGTGTATTTTGCAAATGTACATTCCCGCCTGAGATATGGCATAATATTCTGGGGTACCTCATCCTTTAGTTCCCAGACATTTAGATTGCAAAAGAAAATTATCCGAATAATGAAAAAATCCCATCCACGTGATCCGTGCAAGACTCTTTTCATTGAGCTTGGAATATTACCATTGCCTTGCCTATTTATTTATGTGTCTGTAGTATTTGTCAAAACTGACTTACTTAACGGTGGGACCTTATTTTCATGTAATACTGATATTTATAGTTACAACACTCGACGTAGAAATCATGTTCATCAAGTGTCAGTATCAACAGCTCACTACAAGAAATCCACATACAACACATGTACGTTACTTTACAACGCATTGCCAGATAAAATTAAACAATTAAAATTGGTACACAAATTTAAGTTAAAAGTAAAATCTTTTCTGCTGCAAAACTGTTTTTTAGAGACTATACTGATCGTCAAAAAGAAAAATAATGTTTACTTTAACAAAAACAAGATATAGTATAATGAATTAGTCTACATTTGCATTATATAATTAAAAAAAAGACTCATTATGCCTGTAACAAATAATGTACCTCCGTGTCAATGACCCCCATCTCGATCGGGTTTTTGTCCAGCTTCCCTGATTGAGCAAATGCTGAGATGGCCCCTTGATTTGCTTCTGGACGAAAATGTAGCTTCACTATGCGCACGTTTTGTTGAACTTTTCTTTTGCTCGTAGTGGTAGTAGAGCTTAGGGTGAGTTTCTATTTTGATAACAATACAGAAAAATCAAATCTGTTTGTTCCTTTACCGTTAAAAATAAGTTTTCTATAATTTGGCAACGAAAATATCTAATTTTTGAAATGTTAATGCCTCGCTTTTTTAAATTTGTTGTTATTATTATTTTTCATCTTTCAACTATTAATATTTAAATTGTTGGGAAGGGATTCTAAAACTCAAGAAAGCGTGTGCAGATGATTTTCTCCCCCATACGTCACATACAGTTTTTGACTAAATAAATTAATAAATAAACTTGCATACCGATGATAATGCAACATATAATGCTACAACACCTTCAAACAATGCAATATACTGCAGGAATATTAAATTATTGACATTAAAGTTATAGCAATTCTTTTCCTTGGGTCTATTAATTTGCAATACAAACTTTTCATTTAACATTTAATTTTTTATTAACAGTATCGTTAATATTAAAAAATTAACATTAAACATTTCATTAACATAGCAAAATTATTACCACCTATAAGAAAATTAATGCAATTTTTCGCAGCAAAACGATTTTTATACCATTGGACAGTAAACTCACTCGGTAAACCGACAATAATAAAACATATTTTAAATATGAAACCACTACAAAACAAACATGAAATGTTTCTTCATGTACTAATTAAAACAGTTGATTTAACTCTATTCGTATCGCTCACAATAATTATAATTGTAAATACTTTCTGAGTCAATCTCCATTCGACTCGAATTTCAATCGGCTTTCGATCCAATTGGCCTTGACTCCAAGGGCAAATGAAGGTTTGGTTCGTTTCCTTGAGTCTCGACATTTAAATCTGGCATAGAGCCCTTTCAAAACTGTCAAATACGTACCAGATATATTCATCAGTGCGTAAGGAGATAAACCTCAAATATGCGGCCTTTGGCACACACTCCAAGCTCCCAACGTCTGGGTCTGTTCGAGTAGCTCGGAGGGCAGTGGGAACGGTGTAGACGGGAGCACCTTTCTATGGATAGGGGGCGACAGAGCTGACGGTCACTTCCCAATCGGTGGGGACTATAATGGCGACAGGGAAGAGAGTGGATTCTCTGAATTTGAGGGCCACAGAGGAGTGGACCACTTTGCTTATTGTGAGGGCGACTGGGGAGACGGTCACTTCGCTGTCAGCGTGAACTGTAATGCCAAAAGGGGAGACGGCCGCTTCCCTGGTGGCGAGGGCGCCACTTTGTTGGTGGTGAGGGCGCCAGGGGAGAAGGCCGCTTCAATGGTAATGAAGGCGCCAGGGGAGACGGCCGCTTCGCTGGTGGTGAGGGCGCCAGGGGAGAAGGCCGCTTCGCTGGTGGTGAGGGCGCCAGGAAAGAAGGCCGCTTCGCTGGTGGCGAGGGTGCCAGGAAAGAAGGCCGCTTCGCTGGTGGCGTGGGCGCCAGGGAAGAAGGCCGCTTCCTGGTGGTGAGGGCGCCAGGGAGAAGGCGCTTCGTTGGTAGTGAGGGCGCCAGGGGAGACGGCCGCTTCGCTGGTGGCGAGGGCGCCAGGGGAGACGGCCGCTTCGCTGGTGGCGAGGGTGCCAGGGGAGAAGGCATCTTCGCTGGTGGTGAGGGCGCCAGGGGAGACGGCCGCTGCGCTGGTGGCGATGGTGCCAGGGGAGAAGGCCGCTTCACTGGTGGTGAGGGCGACACTGATGAGCCTCACTGATAGCTGCATCAGGGATGAGGTTGTCGGATGCAGAAGATTCATCTGCAAACGACACAGAATCATTTTAGAGAGGGAACTGACAGAGGAGGCTGTGGGACTCGCGGTCTATTCTAAAGCACTCGTGATTTTGTTAGTATAATACATGAGGCACTCCGGTTAGTTCGCGGATAGCTTTCGATTATCAGCTGTAAATCAAACTGTGGTTTATGCATTGCTAGCGACGTATGCAATTAACATGTTATATTAAAATTGCCGAATATAGTTATCTAACGAAGGAGGTATAAAAAGAAAAGAAGAAATGGAAAAGAGTAGAAGGAGTAGTGAATAGGAAGAGGAGGCTGGCAGCGCGGCCGGCGAAAGCGAAAGGGGTAACAGGGGAGACGGCCGTTTCGCTGGCACGGAGGCAGTCAAGGCGACAGAGAGGACATCGGAAAATCATCAGTACGCTCATGTGATTCTCACGTATGTCTCAGTGATTCTCAGTGAGTCTCATGATATCAAAATTTATTCCAATACTGAGCGTTCTATATTCTCGTAATGGACCTGATGGAATTCATGTTACTCTTTGAATAAATTTGTTACGAAGCAACCGGTGTGAAATGTTAGTTCACGATGTACAATTGTTTTTACGGGGATCGAATAAGTAATGTGTGTTGAGTTCGTAATCTATAACTTACAATATATTAAAGGTTTAAGTAATAAATGAATAATATATTAAAAGACTTTTTATCTACAACAGGACCTTGTGTTCCGTCTTTTTGGCCGCGAATTGGCCATCTACGGACCACGCGAACGAGCAGTTTTACCCACCGATGACCAGTCATATTTTTTTCTGGGGACACATACGTGACTTTATTGGGGAGGGGGATTTTCAACATTTCTTTGCTGAGTCCATTTTTACACCTCAGGGTTGATAGCTCAGGGGGATGAGGTATAGAAATGATGATTATGGATGAAATTGACAACCACAAATATACAAACACACAAGCACGGGGCGGAAATCGAATCCGCGATCCTTCGGTTCAAGACCGCCACAGCACTACTGCCTTAGCTCTCGGCTACCCGGATCAACTTGTGTTCCGTATATTATTAATTTCCGTTTGTTTATCCCCGGTGTAGGAAGGCTCCGCCAGCTAGTTTATGAATCATCGTTTTGCGAGAAGTACATTTAAAATATCTAGAGCTCCATCTCATCATCCGCTTTAAGAATCACTGGAAATATGGATGAAAATTACAATCAAAAAGGAAGACCTACTCGCAGGAAACATTTATTTTAATGTAAAAAATATTAACAAAATGACGGTCTGGATTCCAGCTCTATAACTAGGTCTTTCTCAGTCGCTGCCTAGATGAAAATTCTAGCGGCCGATTGCTCTGGTCGGTATTTTTCCATGCTTTCTCCGATCAATATCAAGAGAATATCGGGACAATACCCTAACAAATGGCCCCTCGAACAGACCGCAATCATTCCTTCCTCATACTTGCCTCAGCCTCTACCAGTTTACACACACGCCCACTAAACCATCACACATGTCAAAAAAGACGTATACAGAGCTTCTCACGGATGAGGTGGGAGACACCTGGAGAGGGAATCCCACGAGAACCCACGAGCAGGTCGGCGCCTCATCTCACCATCCAGCGGAGGTGAAGTACCGCCACGTCCCGAGACGTAACATTCACCGCCTAATAGGCCTAATGATCATAGCAGATGCAGTGCCCGGAAATGTCGACCAAATAACAATCGATTTAGACGAGAATCAACATCACTTAAAATACATAATCAAATATGAATGTAAAATTAATCTATTGGCAATTAGATTTAGGCTGCACCCGTACCACCTTTGAACGGTCACGTTTACATATGCCTCTCCCATTATACAGTGGGAGCGTTGAGTGATTGCTATTGGACACGGAAAGGGGAAAAGAATAGGCCACGTGAGAGAGAGAAAAAGAGAAAGAGAAAAAGAGAGAGAGAGGGAGCGAGAGAAAGAGGGAGGGAGGGAGAGACCTGGAACATGACATTGAGTCACCTGAATTTATTGTTGTATTTATTGTTCACTCACCTCCATAGTACTTTATTTCAAAATATAGAGTTGTATGCTTTGTTATTTAATGAAATATTTTTGCTGAAACCAGCGATCGCAGCAACAGTAGGAGCATGGCCCTTCGTTCCTCCCCCACTGAAGTAGGACGCTATGAAACGGCATCAGCAGGAGCGAGCACTTAATGAGCGATGGATGAATTATGAAGTATAGTGCCATCCTCAGAGCCAGAATACCCTTCAACAGTTCCAGTAGCGATATCTGTCCCACCAGCATTGTTATTTGGAGAAGAAGAATTCACTGAAACATCAATAACATCTGAAAAAGCAATAGTGCTATCACGGGTTCCCATTTAATCAGAATGTTTAGCGATAGTGTAATTAAATACGACGCTATAGATGGTGTTCGGAGGCGCAGCTACATCACTAACACCATCCAATGCAGGAGCAATAGCTGATGAATTCTGTGGATTATGAATAGAGTCAATGGTTGAAGCAAATAAATCAGTAGTTACTCCCGGTCCAAAAGTGTTGCCAGTAGATGGGATTCCGTCGCTGGTGTCCAGGAGTGACACAGCAAGACCATTTAATGCACCTTCTGCAGAAGTAGAAGTAATGGATGGATAATTTCTCAAAAGGACTTTGTTAATGTCAGTAGAATCATCAACAGATACATTCATTATAGATCTAGCTTTGGATGAAGAGTAATTGAAAGCTTCATCGATGGTATCAACAGACAAAGCCACAAAGTCAGTAGTAGAACCTCATCGGGAAATGGAAGTGTTGAAAGTAGAATTATTAATTGTAATGTAAATCTCTTTAGGGTAGGTAAATTAAAGACAATTGTTTTTTACAATGCTAACGTTTCGGCCATTGATTGGGCCTGCTTCAGGGCTACAAATATGCAATCATACAAGAAAAATATACCGTTAGTGCAATTTTACATAATGTGTTATTACATACGAAACTAACAATATTCCAACTATAATTTGCTATGCAAAAGATGACCATAACCACTAATTACCTGTAATTACAGATGTTAGGCAGCATGTGTTAAATTAATGTCATTTAGTATGGTACATTGCTCCCGTGGACGGGATCAGCGGTGTCTATGCGTCATTGCCAACCGCAATGTTGTTTACTCGGGTATGCATGTATAAATGTATATACATACATATGTGGTGATTGCAATAGTGTTTACATTGGTCTGACAGCACAGTTTCTCAGAAAGAGAATAAATCAACATAAAAAGAGTTCAAAATAAGAGAGCTTTCTGCGCCTTAGCCAGACATGGTATCGAACACAATCATAATTTTGAGTTTCCGTTTCAAAATCCGTTGATTGCGATACACTAAAATAATATTTATTCGTTATTTCCTAAAAAGTAGCAAAAACCGACAAAGGGGTGTTTATAGGGTTTGTGGCACCACTAAACCGATTTTCAAATGCAATAAAAATTATTTTAACGTGTTTAGGAAAGCAACATTACCACAAGAAATAATAATTTCGTTTGTACAATATTTTGCTCAGCCCTTGTCGGTTAGCTCATTGGTCAGCGTGCTAGCTTTCCATGACGCGACCCCGGGTTCCATTTCTTGTCAGGCAAGATTAAAATGTGCGTTTTTCTTGGAAAAGTCCCAGTACGTATAGATTGCAGTGTGGCGATGAGAAAACAGGTTGGGAAGACCAGGATGCGGCGTGGAGATGTCTTCTTGTTAACCACGTGTATCCCCTTAACCCTTGGCTGCGAGGCCGGGAAGCTGCTAGTAGGCCATGGCCCGTATGCGAAATATTTTTCTAAAATTTTATAGACCTTCTATCCAACTGGATTGATTTGAAACAATCATTTTATATTATTATATTCATGTTCATCAATTAAAATAAAAAAGTAATTTTCCGCCAAATTTGAAATAAAGAAAATATATATTTGTATATAAATTTATATTATTTATAAATTATTACGTTTTCACGGAAATTTCCTGTATGGTAACTCTCCAAAAACAGGTGTGTTATATTAGTACGTCAGTATCGATTACACAGGCACACTCACACAAAAAAAGTTGTCAGAACCAAAACGTGATAAATGTTTCTCTGTGTATTTCGACGCGCTGAATCTGAAGGAAAATTGTGCCACCACAATCCAATGGTTTTTAAATCGGGAAAAAACATTCTGAAATTTTATTTTTTGTTTTCGGGAGTTGTCAGACCGAAAGACTTGACACATCTTATTTTATGTATGTCGACGAAACCCCAAAATTCCAAAACCCCTTTTTAAAAAGTTTTCATGTTTTAACGATTAAAATCTAGGACAAAATTAAGACATGTGCCCGGAAAACACACACATACGCCATGATAGAGGGCAACGTTATACTGGTCGGAAGCTCTGAACATATGGTGGGAACTGTAATCAATCAGGCCCTTTTTGCTTGTGATGCGTCAGTGCGAAAATACTCAGGAGAGAACGCCGTCCAGTGTACAGGTGGACACACTATATCGGAAAACTTAGCAGATAATTGGTTGGCACAGAGCGGGTGAGGCCGCCCAAAATATGACACTCTGAAGGAGGAACACATGGCCGCCAGAAAAGCTTTCAAAAAACCCGTTAAGTTCAGGAAGAACCGCTGCTGGAGAGAGCTAGGCAACGAGGCAGATGCTAGCACCTGGGATCGTCCGTATAAAGTGGTAACGGCAAAGCTGAAGGGACTGTCAGGCCATCCCCGACTTACGCGGTCTTCTTGAGGAAAATAGTTGCTACTTTCTTTTCTCGCAAAGTGGATGTGTTACAGCCTATGAATCCGCTTGAAGATCTACACCAGGTTCAGCCGCTTCATTAGGCGAACTGTTTAATAGTGTGAAGTGGACTTCAATTCTTGGTGCAACAAAAAAATATGGGCGATCCGAATTACATAATGTACATTCCCAGAAACTATTTTGTGGAAATAATTTTGCTATGCAAAACAGAGGCCGGAGTAAATACACACTGTATCTGGGGCGGTATTCCGCATGTATTGTAAATCTGCTCAGTACGCTTATGCTTACCATTTGGCAATCAGCCAATTGGAGCCAAATAGATTATTATTAAGGCCTGGTACTTGGGCCATGTTGTGGAATATTATGTAAGACTCCGTTTCGAAGCTTCAGCTGTCGGAAGTCGCTAGGGATATTGGAATTGCTGAAGATGTTCCGATAATAGTGATCTGGAAATATAATAAAAGGTCGTGCAGGTTGCGAATGAGGTTGTGGCTGCGATCGAGTAGTGGCCTACGTATTGCGGCTAATGATGGTCCCATGGCATAAAATAGGCTGAATTGGTGAGAGGCAGAGAAGTGAGAGATGGTATTACTCCCAATGTTGGGGGTAGTAAAATAGCCTCCAAGCAGCCTCTAAGATACTTAGGAATCCAGATTGATGCAAGTGTGTGCTTCGACGAGCACTTGTTCTTGATTTGCGAGAAAACGTCTCGCATGGCCTCGGCCTTGGCATGAATTATGCCTAACGTTCGGGGTCCAAGGCAAAGTACCCGGATGCTACTGTCTCTCACCGTTACTCTATGCTGCTCTATGGAGCCCCATTTGGGCTGATGCCTCTGGGATCCACTCATTGGTCCGCGGTTCGAAAAAGTCAATGTATACAGGGGTTTGCCTTGAGGGTGGTCCGGGCGTTTCGCACGGTTTCGTATGACGCTGTGTGTGATAGCCGGGATGCCCCCTACAGACCTTATGGCATAAGAAAAGGCCAGGCTCTACAGACGTAAGCGAGAGGCAGCTACAAATACGAGCGTCATGAAGGAAGAGAGGGGGGGGTGACAATGACTCAGTGGAAACGTCGAGAGGTTATATTATTCACTGGAAGATGGATATTCCGTGTTATTCCTGATGTAACGAAGTGGCCACAACGGATCCACGGTGAAGTGGATTATGATTTCACTCAGTTGCTAACGGGGCATGATTGCTACTGTGCATACCAAATCCGTTTCAAGTTGAACAAAGACTCCTTACGACCAACCTGTGAACCATTAATTGAAGATGTGGAACATGTGCTTTTTCACTCTCCACGCGTCATTTTCAAGAGAGCAGAACTCCACCGACTCCTGCATATAGTGACTCCTCATACCATCGTCACTAGAATGCTGGTGTCTCTGGAAAATTGGAGTGCGGTAGCCACCTATGCCGCAAAAGTTTTGAAGCATCTTTTGTTAGAGCGAGTACGAAGGGGTATCCCGCAACATAAGTTGGCGTGGAGAGATAAGCCGATCTGCCCTTCCCGTAATGCAATGCCTGACGGCGGTTCCGTGGAATCAGAGGAATGGAAGCACGCTGCAAGTGCGAGTCCTCAAGTGTATTTGGAAGATTTTCCCCTGTCCACGAAAAACACACACACAAACACACACACAGACACACACATTATATATCAGTGGCTCAGCGAATAGCTGACTCATCTTCCGTGCTGACGTACAAGAACTATCGCTGCGCGTAAAGGAGATGCTGAATTCATCTCGAGTGCATCCTTGGCACCTTTGGAACATATTCTTACTCTCTTGTCATGAAGCTTGGTGTCATTTCTGTGCATACAACAGCCAATACAACCGATATTGGAATGACGGAAACCCCCACCTGTTTCAGGAAGAGCCACGTCACGACGTAAAGATGGGAGTGAGGGGTGCTTTGAGTTCTACAAAAATTAAAGAAACTGTTCTCTTTCAACGGCGCCGTTACTACTGGCGTTTACAAAAATCAGATATTGACATAATTCGTCGAACAATTGACACCAGAAAAAAGGCTTTCAACAGGAATCGGCAACTGCTTTTCAACAAGATTCGGCACTGCTTTTCGATCCATGAATTTTTACTTTCTCGTATACATAAGTATATACGAAGTAATGTACGTAGTATAGAGAAAGTTATGCAATGCTACAGAAAATCGATTTCGAGATTTTAACGGAAAAACACATTTTGGTCTCCTGATACCGAAAAAGTGTTTGTTTTTTTTAAACGACCGTCCGTCCGTCTGTCTTCCTGTTCGTCCGTCCGTCTGTGAGCACTACTAACACCTAAACCACACACACGATCTTTTCCAAAATGAAGAAGCCCCTGTTAATCTGGCTCTAGTAGAAGCTTTGAAAATTTGATAAACATTCTTTAAAATTTGGGGTTATTTTACATGAAGCTCCCCAGACTTTTTCAAAATTTTATCGAAAACGGCTCCAAATGTTTTCTTTTAATTTCTGGTAAGAGTAGAGTAAAATACACTTATAAAGATAGCATGAGTCTGATTTTCACGGAAAACTGAATTTTTGAAAGTTGCGAAAATTTGAATTTTTTTTTACTTCTTCCTAAAACTATAACCATAATTAGTTCTTTCGAATGAAATGACTTTAATAAGCCAAGTAGAGTTTTTAAAAATTTTAGTAGTTTTTGTGTAAAACTAAATGCAATATTTGCAATTTAAAGAAAAAAACAAATTCAAGAATTTCGAAAAACGAATCCATATGTTTTCTTTACATTTTTGGTAGGATTAGTACCAAACGAACCCTATAAGATGGCATAACCGATTATTGCTCTATTCTTTTGTTTTTTCAAAAATTGCAAAAACGGAATTTTTTAGACTTGACTCTCACGTCTGTAATATTTACATTAGAGGCGATTTCTTTACAGTATTACATTTAGGAGTACATATTCTTTAAATAATGTCAAACAAAGTTTATCGAAAACTCAACAGTGTTCAGTGAAAATGAGCTCAAAATTTCGCATTTTCAGACACGCTCAATCGCCATTTACTCTAAAATGCCTCCAAAGTTTTCGAATAGATAGTGCTAGTTGCACTGTTTAATATGGCGTATAGTTCATTTTGGTGTATTCTTTTGTTCTTTCAAACATTTCACAAATATAATTTTTTCGAAATATCTCTCACGACGTTAATATGCACATTTCCATAGACTTGTATACATTATTGCATTTGTGAGCACAAGTACTTCAAATGACTTGAAATGAAGTTTTTCGAAATCTCAATAGATTCTTGTGAAAATGAGTTTGAAATTTCGCATATACAGTAATGCTTATCGCTATTTTCTAAAAAACGGTTCCAAATTTTTCGATGAAAATTTCTATTTTTTTTTCTATTTATACTCTTCTTTAATATTCTTAAAGTAATATTTCGGTTTTACTATTAAGAAACCAAAAGTTTAAAAAAAATTAAAAATAAATGTACTTTGGGCTACAATAGATGGCAACTGGCCAGAGAATGGACCAAGACCTTAAATCCCGTCCACTCCAAGGAAATTCGAAATATTTGCTACGAGAAAATCTGCGTCATTCTGTGGCACATGTAGTTAAGTATTGTTTGTAGTGACGATCAAATAATTAGTTGTGGGTTCTGGCCTGCTATATCACTCGATCCCCCAGTGACTTCTTACTTTGGGGTACTTGAAAGATATGGGATATGCAGAAAACCAGTATTCAGAACAGATCTGGCGCTCTCCTGAACGGAAATTTGCAGGGAATCTTCCAGACTTACTTCAAATGTTAAATCGGAATATGTTCCAGAGTTGCCAAGAATGCATTCAAGCCGAAAAATACAGCTTTCAGCATATTTTTTAATGTAAGTTAGGAGCAGCGATATTTTCTGTATATCAACACGGAACTTCAGTCAGCGTTTCGGTATCGAACGACTCCCCAGGCGTCGCGGCCTGAATCTTCAGCGAACGACATAATGTACACCCGGTGTATGTGAATTATGCAGAAGGAAATATTTTACTCTTTAATCAAACTCGTGAATCAATTTATATTGTTTAAAGTCTTCTGTCAACATGTAGTATATGATAGACACTTCTTTATGTATTCGTAAAAATGCAATCGTCAATTATTATATTCGTGTCTGTAAGTTATAACAGCCTCGAGCCCTACAAAATACACAAGAACTACTTGGCGGCTCCACGATAAATGTGTACTACGTACATACATGGAAATATCGTTATTTTATTCATATCTTTACTTTACAGGGTCTTTTGTTGAATTTTAAAAATCTGTATCAACAGAATGATTTAGAAACGCTGACCGCAATTGCATTGTCCCTATTGCTACATTTCACTCCCTACACCCAACTTACCTCCGAAGAGAAACAATTGAACAACACATTTGGCATCCATCTTAGGCTACGACTTAATCCGTAGTATATATTCAAATTTACAAGTACTATAAAACAGTTTTTGAAAATGAATTTCTTACGCAATAAAATTGTTAGGATACGGAGTGACGAGGAATATAACATGCAAATAACCGCCACACACAAAAAGCTTGTCGTAGCTGCGTTTGTCGCCCCTTGGTAAGTACTAGTGTTTTATCTTATTCTGTATAAATAAGAACAAAACATAAGTCGCGAAAACATGACACATCCATATTTATCAATTTTACTTGATTTCAAAGACATCTCCGCACAGTGGTCAACTATGCAATATCAGATTGTATAATTTAAGTACATACATACTAAATATTATTATTCAGGAAAGATTCCATGACTGATGCAACCTCTTCGTTTAAAGCACATCAGAAAATTATTACAAACTAAACCCCATAGCCATTACATATTTCAGGATTTCCAATACCTTAATAATTACCTACTACTAATGTTCCCACTATGTATAACATTTATTAGTAGCCAACATTTTTCATCATTAATACATGTATTTTCGAATTACTGCTAATGGTAGGTTTTCTAGACCCTACCTCATGTCTACAATGATGATGCAAGACTGATATTCTGAAAGGTTTTAATTGACAAAAGTTACCTAAAATGTATTGAGAAAAATTTTCCTATAATTGTCATGTCAGGAATTATTGTATATGTTGCAAACTCATTATTACATTCCTAATCCTTTGAAGTATGTAACATTAATATTATTATAAAAATTGAAAATATTAAATTAAAGCAGTTTTCTCAATAAAAACTGAATGATGTGTCGAGAAATTAACATATATGTGAATTCCAGTCTTCAGTGAAAGAAAATAACATAATAAGTTACGGTATTTGGAGCTGCTGTATCTTGTAGATTCTAATATACCTGTAATTGTTACATTTTATTTTTAATTAAAATACTTGCAAGTAACTATGGAATTATGGTACATGTGTATATAATAGATAAACAGTTTAATACACTAAGTATAATAACAAATTGGGAAGATATGAATTTCCACAAAAATGCTTCCCTGCATAAGGAACTGGTTGTACAATAAAACATTTGAATTGTGGTAGTAAAATACTTATGAAATACTTTGAACTGAAATGTACCTATTGCAACAATAAAAAAAGTTCAAACAGAAACTACATTATATTAAAAAATCATTTTTCATATCATTGAAAAACAAGAATATATGTCGGAAGTAGTCATTTTGCAGAAGATAGATTTTATTCTGTTCAGAATAGTTGTGGCACAGGGTAAGGCAGTACTGGAAACTAACTTGCCTAAATTATTAATAATGAAAATATTTTACAATTATTATTTTACATTATTGTCCATTTTATATTATAAATAAATGTTCTTCCTTTGTATTCAGTCCAATGAAGTATTTAAAATTAATGTCAATTATGCCTTTTAAATTACATCTATATTGCATAAAATTTTTTCTCTTTCTTCCTCAGGTGATCTGAATGTTTTTTTAATGAATAATGGATAAATGCTAGAAATAAAGGAGATAAAGATAAAAGTTAAAAGGAATTTATCTTGTAGCTTGCTGTAACATGTCCCAGATGGCAACAGAAATTGCTGTGTTTCTAAATATTTGTGTCAGAATGTCAGGAATTAAGGGGGTGTAGTAAGGGAGTCAGACAGAAGTTAGTGAAAATATATAATGATTTTGCCTTTTTAAGAATAATAATTTGTATTTGAGTTAGGGAATTATATTTTCATACTTATTTGTGAAAATATTGGGTTTAATTTTGCTTTTAATTCCTCTATTTCATTTAGTACTTTCTCTCTGAAATAGTGTGCGGATATTTTCTAGATTCTCTGTTATTGATACAAGTGTTCTTGATATCCGTGTTATTAAAAATTCTAATCTATAAAGTGACACTGAAATTTGTTTCTGGAGGGGTTCTTTTAATATATTCATTAAATCCTTAATTCTTGCAAATCTCATCTGAAAGAAAGTGGAATGTCATGAATGTGAATTATAGAAGGTAATGATAGACTTTCTATAATGAGTAAGCAGACTTAATTTATAAAATTTTATTATACTTTAATTGAAGGAAGAATTGTAAAATAAATATTATTTTCTAAACAAATTTCATTTAACTACATGATGGTTTTTGAGAGGTCTCTCTTCTCGTATGCACGTACATTTTGTTATGATACATGAAAAGATATATATTTGCATTTGTGCTTCTCTATGTTGTATATATTTTCAGTCTAATATCTTGGATGGGTAGGGAGGAGATGCTATAATCATGACCAACTGATATGATTATTTATTAAGAATGTTTTGGTGAATACTAAATATAAAATGTATTTTAACTTGTTGACTTGTAGTTAATATTTATAATGTTAGCAATTGGTATAATGAATTATTCTTATGGGTACAGAAAATTAGTAAAAACTACATTTTTTCTAAGTACCTGTATTCTTTGTGTGTGTGCATGTGTGTAAGGCGGGTGGCTTAAACACCATGAGCGCTCTTCCCTGACCTTCCTCCTCCTTCCTGAAAAAGCTACTCATAATGAAGAATCTGTATATTTAAAATTCAGATAGTTATGGTCCTTTTGTTTTCATGAAAAATCAGAATCTAATTCAAAAGACAGTGACAGGTATACTTTTTTTTCCAGTGTTTAGTTTCAAGGAACACACTGACAAACCTTTAAATAGGGAAGGGCAGTAAAACCACTATACACTTAATTTTCTTTCTATTTTCGTAAAATCATCTAAAACAATATCAAGGGCATTATCAAGATCATTTTATCATGGTCATCAGTGTTCATTAGAATGTTGAGTGGGATCAGCATTTCCAACTGAATTCATGTATATGGATTATATATTTAACCCATTCAGATACTAATCTTGCTTTTCACACTATTACATTTTTGATAAGATTGGAAACTAACTTCATAATGGTCATATCACAATCTTCAGAAATGGATATTAAAATACAATATTATAATACTATATGACAAGGATCAGATTTATTTAATGTATTTAAGCCACTACATACTTATCATTGGTATTGGACATTTGTATTGTAAGAGACAAGGGTTTTGCAAGTGGCTTTAATCATTTTCATGTAATTTTTCACGCAAACAAATTTGCATTTGCAACTACTAGCAATTCTTGTGTGAGAACAATTACATTTTGCTGTGTTCTGTGTCTTAATATTTTACCAATAGTAATTTTCAAACAAAATTAAATTTATGCTTAAATCCAAAATAAATCCTTATGACAACGCTTGTTTCACATGTACACCTAAATGTTATTTTGACTTGAATATCCAATTTTTTTAACAAAATGTAAATAGTACTAAAATATAGAAATTCTTTTTATATTACCTTTTACTTTTAATTTATTGACCTAAAAGAGTTTGATGTTACAAAACATGATAATAAAATATCAATTATTAACATGTACAAATTATTTGCATCAGTTATAAATATCATACATTTTTAAATTCCAAATATTATCAATCATTTGTGTTTTTATTTATTTTATGTAAAAAAGGAAATGAAACTAGTGGTGCTACAGAATGGCACAGACTTTCTCGCAATAAAGTTCTCTTATTTCCTTGGTGTGGAATGGCTTTACGGACTTACACCTTCCTCCTCCAGCTGCCATCTATCACCGCCTAAAGGACATTTTTCTGGAATTTTCGCATTTTTTCGGTTTCTTAATTATATAATTGAAACATTATTTTATGAATATTAAAGAAGATTAAAACATTGTCCTAAATAACAATTTTCATTGAAAAATTTGAAGTCGTTTTTAAGAAAATGGTGTTAAGCTTTAGTGTAAATGCGACATTTGAAGCTTTTTCACAGGAATCTATTGAGTTTTCGAAAAACTTCAATTAAAGTCATTTTCAGGACTTTCAATATGTGTCATAATTCAATAATATATACAAATGGGTGAAAATATTCATATAAACGGCGTGAGAGATATTTTAAAAAAAATTACATTTAATAATTTTTGAAAAAACAAAATAGTACATCAAAACGAACTTTACAACATATTAATAGAGCAATTAGGACTAATAGAGCAATTAGGAAAAGTTTGAAGAAAAAATTTGGAGACATTTTTGAGAACATGGCGTTTGAGCGTTTCTGAAATTGCGGAATGTTTAGCTTATTTTCAAATAAAACTGTTGAGTTCTCGAGAAACTTTATATAACATTTTTTAAAGTACATGTACTTATAAATATAATAATGTGAAAAAATCGCCTCAAATGTAGGGGAGAATTAGGTTAACTGGACTGGTTAGGTTAACTGGTCCATGCTTTTCAATGTCGGTGGGAAGTGATTCCTGCTTTTTCCAATAGATGGTATTCGTAGAATGACAGGGCTAATAATCTATGACACTTTCATAAGTTGCAGGCCTTCATTGTTGAGTACAGTAAGTTTTTTTTTCTGAAAGGTCGGAAGTAATTTCTATCATTCATCTGCTTTGCAATTTTATGGCAATTGAATAACTACATGAAAATTATTCACACTAGATTAATTGTTAGTATTTCTGCTTTATAATAGGGTGGCTTGTTTTTAATAATACGTCGCGGCTTGTATGTTTTCGGGATTATAAAGAAACTATGTGCTGCAGGGTTAACTGGACGGCCGGAACGTTACGTTAAGTGCACCGGTCCAGTTCCCCCTTTTATTTTTTTCGAAAGTAGTAATTGCAGATTTGCAATTAACTGTGACGTCAGTTGACGCTCTGAGCTATCTCTACCGGACCAACCAAAATGCTTTTATTTCAACAGTATATTGATACAAAGTTTCCATGCGAACTGAAAGATGGCCGGGCAATATTTAAAGACATGATTTATTTGAACGAGAATTTGGAAGAGTACAATCTTCGCGAAGCATTTCTTCCATTTATGCGTAGGAAAATGTTAAGGCAATGCGTGGCAGAATGTTTTTTTATTAAAACGTCAATGTTATTATCACAATTTATTTCAATTTCCGGTTCACTTAACCTTACCGATTAGGTTAACTGGTCCTATTGCAATTGTCTAAAACATTCCATATTTGACAACTGAAGGCACAATAATGATGATTGTTCCCACAATAATAAGGAGAAAGCCTCACTGAAATAGCATGCGAAATTTTACGTGTATAGGTGAAGAAAATGCAATTTTAAAGCATTTTTTTAAAATGAGGACCAGTTAACCTAACTCTCCCCTAAATTTTAAAGAAAGTTTTTCAAAATTCAAAAGTTTCAACTAGTTCCAGATGGATAGAGGTATCTTCAACGTTGGAAAAATCTTACGCATGGGTTAGGCGCTAGTAGTGTTGACGGACGGACGGACGGATAGACAGACGGATGGACTGCCGGCAGACACACCGACGGACGTATTTAAAAAAAACAACACTTTTTCGGTATCAGGGATCCCAAAACGTGCATTTCCGTTGAAATCGCGAAATCGATTCTCCGCAGCATTACATAACTTTCTCTATACTACGTATATTATTCCGTAAATACCTATGTATACGAGAAAGTAACTAGTGGTGCTACAGAATAGCATAAAGTTTCTCGTAGTAATTTCTTTTAATTTCCTTGGTGTGGACTGGTTTTAGGGTCTCGCCGTATCCTCTTGCCAGCTGCCATCTATCGCCGCGCAAAGTACATATTTTAACAATTTCTCAACTTTTGGGATTCCTAATAGTGGGACCGAAATATTATTTTAAGAAAATTAAACAAGAAGTAAACCTCGTCATAAATGGCAATTTTTATTGAAAATGTAGTGCCTTTTTTTAAGAAAATGGTGTTTAAGCGTTGCTGTAAATGAGAAATTTGAAGCTCTTGACACTGGAATTTATAGAGTTTTCGAAAAACGTAATTTCAAGTCATTTCCAGCACTTGCACTCACAAATGCAATAATGTACCCAAATTGATGGAAATGTGCATATTAACGGCGTAAGAGATATTTAAAAAAAATACATGTGTGTGTTTTTGAAAATGCAAAAAATACACCAAAATGAACCTAACGGCATATTAAACAGAGCAATTAGCACTATTCGTTGGAAAAAATTAAAGAAGAAGATCATTTTCAGAAAATCATGTTTCAGCGTTTCTTAAATTGTGGAAATTTCAGCTCATTTTCGTAAAAAGAGTTGAGTTTTTAAGAAACTTTATAAAATATTATTTAAAGCAATTGTACTTATAAATGACGTTTGTCGTCTTATAAGGTTCATTTAGCACTATCCCTACCAAACGTTTAAAGAAAAAATATAGAGCCGTTGTTTGAGAAAATCATGTTTCTGTATTTTTTGAAAATTGCAAATATTTATCGCAATATTGCAAATCTTTTAAAAAATGTACATAACTTTAAAGGAAGAACTAAATTTGGATGATAATTTTATTTGAAGAAATCACTATCTTCGATTTTCTTGTAGGAAGACGCGGAAATAATACAACTTTTTTCAATTATCGAAATTTCAAAGTTAACATTGAAAGACGGACCTACGTTACCTTCATAAGTGTATTTTACTCTATTCTTACAAAAAATTTAAAGAAAAAAAATTGAAGCCGTTTTTGAGGAAATTCTGAAAATGTCCCAGGGGCTTCATGTGAAGTACCCCCCCCCCATTTTAAAGAATGTTTTTCAAACTTTTAAAGCTTCAACTAAACCCGGATAGGCAGGGATTTCTTCAATTTGGAAAAAATCCTACATATGGTTTAGGTGCTAGTAGTTTTCACAGACGTACAGGCAGACGGAAGGACGGGACGTTTTGCAGTCAATTGATTTTTCGGTATGAAAAACCCACAATACAGGAATTATGACTACATCACGCATTAGAGTTTTTTCTTAATTTAGCGACGGGATTTATGCACTTTTTTGTTATCGGGGCCAGGTAATTATTTTTTTCTGCCGAAAATCCGTTTTTTTTGGCGCAGCAATACATAACTTTCTCTATACTACGTATACGAGAATGTAAAAAGGTCACTAAAACATTTGACGGCCTAGTGATCACATAAGTCATAGTCAGGCACTTTAAACTCAGCATTTGGTCAAAGGATCAGGGAAACTGGACGAAAAACTTGATCGAGATGTGAGTCATTTACCCAGAAGCTGTGGTACCATACTTCACAGCTTGTTTAGAATTATACAGTCCAAATGGTAAATAATACTTAAATATTTCTGTTAAAATTAATGTTATTTTCTTTTTGATGCTCAGTATAGTCTCTAATTGTATAGAAAAGTTATGCTGCAGAAACGATTTTCTTGGTATTTAATTTTTTTATCGAATTTAATCTTTAATGTCATCTGGCAAAGAGTTGTGAAATAATGTACATGTAATGCATGTGAATTTTTTGTAATGATCTGTTGATACTATCACCTGATGAATATGATTACTACGTCGAGTGTTATAGTAAAAGACATCGCCATTTTCTGAAAATACATTACCGGAAGTAATTTCTGACAAAAGCACTGATCCCTAAGTGAACACACGTGGTATTGGTAAAATTCCTAGATTAATAAAAAGAGATTTGCAAAAATAATGTAGGTGGGATTTGCTTATTATTCGTATAATCCTTTTTTGTAATCTAAAGATCTGGGAACTATAATCTATCTGGGTATTTCCCCAGAATATATGCCATATCTCAGGCCGGAATGAACATTCGCGAAATATACACAAGCAGATGTGCAGATGATTTTCTCCCCCATACGTCACATACAGTTTTTGACTGGTTTTTGACTAAATAAATAAAGCAGTATGAAGGATGACTGAATCTGAAAGAATTCTGAACGCATAGCATAATGAACTTAATTTTGTGTTCCGTTCATTTAAATGGACGTTCCATTTGAGGTTTAACTGAATTGAGAGACCTAAAATGTTTATTTCCTTAACATCAGTCAATAGTACACCGTTCATTTTCATTTTCAATTGTTTTTTGGAAATGGAAAACTGCATTAAACCCTTTTCTTTTCATTTATTATTAATTTGGTATTTCGAAACCGATTTGAAATATCTGATATTTTACTATTTATGGCTTATTTATTGCAAAGAATGTTTGTATCATACGCAAAGAGACCTGTTTATCCGTTTCGAATCATCGAGGGTATTTTGTTTACGTATAGTAAGAAGAGAATATGATCTAAAATTGATCTTTGAGGAACTCCACGTGCAATTGGTAAAGAATCGCAAAGGTGTGTACATAATGTTCCATCGTTCCCATAAGGTATTTTCACTCTCTGAGATCGTTGTTTAAGGTACGAACATAACCAATCAAGGGCAATATCACGTATTCCTTATGAAGGTAATTTTGAAAGTAAAATGTCATAATCAAAGACGTCAAAAACTTTAGAAAGATCTAAAAATAATCCAATAGGTGCTTCGTTTTGATCCAATGAGCAGGTGACATCTTTAAGGAAAAAAATATGGCTGTTCCCGTAGATTTTTATTTTATTCGTTGGCAATTTGAAAGCGCTTTGTGTTTACTGAGAAAGGTTTCCATTCTACGTAAAAATGTCTTTGTAATATTTTGAAAAAAATGACAGAAGAAAACAATCAAGGTCCAGAAATGGATTGTCAACCACATAAAAAAGACAATACAATACCAAAAGAAAGTTTTAAAGGAACGAAAAGAGCTCATTAATCAACTAATTCACATTTATCTACAGATACAGTGAACTCACCCAATGAAACTGATGATGAAGAAACAGAACTTCAAAACCCAACTACTGACTTATAAAAAATTAACTCAAAAGTGGAAGTTGATGGGAAGATACAACAAAAAAAGAATAAAAGAGCAAAAAATGAAGACCAAAGATCTGATGGTGATGAATCTGATGATGCTAATGACTCAAATGATGAGAGTCATAATACAGACGATATACTACTTAGTAATTTCAAATGATGAAGTGAAGGAAACAACACATGGAAAAAAAAAAAAAAAATAGTAGATGAGTATACAGAGACAACTGAAGATTTAATCAAGATATGTAAAGATTTACATGGCAAAATAAATCCACAAATCAAAAATAAAAGTACCCGTCCTTCAAAAAAATTGCAACAATTAAGAAATATCAACAAACAGGTAACAAAATCTTCAGTTAGATCTTCTCTCCATTAAAAAATCAAAGTAATGGAAATGCACCAATGGAATACAAATGGATTCTATGGAAGACTAGAAAACATCAAGTTAACAATGAACAAATTCAATCCAATATGTTTATGCGTCTAGGAAACAAATTTCTCCCATGATCACTATGCTTAGATCAGAAGATATTTTAACTTCTACAAAAACAGAAAAAATTTAAGAATAGTTAGTGGAGGAGTAGCAATATTTGCCTTAGGCACCTTACCTGAAGAAATTTCATTGAATACACATATAGAAGCAGTGGCTATCAGGATAAAAGTCCCTTATAAATTGACAATTTGTAATGTCTTTTTACCAAATAGCTAATATTTCAATGAGGAAGAATTAAACACTTTGTCGAATCTACTTCCAAAACCATTTATTATGCTAGGAGACGTTAATGGCCACCATATGTACTGGGGATCCCAAAAAAATTACCTCGGAGGAAATATAATAGCAGAATGGTTGGTAAAGGAAAAAATACCTCAATCTCCTGAACTCATACCAAACTACCCAGTTCAATAGCAGCAATGAACTTTCAAGTAATATTGATCTCTCTATACCAACAAATGAAATAGCCATATCTTTAGATTGGAATGCTCTGGAATATTTATATGACAGACCATTTCCCACTAAAAATTAAAATTGCTGAGGCACGTACATCACAAAACAATATTTCATTAACAGGAAAGTAGATATTTGACAAAGCAAATTGGAAATTGTTTAAAGAAGAAATTGATATGTTACTAATTGAGATGCCAGACTTATCATATTGTACCACAAATATATCGGTAGATGGTCTCATAAAGGCATTTTCTGATCTCATTCCTAAAACAGCAAATAAAGCAATCCTCAAAACATCAGAGATTCCCATAAAGAAATGTGTACCATGGTGGAACAAAGATTGTGCTCAAGCAGCACTAGAGGCTAAGAGGGCATAGAGTAGGTACAAAAAGAATGCACTTAATGACCCACATTTGGTGTACAAAATTCAATGCAAACAAACAGCACTACCGAGAAGAATGTTTTAAGAGAGTTGGAAGACATACTGGCAAAACGTTGTATTATCATTAACACCACAAGCACCTACTTCAATAATTTGGAAGAGAACACAAAATTTTAAAAATGGGCAGTATAAAGCAGATAAAATTGTATTGGAAGATGCTGAGGGTAAATTCCATATGGAACCCTCTCACACAATTCAAATGTTCTAGCAATAAACTTTGCAGCAAATTCTAATTCCAACAACTATAATAAAAATATCTTAATATATAAGGAATTGGAAGAAAACAACAGCATAAATGGTACAAAGATAATACAAACCATTTGACTTGAAGGTTCCAATTATTAAATTATAGACAGTCAAATAGAAAATTTATTCTTTTTACTTATTTATTATTACATATTAAAACATAAATCATTACAAGATTTTCTGGCAACGTTTCGGAGGTGAGGTGTACCTCCATCATCAGGCCGTGGCCTACATTGACATAAGTTGGGGAAACGTTGGCTAGGTACTAAAAATAAAGATGGTTGACTCCATTCTGAGGTCAAGTCTAAAAACAGGCTTTAAAAAGAAATATTAGAAGGTGTCTAATTAGTTGGATTGTAAAAGATATAAAACACATTTAAGGTAAAAAAGTTAAAATATCTAAATCATACATTCAAATAAGTTATGGTATATGCGTCTAATTTGTTGAAATATTGAAAGATTAAAAACAAATTATATATGAGGTAAACAATAAAATGTTAAATGATGTTAAAAAGTAAATAGAACAAAACAAAATAAAAACAAAAAAGGGGCAAGTGCACAGATGAGAAAGTCCAGTACTCACAAAAAAGGAATCACCTACTGTCGCTGGAGGTGCGGGCGATCCTACTACGGAGGTCGTAACGGCAGGAATGACGAGGTTGTGTGTGAGTAATGGGAGGGAATGATGGGAAGAAGGGAGGGGGCGGTAGGCTGGGTGGGGATTGTGAAGAGAAACGGAAGAACGGTTGCGTAAAAAATATGGACATGGCGGTTTCTTTGGATTTGAATGAGAAGGTTGAATTTGGAGTACAGGAATCACATTGTTGGTATCGGGTTTTTCGCCAAGGTTTTGTTCGCGAACAGGGCTTCCATCATGAACACTGTCAGTAATGACAAGATCAGAATATCTATTGGATATATTTTTGAATTTAAAGAGTATTGAGTCATAGCTTTTTGAAAAGAGGTTGCATTCTAAATTGGAATTCATGGAAGAGTTTGTTTTAATGAAAAGTGATTCGAGTATCAATCTGGAGTTCCAGTTGGGTTCTATAGCTAATATGGAAGGGTTATCAAAATCAATACTGTGGTCATGGTTGTGCGATGAGCTGTATGTATGCTAGTTCACAATGTGAACAATGTAAGGCATAAACGGTGTTGAGTTTGTGTAACTTTGGTATAGGATCTTTAAGATGACGAATCAAGTTTGATTTGTGAATAATTATTCATTTTAGCCCTCAAGATACATTCATTTCTTTGGACATAGCCCAAATGTACCCGTCCATGCCCCACCAACTAATTTTTTCTACTTTAGAAGAGTTATTGACATCCCAAGTAAAATTCAAGACCTCCAATTTACCCAAAACTGAGATTATTTTGGCAGTCAGATTAATCTTACGCAATACAACCTTCATATTTAATCATATTCTGTATTCTCAAAATGAAGGATGTCCTATTGGAGGCGTTCTTAGCTCCATCTTATGTGAAATTACTATGCGAAAATTAGAAACTGACGTCCTCTCATCTTTGGATTTAAAATTTTTCACACGGTATGTCGATGACACATTGATTTTGGTCCAGCATGACCAGGTTCTGAATGTACTTCAAAAATTTAACTCCTATCATTCAAATTTAAAGTTTACGCTTGAACAGGAAGTTGAAGGCACCATCAACTTTCTCGACATTACCATATTCAGATTTCCTAATTTTTGCCTCACTAAGTGGTACACCAAACCCACATATGCGGGCATCATTCTCAACTTTCAATCCAATCATCCCACCTCAATGAAAATTGCCTTGGTCAAGAATCTGGTACAAAGAACAATTCATCTGTCCAATCCAATTTTCTATCCGGCGATTATCCACAAGATATTTTTACTTCTGCTTAGGAACTCTTACCCCATTAATTTTATTTCCAAATTTGTTTGTCAAAAACTTAAACAACTTGCTCAAAGTTCTTCAGTTAATGCCATTCTTCCTGGTGATGTAACCCAAGCCATTTCCACCAATTCGGAACAGGTAGTATTTTCCTTACCCTTCGTCCATAACATTAATAATAAAATAAAAAGACAACTTTGCAATAGTTTTCCTGACATTAAATTCGTTAATACCATTATTCACAAATCAAACTTGATTCGTCATCTTAAAGATCCTATACCAAAGTTACACAAACTCAACACCGTTTATGCCTTACATTGTTCACATTGTGAACTAGCATACATTGGTCAAACTCGTAGGAGATTATGTGACCGGGTCAAGGAACACAAAAATAACATAAGACTTCCTTTTGAAAAACAAAATTCCCTAACAGCTCATCGCATCAACCATGACCACAGTATTGATTTTGATAACCCTTCCATATTAGCTATAGAACCCAACTGGAACTCCAGATTGATACTCGAATCACTTTTCATTAAAACAAACTCTTCCATGAATTCCAATTTAGAATGCAACCTCTTTTCAAAAAGCTATGACTCAATACTCTTTAAATTCAAAAATATATCCAATAGATATTCTGATCTTGTCATTACTGACAGTGTTCATGATGGAAGCCCTGTTCGCGAACAAAACCTTGGCGAAAAACCCGATACCAACAATGTGATTCCTGTACTCCAAATTCAACCTTCTCATTCAAATCCAAAGAACCCGCCATGTCCATATTTTTTACGCAACCGTTCTTCCGTTTCTCTTCACAATCCCCCCCCATTACTCACACACAACCTCGTCATTCCTGCCGTTACGACCTCCGTAGTAGGATCGCCCGCACCTCCAGCGACAGTAGGTGATTCCTTTTTTGTGAGTACTGGACTTTCTCATCTGTGCACTTGCCTTTTTTGTTTTTTTTGTTTTGTTCTATTTACTTTTTAACATCATTTAACATTTTATTGTTTACCTCATATATAATTTGTTTTTAATCTTTCAATATTTCAACAAATTAGACGCATATACCATAACTTATTTAAAAATTTTTTTTAACCAAAATTACCTTAATTTTTTTTAATGCCTGTTTTTAGACTTGACCTCAGAATGGAGTCAACCATCTTTATTTTTAGTACCTAGCCAACGTTTCCCCAACTTATGTCAATGTAGGCCACGGCCTGATGATGGAGGTACACCTCACCTCCGAAACGTTGCCAGAAAATCTTGTAATGATTTATGTTTTAATATGTAATAATAAATAAGTAAAAAGAATAAATTTTCTATTTGACTGTCTATAATTTAATAATTGGAATCTTCAAGTCAAATCATTTCTAACAGACAGCCTATTGCTACCTTCTATAATACAAACCACATCAATATAGAAATTAAAAAATATAAACGAAATCTAGTACTCTCCTAATTAAATAATTCAAGCCCTGGTCCAGACTATGTGCCAAATGTGATGATAAAACAACTCGCAGACAAAGCACTAAAAAAACTTTTAGCTATATATAGCTAAACGTTATTTTAGTGCTTTGTCTTTACATGGAAAAGACAGGATTTTCCAGATACATGGAGAGAAGCTATTGTGATTCCCATTTTAAAACCTGTTAAGTACCAAGTACACCAACTACAGACCAATAACACTTACCTACAATTTGTGTAAAATCATGGAGAAAATTATCAGTAGAAGAATAAGATGGGCCTGGAGGCCTCCTCCTTGGCATGAAATATGCCTATCGTCGAGGGTCCAAGGCGAAGTAGTCAGATGCTACTGTCATGCGCAGTTAACTCTATGCTGCTCTACGCAGCCCCCATTTGGGCTGATGCCTTTGGGATCCAGTCCTACGCCCGCGGTAACAAGTCCGTGTACAGAAAGTCCGCCTTGAGGGTGGTCGGCACGGTTTCGCACTGTTTCGTATGACGCTGTGTGTGTGTGTGTGTGTGTGTGTGTGTGTGATAGCCGACATGCCCCCTATATATCTCATAGAGCAAGAAAGGGCCAGGCTGTACAGATGTAAGCGACAGGGAGCTACAAATAGAAGCGTCATCATGAAGAAAGAGAGAGATGTGACAATGGCTCAGTGGTAAAGGCGATGGACTTTATCGTCCACTGGTAGATGGACATTTCGTCTTATTCTTTACATAGCAAAGTGGACCCAAAGGACACACGGAGGTGTGGATCATTATTTGACCCAGTTGTTAACTGGAAACGGGTGCTACCGTGCATACCAACTCCATTTCTGGTTGTACGATGACTCTTTATGCCCAACCTGTGATCGCTTGGTTGAAGATGTGGAGCACGTATTCTTTCACTGTCCGCGCTTCATTGAGGAAAGGGAAGAAGTCTACTGGCTCCTCCTGAAGGTTGTGTCTCCTAATACCATCGTCACTAGGATGCTGATGTCCCAAGAGAATTACCGGGAGCGGTAGCTCAGTGCATTTTCAGCTAGGTCGAATTCAGTCGCTGCCTGGAGGAGAATTCTAGCCGGCTGCTCTGATCGGTAGTTTTCCTGGTTTCTCCGATCAATACCAGGCGAATGCTGGAGCAGTAATCTACCGAACGGGCCACGGACCACGCGCGATCTGTCCTTCCTCTTCCCTGTCCTATCCTCTCCCCTTACACACACACTTACACTAACATGCACTACACTACCACATATTCCGGGAGACCGGTCGGGAACTTACAGCTTGTCCCGGCTGGGGCGGTGCCCCGCTGGTGGGAGAGTCCTGGTTAGAGGGAATCCCCACTAGCCGACGGTAGGTCAGCGCCGGATCTCGCCATCCAGCGGGGGAAGATCACCGCCATCTCCCGAGAAAAAACATGCATTACACTAACGAGACTAATGACATAACTGACCAAAACAGTTGACGCGCCCGGAAACACGAAAAAACAAAACCAAGAGAATTGGAGTGCGGAAGCCTCCTATGCCGAAAAAGTTTTAAAGAAGCTTCGGGTAGAAGAACGATTTTGAAGGAGAATCCCGTGACATAAATTGGCATAGAGCGAAAAGCCGCTCTGCCCCTCCCGTGATGCAATGCCTGACGTCGGTTGCGTGGAAAGGGAACCGGAAGAATGGGAGGGTTTTTAGTAAGTAGGCACAGGCTTGCTGTGAATCCTACACGCTGCGGAGTGAGGGCTGCGCAGTGTCTTGAAAGATTTTTCCATGACCTCGTAAAAAAAAACCGCATACTCACCCGCACACGCACGCACACACACACCACCACGCACACACACACACACACAAGTATTAATTGCCTCCAAATAACATTGCACATCAATCATAATACCTTCAACATTACTGACTCCCATGTCAAAAAATGTAATGAAATATTTATTCAATAATTTCATTAAGGAAGTGAGGTCCATTGAAAAAATACATCTAAATAAAAAATTGCAAGTTCAGGAGGCAGTTATTTCATATCTGAAACTTGCAGTAATGCAATATATGTTTTACTCACAGGTTAACTCATTAAAAGCATATTCACTTAATTCACTAAGCAGCCATATTTCATCTGAACAGATAAACTGAAGCCCTACCAGGAACAGCAGACAATAATAGCACGAAAATGCAATAATACAGTGCTAAATATATACACATTTTATGTCACAAGTGTATCATTATCATATTGAACCCATTAATGCCACATACACATTTTTGACGAAACATGGTAATGCCGTATCATATGTATGTAGATACCTTTTCTTTTCACTTATGATTTTAAAAAATACGCAGCGTTGTATAGAGTGTCTGTAATATAGTAAGAAAAATGAATTATGATTCAGAGTTGTTCGTCGTAGTCTAATTCTTATGACATTAAATAAGAACTAAAAATATTTTGACATTAATAGCTTACTTCTCACAATTTTCACCATTTTGGTTATGACGCTGCTCTCAGGAAGTTTTATTTCTTTTAGAGAACTTTTTTCGTCTTGCACTTACACACTTTCAGAAGAAATTGTATCCACTCGTTCACTTTCTGCTTAAATTGGAGCCTTCTGGAGAGTTGTTTCTCGTATTACAAGACACTGATGATAATGTAACGCACAATATACAAGTTCCCTTCTTAAACAAATCGCGCACTGGAAAAGCAACTCATAGCTTTTACATAGGAAATGCGGGATCGAGCTCGCTCATAAGCTCTCAACGCGTTTTGCCGCTTTAGACGGCTGGAGTTGGCACACTAATTTTTACAATCTCTAGCGAAGAAAAAGTCCTTAACTGAAATACTTTCTTTACATGGGTGATGTAAGTTGGGGTTAGCCCCTACGTCCTACAATTTAAATTCTAACCAAATCCCTAAGCCAATGTAGTATGGCGGGGGGTTTATGAGAGGATGGTATTGCGGGTTTGTATTGGTATTACGTTAAACACATCTGAACGCCAGCTCGAGCAAGGGAAGCTGTGCACAATTGATTGATTGATTGATTTTTACGTGTTTCCGGGCGCGTCAACTGCTTGGGTCATTAGTCCCGTAAATGTAATGCATGTTTTTTCCTCGGGAGATGGCGGTGATCTGCCCCCGCTGGATAGCGAGATCCGGCGCCGACCTACCGTCGGCTAGCGGGGTTTCCATCTAACCAGGACTCTCCCACGAGCGGAGCACCAACCGGAATAAGCTCTAAGCTCACGACCGGTGAATGTGGTAGTGCATGTTAGTGTGTGTGTAAGAAGAGATGATAGGACAAGGAAGAGGAAGGGTTCTGTTCCAGCATTCGCCTGGTGTTGATAGGAGAAACCACGGAAAACTACCTATGACAGCAGCCGACAGCTAGAATTCTCCTCCAGACAGCGACTGAATTCGACCTAGCTGAAAAGTTAGTGTCGAAAATCCTGCAGCCGTCAGGACTTGAACCTAGGACCTCCCGGTCAGAGGCACTGTAGTGTTGCTGTCAGTTGATGCACTGAGCTACCGCTCCCGGTAGAATATGTATCTTAGCAGAGAGTGATTTTGATCCACGGACCTCTGGGTTATGCACTCAGCACGCTTCCACTGCGCCACTCTGCTACCTTAGCACAAAAAATTATAATTACTAAAAAACTGCTTATCTAACATATAATAATATGTATGTCCTTCGATTCGTCATTTTACGCTCGTCATAATAGATTAAAAAATGTGAAGAATTCAATTCGGGAAAAAGCAAAGTTATTTCAATATCTCGTAAAATATGTGATAAAATTGAAATGAATATATGTATCAATTAGTCCGATTCCCTCATGCACTTCTGTGAAAATTGCATTGCAATAACTTGAAACGTTCAAAATCTGTAGAAGGTGCTAATGTAACGTGACTAACACGGCATGTTTGTATATATTATGTATGTGTATACATATTTTTATGCCACCCTCGCCTGACAAAATCAAGCAGGCACCTAATGAGGAGACGCAGACGAATGCTCAATAGAACTTAGTATTTGCCTCAGGGCACCAAGATCTTGGGAGTGTGAGAAAGAAAATTCAAATACACACACAAATCAAAGAAACTTTGCTCACGTAAAAAAAGAATACCTTACTAAATTTGTTCCGTACACGGCAAATACCTTCCTACAGCATCAAGGTTGTTTTAAAAACCTGCAAATTAAATTTCCACACAAATAATAGATTTCTACTTGTGAACACTCGTATTAATTTAAATGAAATAAATTAACGTGGTATAATACAGTATAATGAACAGTCGTATCAACAATCAACATCAATGATTACGAATTACACATGAAATTATTAGTCAATTCTTTAAACAGAACGTACAAGAATATTATGAAGTTCTCGACGCATTCATTTATGCCATTTATAAACCCATCTCTGCTTTCCGTCCTATTAGATTCTTTCTGAACAACTGTAGCAATTTCTCTGCTATTTCCCTCAATTAACGTCGCCTTTAATTAATGCTGCTGGGTTCGACCGCGTCTGGAACTTCGAATGCCAGCGATCGTCGACCTCCCGCCCCGCAATTTACTCCGCAGTCCCGTTAACATAATCTCACCTTGCTTGACCGTATTTACCGCGGTCCGCGGCAGCGCGAATTTGACCTTTGCTGCCCGCGCGGTATCGCCCCGACGCCTGGCCCCGCTGTAGACCCATAATGAGCACTTACTGGACGATAGTTAGCAGGCGCAAGAAGTGTGAGGGAATCAGACAATCGATTAACTGTATATTGAGGAATACATTGTAGCAAGTAACAGAGGAAAGTTACTGACCAGAAGGAAAATTGTATATAATGTAGTAGCTTATCGGTAGGACCGTGTATATACTTGTCGTGATCTCAGTAAGTCTTGTATGTGAAGAATAAACCGTGCCTAGAGGAACCTCAGTTGGTATGAATGAAAATAAGTGATGCAGTTGTTAGTGAAATGAATGTAGTGCGACGCAGGTGTTGAACGGAATCCTGAATAGGCGGGCAAACCAAGACTGTGGAAAGAAACTTGTGTTGAGGTGAGCGATGTATAAAAGTCGCGTGGAGAGTGAATATTTGTTTAAGTGGACGGTAACTCGGTCACGTTACGAGCATGCGACACGGAACAATCGAAATGAGAGTGAATGGAGAGTAGTTAAAAAACATTATAGGGGGAAGAGAGAGACTGGAATGGCAAGCAGCGAGGCGAGTGTCGTCACGGAAGAAAGTTTCGCAACCGCCATTAGACGGGGACGGCTAGGGACGCACCGATGAGTTGGGACGGTTGCGCCTGAAGGTCATCCCGTTTTTCCCCACAACCCGTTCAGGGGCGGTATCGCCAGATTGAGTGCGCCGGCAACAAAGCTTCGAAAGAACGAAATTGATTTATCCGATTCAGTCAGGATAACGCAATTGGAAGGGAAGGTGATGGAAAACAAAGAGGGAGAAGCATTTGTATTATATTCAGCGGCGTATCAAGGTATTCAGGCGCTCCTAGCGAGCAGAGATTTGCCGCCCCTCTCGAGAAACTTCATATTAGGCTTATTATTTTTTAGCGGATATACTCTACGATGAATAAAATTTCGATTATTTTAAAAAATTTTCATAAACAATCTATATCGAAAAAAACGTTAACTGGTTTTGAGATTCATAAATTAAGATAATAAGGAGAAAATAATTCATGTTTAATAATATTTATTGACTTTCATTTAAAAAATTTAATGACAACATTGTTACTGTTTAAAAATATATTATTACGACTCATATTTAATAACATAAGTATTTTTAGTAGTCTAGAAGTGCACTTTTCTTGATTTTACTGATGCGAATTCGTCAATGACAGAATCAGTCAATTTTCTCCGTTTCTTCTCTTTCAACACTCAACAGAGCAAGATCACATAATCGTTCTTGCCCCATTGAAGCTCTTAAATACGATAGTATCAATTTTAACTTACTGAAAGATCTCTCACAGCTTGGAATAGAGACAGCAATAGTTAACACAATTTGAAGAGCAATACGTACATTCGGAAAAACGCTCTCGTCTCCATATTCACGCCAACGAATTGTAAAAGTTCTTCAGGTCTGGATATTTTAATATGAGATCGAACTGAGAGTTGCATTCGGCAATCTACAATTTCTTCATATAGCTGTTCTCCATCATCATCGCTGCTATAGAACGCGGCAAAGTTTGTACACTTTGTATTGATTATTTTTGTATCCCCATTATAAACACAGACCCTCAATGTCGAGCAAGAAGCCAAATTTTTCGTCAGTATCTTGTAAGCGGGTAAATCTTTCATTCATTTCGCTATAAAGATGGTCAACCGTTGCCTTCATGACTTTCTATTTCCTATTTGGCTGTTAAAGTAACGTCATCTGATGATTCTCCAGCCAATGTTTTCTTTCGTCTTAATCGTCGTTCAATTGGTACATCCCATTCTTGACAGAGATTAAGTCCTTTTTCCAGTGACTCAGTTATCAATACTTCCCTTTCATCAAGAAAATAATTTTGAAGAGCTTTTAAGCTCTTAGAAACTCTAGAGAGGTGTCGCGTTTCCTTTGGGGTATACTCGAGTTTATTATGCTTTAACAATAAAGAAAACCTTCATTAACAGTCGTGGAGAATATTTGACTTGTCAATAAAAGCGATTAAGTTTATGCCATGAAATCTGTAGTCAAAATACGGCTTCATTTTAGAAAAGCTGCTCTCAATAATAGTATATTTCTCGCGAGGGCGCCACAGGCGCTCGAGCCTTTGTAAGTTGGTTTTCATGGCGCGGAGAGGGGCGAAAAGTGGACGAATAGTTCCACTTTTTGCCGCGCTCCTAGCCGTGAAAAAGAAATTGTATGCGTCCTATAGAAAAGTTTATTATATTTTATCATTTGTGTAAAACTTTAATTCTCTAATTGAAAATTATTTTTTTCTTTTTTAAATTAAGTTTTAAATTTTTTCCTTCAATGCCGAATGCTAAATTGCGCCCTTTGTGAGTGGCGCCCCTGGCACGTGCCATGTCTGCCATACAGTAGATACGCCTCTGATTATATTCAATTGTAGGTAGCAAGTCCTGGAGTGAATAATTTCTGGTGAAGGGGAAACTTATATCTGCAAAAGTACATGTTTGTAAGTAGTTCATTAGTTGGAACATCTAATTAGTCTAAAATGCAATCAATACATAAAATTAGCATAAAATGCAATCATACTTTTACCTTGCAGGATCTTATTGTAGAGCAAGGGAATCAAATAAAGGCCCTGCTTACGGAGGTTCGTGTATTTATGTAAGAAATAATATTGATTCTACCTTCTTGTCAGAATTCAATTTATATGCAGTTGAAAAAGTTTTTGAAATAACAGTTGTACATCTTACTACGCTCAAAATTATCTTACTTTGCATCTACAGACCTCCAACAAAGCAAGCTTTAGATTATTTCCATTTCGTAGAAAATCTAGAGATAACTCTGAACAAAATTAGTAATCTCTCTTTTAAATCCATTGTTGTATGTGGAGATTTCAATATTGATTTTCTGAGCGAATCCCACGAAAAAGAGCAGTTTCTCAACTTTTAACGAATAATCTAGGTTACAGTGACCACGATGCACAAATTCTTACAATTACTAATAACATGAATACTGACACAATAAATAAAACACGCATGTGCCGAGCATTTACTACAGTTAACATAAAGTTATTTACGGACTACTTGCTGAAAGAATCTTGGATCACAAAAGGAATTAGAACATCGTGTAAAAACAAACGTACTCTCTACTTTATTTCTAAACGTCATGACGTATCTCAAGATTTCCTTATCTACTTTAAAAAATACAAAACATTGTTACGAAAAGTCATAAGGCAGGCTAAAATAATGAAAAACGATCAGCATATTTTGAACTCAAATAATAAAACAAAATCAATGTGGAATATAATAAAAAATACTACCAAATCAACTAGAAAACCCGTAGAGAATGTTGTTTTAAAATATAACGATATAAATGTGAACGATCCGGCAACAGTGGCTAATCTCTTTAACCAATACTTTTCGAGAATTGCTGCCGATCTCACTAAGGGTCTTCAGGCACAAAATTCAAAAACAGACAGTTCACCCAAAATTTTAGACACAATGTTCGTTTCCGAAACTTCTTCCTATGAAATTCTCAAATAATCGGTAAACTAAAAAATAAATATTCATCCGGTTTAGATGAATTCCCGGATTCTTTGTTAAAGACTTGTGCGTATGCCATTATACACCCGTTAACTCACATATTTAATGCATCTTTATGCTCTGGAACGTTTCCAGATATTTTCAAAACAGCTAAAATTAAGCCGCTTTTAAAAAAGGCAACAAAAATGAAATTCAAAATTATCGGCCCATTTCTCTTCTATCAGTTTTTTCAAAAATTTTAGAGAGACTTTTTTACGTACGAATAGAAACCTTTCTCACTAAACACGACGCGCTTTCAGATTGCCAACATGGATTTAGAAAATCAAAATCAACGGAAACAGCTATATTTTCTTTTCTTAAAGATGTCGCCTCATCATTGGATCAAAATCAGAAACCTATTGGATTATTTTTATATCTCTCAAAAGCTTTTGACGTCATTGATCATGACATTTTACTTTCCAAATTACCTTCATATGGAATTCGTGGTATTGCTCTAGATTGGTTATGTTCGTACCTTAAACAACGATCTCAGAGAGTTGAAATACCTTACTGGAATGATGGAACATTACGTACGCACCTTTCCGACTCTTTGCCCGTTGCATGTGGAGTTCCTCAAGGATCGATTTTAGGCCCTATTCTGTTCCTACTTTACGTAAACGATATGCCCTCGAAGATTCGAAACGGAAGAACGGTTCTCTTTGCGGATGATACGAACATCCTTTGCAATAAAGAAACCGTAAATAGTACAATATCAGATGTTTCAAATTGGTTCCGAAATAACAAATTAATAGTAAACGAAAAGAAAACGGTTGTAATGCAGTTTTCCATTTCAAATAAGTGTACCATTGACTGATGTTAAGGCAACAAAATTTTTAGGTCTCTCAATTCTGTCAAACCTTAAATGGAACGTCCATTTAAATGAATTGAACACAAAATTAAGTTCATTATGCTACGCGTTCAGAATTCTTGCAAATTCAGTCAGCCTTCATACTGCTCGTTGTGTATACTTCGCGAATGTTCATTTCCCGCCTGAGATATGGCATAATATTCTGGGGAAATACATCTTATAGCTCCCAGACTTTTAGATTACAAAACGATTGTACAAATAATAACCAAATCCCACCCACGTGATTCATGTAAGTTCCTCTTCATTAATCTAGAATTCTACCATTACCGTGTCTTTTATTTACGAATCAGTGGTTTTGTAAAAATGACTTGCTCAAGGGCGGAATATATTTTCAGAAAATGCCAAAGTCTATTACTATAACACTCGACGTAGAAATCATATTCATCAGGTAACAGTATCAACAGCTCATTACAAAAATTCACATACAATACATGTACATTATTTTACAACACTTTGCCAGATGACACTAAACGATTAAATTCAATAGAAAAGTTTAAATCCCAGGTGAAATCGTTTCTGCTGCAAAAACTATACTGAGCATCACAAGAAAAGAACATTAATTTTAACAATGATACATAATGCATTATTTACCATTTGGACTGTATAAATAAGTATAATCAACTTGTAACAACTATTGTACTACAGCTTCCGGGTCAATGACCCCCATCTCGATCAGGTTTTTCGTCCAGTTTCCCTCATCCATTGAGCAAATGCTGAGATGGCCCCTTGTTTTGCTTCTGGACATAAATGTAACTTCATTTTCTGTGCACGTCTTCTAGAATTCAGTGGGAAATACAATTATTTAAATTATCGTTTCCATGTTGTCGCGGCAGGAAGTAATAAGAGCCAAAATTTATTGCTTATTTATCTTTGAAAAACAAATTTATTGCTTTTTATCCTTGAAAATAGATTTTATTAAATGGGAGTTTTTTTTTCTCCCTTTCAAAAATTCAAAATTTAAGTAGTATTAGACTTAGTGTAGGGATCACAGAATTTTGAAAATGTGCACACAACTCACTTTTCCCCATAGCACGTCATACGCAGTTTTTAACTGTTTTTGATTAATGAACATAAGAAATCTGGAGCAATACCACGGATTCCATATGAAGGTAATTTTGAAAGTAAAATGTCATGATCAATGATGTCAAAGGGTTTTGAGAGATCTAAAAATAATCCAAAGGTGCCTCATTTTGATCCAATGATGAGACGACATCTTGTAGTTGGTAATTGTCACCAATGAAACAATGGTAAAACAGACCTTTCTTATGAAGGGCAAATGAAATTATGTCTCTAATAGTTGCAACAGAAGTAATTAAGATATTAATGCACAATTTCAAATTGACTTTCTCAAGATATGCTGATAAAACAGAATTTTATGAAGTGTACTTCTGTGTTTTCCTCATATGAACAATCAAACTGAACAGTTATATGTCTATATTTACCCATATCTGTCTGCCTGTATCTCTTTCTCTCTCTGTGTGTCTATCTCTCTCTCTCTCTCTCTCTTGCGCACTAGAGATAAATAGAGAGAGAGGGAGAGACAGAGACTGTAAGAGAGAGATGGACAGACAGAGAAAGATTTATTTTATCTTTACTGGTCTTACGTGAAGAATTTCCTTCAGCTTCATTACTGGTCACATTAGAGATATGATTCACACCAATACGTTCAGCTTCTTCTATAGCTAATACATAATGCAACTCAACAAATATCATTGTAGCTTTGGCTCCATCCAAGTCCATTGCAGACTTGTATATGGTGACTGGCAACGTCTTATGAAACATAAAATAACAGCAACTAGTATACACTACACTTTCATAAATCTGAAATTGTCATAAACTGTAAATCAACGCCACTTTGTAAACTGGGGCAACTGCCAGTTTTTGAAAATTTTGTCGTGTTCTCTGTCGAACCTGTTCTCAAAAACAGAAACATGAAAGACTTCATAGCAGAGCACGGAAATCGAAGCTCAGGGTTTTTCAGTCTGATTACTCGTTTAAAAGCTTTTTCCGAGTTTTTTCTGACTTCTTAATAGTCTACAAAAGTGTTTCACACTATCCATCCAATAAATAAAAACAAAACTTCTTTTGGCAACAACAACTACTAAAAACTCTTTCAGCACATGCCATGCATGTGAAATATTCAATTTTTGGCACTAGTGCTAAAAGTGAGACAACACTTGAGTGTTCTCATAAATCTGTGAATGCAACAAAGAAATCAAATACTTTTATCGGACCAGAAGGACCAAAATAATCAAAAAGACCAAAAGGACAGGACAAATTGACAAAAAGACCCGAAAGGACAAAAGGACAATAAAGAAAAAATGGACAAAGAGGACAAGTCACTAAAGCTGTCTAAGAAATAGTGTGGGGAATTGAAAAATGTTTTAAAATACAAATAACAAAAATACAACCAAAATCAAAGCATATATCTTATTTTATTTTACTTGTAGGTACTTTACTTTACTCCAGCATATTGGCCTTATCTTGCAACCTTTCTCACTCACAAAATAAAAAATCATTTTTACCCTTTTTATCATAAACATGTATTTTTTTTCATGTAGCATATAACTCCCTCTCAGATCCACTATTTGAGTTTAATATTTGGTAATGTGTTATTTTTCGGAATTTTTTCTTGCCTCATAATTTTTATTTTCAAATTGCTAATTTTTCTTTTTTGTGAATGGTAGTGTGATTTAATAGATTTAACAAACACTAAAATAAACATTCTTAATAACATTGATTGTTTTTCCTTATAAACAAAATTTTAATTTTCATCCTAATAAATATATTAAATATTGAACATTCTTAGAATCACAAAATAATTTGCCATAAAATTGTATATTAATGATAACAAGTTAATTTAAATAACTTAACATCAGTCAATGGTACACTGTTCATTTTCAACGGGGCACATAATTGTTTATTTGAAATGGAAAACTGCATTAAAACCGTTTTCTTTTCGTTTACTATTAATTTGTTATTTCGGAACCAATTTGAAACATCTGATATTGTACTATTTACTGTTTCTTTATTGCAAAGGATGTTCGTATCATCCGCAAAGAGAACCGTTTTATCCGTTTCGAATCTTCGAGGGCATATCGTTCACGTAAAGTAGGAACAGAATAGGGCCTAAAATCGATCCTTGAGGAACTCCACATGCAACGGGCAAAGAGTCGGGAAGGTGCGTACGTAATGTTCCATCATTCCAGTAAGGTATTTCAACTCTCTGAGATCGTTGTTTAAGGTACGAACATAACCAATCTAGAGCAATACCACGAATTCCATATGAAGTTAATTGGGAAAATAAAATGTCATGATCAATGACGTCAAAAGCTTTTGAGAGGTCTAAAACTAATCCAATAGGTGCCTCGTTTTGATCCAATGATGAGGCGACATCTTTAAGAAAAGAAAATATAGCTGTTTCCGTTGATTTTGATTTTCTAAATCCATGTTGGCAATCTGAAAGCGCGTCGTGTTTAGTGAGAAAGGTTTCCATTCGTACGTAAAAAGTCTCTCTAATATTTTTGAAAAGACTGATAGAAGAGAAATGGGCCGATAATTTTGAATTTCATTTTTGTTGCCTTTTTGAAAAGCGGCTTAATTTTAGCTGTTTTGAAAATATCTGGAAACGTTCCAGTGCATAAAGATGCATTAAATATGTGAGTTAACGGGTGTATAATGGCATACGCACACGTCTTTAACAAAGAATGCGGGAATTCGTCTAAACCAGATGAATATTTATTTTTTACTTTACCGATTATTTTGAGAATTTCATAGGAAGAAGTTTCGGAAACGAACATTGTGTCTAAAATTTTGGGTGAACTGTCTGTTTTTGAATTTTGTGCCTGAAGATCCTTAGTGAGATCGGCAGCAATTCTCGAAAAGTATTGGTTAAAGAGACTAGCCACTGTTGCCGGATCGTTCACATTTATATCGTTATATTTTAAAACAACATTCTCTACGGTTTTCTAGTTGTTTGGTAGTATTTTTTATTATATTCCACATTGCTTTTGTTTTATTATATGAGTTCAAAATATCCTGATCGTTTTTCATGATTTTAGCTTGTCTTATGACTTTTCGTAACAATGTTTTGTATTTTTTAAAGTAGATACGGAAATCTTGAGATACGTCATGACGTTTAGAAATGAAAGAATGAATTCGCTTGATTTTTCAAGGTGTCCTAATCCCTTGTGTTATCCAAGAATTGATTTTCCGTGAAATATTTAATTTTCGTTTTTGAAGAGGAAAGCAAGTGTTAAAATGAAATGAAAGTTTGCAATGCGACGAAAACGACATGCGTTCCGAGACACCTAAATTCGTCTTTCGAAATAAGATACTGCAACATCCGATAATGCGTACGATGGCGATGATTATTGTTCTGAGATCCTTATACTGCCAGAATATACGAAAAAGTAGTCTTTCAGAAGGTCCATAGTTATTCTGTAGCGAAAAAATTTGAGAGAATTTTAGTGTCCTTTTGGAAGGACAGTAGGCATCTAGCCTTTTTCATCTATCTCACATTCATGTGCTCGTTAGTGTGAAAGCCGAAATAAGTGAGGGTTACCTACTAAATATTCCAATAACAATAAGAAACATATATTTTTATTAAAAAGTGGTAAATATTAAATCTCTCATTCTATAACTAAGGAGACTCTTATATCTGTGCATAAGAGGCTGTTTTGCAAGATCAAACGTTGTACATGTTATTTGAATTAATTTGTAAAAAGAAAACGTTGGAATATTCTTCTCCCCCATACGTCATATACAGTTGTTACAGTCTTTTGACCAAATAAATCAAATCAAATGATTCATTATTGACATTGATTTTTTACTCTATCTCTTAAGTGTGGTGTGCTAACCTTCCTCCAGGCTAGTCGCAAACTATTCCACGGCCTGTGATAACCAACCTCCAAGTATGGTTGTTTAGTACATTTTGACTTCGTAATTTAACTTTCCAAAGTAGAGGTTTAACAAATATATCAATATCAGAAGGAAGACAAATAAATGGTGTGTCTATAGATACAAGCAATCAAACATATCATAACTAAACTGAATGGCGCACAAACTAAAAACCACCGAATGGTGCCAACTTCTATCTCCTCTTCTGCCCAATAAATGTTTCGTCAATCAATTCCCTAAATTAAATAGAAATAGGGAAGGTATTACATTATGTTAAAATTATTTTTTAATTTCTATTTTCATTTTTAATCCAAGAGAAAATATAAATTTATCTTAGTCCATTAACTTTTGTAAAATGTAATGTGGAAAATTGTCAATCATTATTTAGTCCCCAATGATCATGAGTCTGTTTAAATCTTCCGAGCTTGATCTCACGAATAAGATAACAAAGTTAACAAAACGTAAAATAATAGTAAAACAACTGTGACCTCAATGCATTCAATTTTCAGGTGTAGATTACATAACTTCAGGAATTAAATCCATTGTTTGTTAATAAAATACGATGTTACGTTAATGTGCGTTGACATGGACTGGGCATATCTTCTGATTCATCATTTGCTTTTTCCTGCAGGAGCGGGCCATGCTTAGGAATACAACGTAGCTATCGTAAACTTGCTAAAAGATGCTGGGCCACAGTATTTCTATCTGTGGACATAGACGTTTGCGGCCAAACCGCCCGGAATGAAGAAATAGACATCATCCCAACATTTATTCTTTACAAAGACCAAGTTAGTATGACAATTCAACGCTTTTTGTATTTTTCTTTCATATCACCACGAACGTCACGGACAGGGGAATGGGGATATGTCCCAAATTGTTTCAAATACTCCCAGAACTTTTATCCTAATTTCATTTTTTCTACTGAAGACACATTGAGTTTAATGTATTATTAAAATATTCATTCCTTTTATAACATTCAGACAGTCAATCGATTACATGCTATGCGGCCGTATAGTTAAACATACAGAAGCGTGAAAAGGAATATTCTGAAGATGCTCACAAGCTGCCGCGTGACAATAATGTCTGCATCTCCGGATCCATCGAAAAGGACTCACAAAATATACATTCCCGACTACTGTTCTGTTGTCACCACCACCGTCTCTATGGCCGTAGTCGTCTACTACGTTTGCTGTCGGAGTATATTATTGAATTCTCGTACAGCGGCGTCAGATCCTGACATGTTTTAAAACCTCTCCCCCGCTACAATAAATCAAATAAAAGTGCCGATTCATTTACTATAATTTCGGCGAGGTACACTCTTGTTCGCCAGGTTTCCGTGATTCATTCAGCAAAAACTGAGATGGCCCCTTTGTATCAATCAGGCGTTCCTGTGCGTCACTTAATGTGTTTCGCTGATTTCTGTTTTTGCTAGACACTGTAGGATTATGGCAATATTTTATTATTTCGTCAGTAATACTATAAAATAAAATATGATTGTTTGCTGTTGCAAATACCTTTTGTATTAAATGAGAGTAAAGAGGACGGTTAGAGATTTTAGTGCATCAAGATGGAGAAGGCAATATTTGTACCTCATAATACGTCATTTACTTCTTTTGACTATTTATTGCCGCCACATAAATTTAAATCGAATTCAAATAAAACGAAATGTGTCATTGACTCCCATGCACACATATTTTAATTTGTACTATCGACTGCGCATTTCAGGTAATTATCGACACCATAGTCGGTCCAGATCTATGTCACCTTTGGGATGCCGTTGTGGAAAACAGCTCCGGTTACTTCGACGAGGGCGACGACGACGACGATGATAGTGACGATGACAGGAGATAAGTGTTTCCCTTTCATTTGAACTGATTGTCTCGTCATCTTTAACATTACATTTTCTCCTCCTCATTAAAGATTCCACCAAGTTACCCATATATTTGTTTATCATAATGATAACAAATTTTTCTGTGTTGCAGGGAACGCCATGATGAACACACACCAGCGTAATTTTCAAAAGTGTCTTAGTGTTTGTATTTTTTAAATCATGTTTTCGGTTTCTTTTTTATCAAAATTTTTAAACATTTCTTCAAAACGTAATTTTTCGGTTTCTGTTTTGTATCAAAATTTCTGAAAATTTCTTAAAAGATTGAATCTTTCTTGTCTCTATTTCACTTAGGAAACTTTTGGCTTACCACATGGATAACATCATGCCATATTCATTAAAAAACAGACCAAATGGAAATCCATATAATTTTTTCGAGTAGAAAAAAAGTGTCAAAATACAAAGGCTGCTTTTTTTATTTTTTTTACACACACAACATCGGTCTTTAAAAATCGCGCGTTTTCTTTGGTATTATTAGGTAACAAAATTCAAAATTTAGTAAAAGAGACAAGAAAGATTTATTCGAGCCATAGGCCTACTGGGGAAAGGGGGCTCGTAAAACATACCCTTAACGAGTGCAGAGTCACACCTCTTGGTCACTTGGAAGATGACTCATATTTGGACGGTGATATGCATCAACCGGCTATGCGACATATATTGAAAGTTTTGAGATAATGGTGCTCAATTTTTCTTTTTACATTCTCATCTCTAGAAACTCTAATATAATTATTTCTGACTTGATAATCACTTAAATGACAATATTGTATAACTGCGCACAGTATAGAACAGACGACTACTTAGGAAGGAAGTTGGTAATGACACGTCAAGCAGGCGATATCACGTGCCCACGTCGCATCTTTCAGAGGTCTCCCATGACCTTGATAACGTTCGCCAACAGAATAATGTCAACAAAAGGTCATCTCCGTTCGTGCGGCGTGGGGCGCAGAAATCTTCCCTGTTCACTGAAGCGCCGAACTACACCAACATGAGAGTAAGAATATCTGGCGCTCACCTGCATAGTGCTAAATTAATTACAGCAGTTGCGGAGATCTGGGTTTATAGCCGGTTGTTGCGAAACAAATTCCCTGATGTAACTAATGGCGTTTAGAGTTTTCATTAATTGCAAGGCTATTTTTGCAGATTTAGCGCCAAAAATTTGCGTACACTTAGTGCATGATCCAATGCAAATGATGGCGTCAGAATCTCATTATTTTTTTAAATGACGCTTAGCCGGTTGATGATACCGTCCATTTAATGGCAGTTCGGGAACACAGCTACTCAAATGCTTAGATAACCTGAAGCACAGCAGTTGCTTAATGACTACCGTCTATGGGTGGCAACGCGCCTCTAAAAGTAATTATAACATACTATTTAAAAAAAGGTGTAAATGTTTGTATTTGTGAAACAATGGTCAGTAAACTAGCTATGAACTACAAAATTTAAAAGCTAAGTTTTCTATTACAGTTAGTATTTATTGTAAATCTGGAGGATTTTCTTCCAGGAGAGGTTCCATTACAATTTTGTGTTTAAGAGCTCTAAAGTTCCTAAAACTGTCTCAGCAGCTCAGATAATTATTTAGCACGCTTTAATTTGAACGAAGTTGTAATACAGGAGGTGCATTCTATTTTTCAAAAGTTGTTTACATCCTCTTAATTGAATGTGGCGACATTTTATTGTTACTTTGTAAATTTTGTAAATAACTTAATATATACAAAAATCATGCATCATTATAATTTTTATCGTAGATATACTAAGAAGGAAATTGGCAAATAATTTGATAGAAAACCGACAAATTTCCACGAAATCTAGACATTTAAAACAATAAGTCAAGTGAAAAAAGAGCTTTGGACACGTGACCACTTGTTCTTATCAACTGGTTTAGTATCAAAAACATTAAACTAAAAATAAAGTCAAATCACGCTGATTACTATTAACCGAGTGAACGTATAGTAGTCGTCATTTGTTGATTAGATCATTTGCGAAACCGACTACAGAATAATTACAAAAATAGGATATATTTCGCATCGAGAGGTACAGTTGTTGGGCGAATTTTGCGAGTGTTTTCTAGAGTGCATTTAAAAGCGAAGTTTAGTGAATGTAAATAAATAAACGCAATATTCAGTATTTATCTGGCACAAGTGTCCGTTTGCAAGAACTTCAGTGTTTTTAAATATAAGTTGTGCATTAACGTTAAGGTGGTGAGCAGGATATTATTAAGTTTGGGAAAATTTTCCAAATAGTGCAAATGTAGTATAGTTAATTCTATTTTTTTCTACAGTTCACTCTTTTCTGGCAAGAAAATCAGAGGATTAGCTAGATACTTTTTAATAATCATAGATAATACCAGGAGTTAGAAATTTCAGTTAATTTCTCGCACTAGTTTTGTTTCAACTACTTAAGACGGCATGGTTTCATTCCATGGAGTCGCTTTAAAGAGTGCCATAGAAATCTCTACGATGGGCAAGGCCAACAGTAATTGTCTGTCTGTACATTCAGGTGAGATTCGTGTAAGTGTAAATATGTTTTGGTCATCCGTGTTCTCAATCAATGTAAAGATGAAAGTAACTATTTCGCAAATAACTTCGTTATTTTATATTGCAATATCAACAGCTCATTACAAAAATTCACGTACAATACATGTTCATTGTTTTACAACACTTTGCCAGATGACATTAAATGATTAAATTCAATAGTAAAGTGTAAATTCCAAGTGAATTCGTTTCTGCTACATAACTATTTCTATACAAGTAGAGAATACACTGAACATCACAAGGAAAGTAACATTAATTTTAACAGTGTTGTTTAATGCATTATCTACCATTTGAACTGTATAAATACAAACAACCTGGAACAAGTATTGTACTGCAGTCTCCAGTTCAACGACGCCCATCTCGGTCAGATTTTTCGTCCAGTTTCCCTGATCTATTGAGCAAATGCTGAGATGGCCCTTTGTTTTGCGTCTGGACATAATTGTAACTTCATTATTTGTGCACGTCTTCTAGAATTTACTAAGAAATATAGTTATTCAAATTATAGTTATCATGTTTCGGCAGGAAGTATTATTCCTTGAGGATGGACATGATGGATAAGAGCCCAAAATTTATTGCTGATTTATGTTTGAAAATAGATTTTATTACTTCGGAGCGGTTGTTTTTCTTTTTTCTTCTGTATTCAAAATTGAAGTACTATATGGCTTAATGTAGGGATCACAGAATTTCGAAAACGTGCCCGTCGAGGTGGGTTGGTCCACGTCCTGACGGGGGGGGATCCAGGGATGCAGAGAGGGCTCTCAAGTATTCTTTTCTTTCACCAGACATTTTTCTTCTCCCCATATATCATTCTCGTTCCTTATTACATCCTTTCTCTTTTCTTCTCCCTCTTCTATTTCACTGGCCCCTCTGTGTGCTGAACGCCCACCCATGTGTTTGCCGTGCATGGCGACCCGTGTCGGAGGGAATGTATGTCCTGGCGGTTGAGGGTCCTGTCTGTTTCCCAATTACTCTCCTCGTGCTACTTCTTTCTTGGTATCTAGGGATACGTGCTCTTACGTATTTTTGGGGAACATTCCCTGTAGGTCTCAATACACTTGCTTTGGCTACGGACTCTTCTAGACGGGCGGTCGGGAGCTAACCCACTCCCGATCAACCGGCTTGGACTAGGTCTTGTACTGAACTCCAGGGTGAGCGGGGGGATCCACGGCGGGGCAGCGCTGTGACATCTCCTACTATATCTCTGTGCCAACCCTGGCACCCCAGTGGGTGTCCCTGTTGGACTCCATGGTAGGTGGGGAGCACGGAGATGAACCGCCTTCTACTCTATGGAGCAGAAAATAAACCCCCCGCCCTCCTCCGCAAGGAAGAGGAGATATTTTGATGGAACTATAGATTTGAATAGTTTTTTTGCAAAAGATGATCAACCGAAGAAGCCCCGTTTCCTCCTCATGGCATGCGCCGAGGAAGGGAAAACTTTTAAAAGCATAAGTGCTGTCCGTCTGGCGCGAGCCATTGAAGACGAGTTTGGTAAGCTCCAAGCAGTCGTGCGACAAAGAAATGGTACCATTCTATTTGAAGCACGCACCGACGAACAAATTGGAAAAATTCAAAAAACCAAGCAGATTGCCGGCATCCAGGTGGTAGTCACGAATCGCCCGACTTTGAACTTGTGCAAAGGCGTGGTAAACCACGAGGACTTTGCTTCTGAAAGTGATGAAGATCTGTCCAATTTCTTTGAGAGTTTTGGAGTCACTGAAGTGTATAGGATCAGACGGAAGGAGCAGGGGAAATTAATCCCCACTTCGACCCTGATCCTTACATTTGACCGTCCGTCCCTTCCGGAAAAAATAAGTACTGGTTTTACACCTCCGTGTGCGACAATATGTTCCGAACCCTTTCGCTGTTTCAACTGCCAAGGTTTGGTCATACTCAGCAACGCTGCATGTCGGTTAGCGCAGTATGCGGGAAGTGCGGAACACCAGCGCACGACCCACAACCCTGCGACAGACCACCGCACTGTCTTAACTGTGAAGGCAACCATGCAGCCAATTTCAACCAGTGTCCAATCTATCTCCGTGAAAGGGAAATCCAAAAGATACGAGTGACAGAAAAAGTTTCTTTCCCTGAGGCGAAGCGTCGATTCCAAGCAAGGAATCCAGTAGACATGTCACGATCCTTTTCCAGCACTTTAAAAGCTAGGCCCCGGTGGTAACGTGAGCTGCCAAACCCAATGCACTCCAGCCCCAGCAGCGCATTTCTCCTGCCAGGTTGCTCCTATAGGCTTCCTGAAGATACGGCCTGTATCCAAGGGGGAAAAGTTATTATTCCAACCAAATACAAAATAAACAGCAAAAAACTCCAGCCACCGAAAACTTCTACTGAGCTCCCTATAGAAACTGATTCCAATCAGAAATCGACACCAACTCAAAATCCGTCGCCGAAGTCTCGTCCTCCTCCCATGCCGAGACTCACATGGAAGATCTTCCAACCCTTCTAGATCTCGATCACCTGTGTCAAAACACCGGGACACCCCCCTGACACAGGCGACCTTATCCAGCAGCAGTCAGGACGACTCTGCTGTGGATGAGGAGCACCTCAAGAGCTCTTCTTTTTCGAAGGTGAGAAAGAAAAAGAAGGCACCAAAGAAATAATAATTTCCTTGAATGGCTCTCTCATGGAACTTGAACGGTTTTCGCATACGTTTAGAAGAATTGAAGCTCATACTCTCCCGCCACAGACCATTTATAGTATGTCTCCAAGAAACTCACCTTCTTCCTAACCACCCCCTCTGCCTGCGCGGATTCCAAACCTATCGGTTTGACCAAGATGCCGGACTTCGTGCTCACGGAGGTGTCGCGGTTCTTATCCGAGACCATCTGTTTTCTGAGGAACATATCGTTCGAACCGACCTTCAAACTGTATGCGTCCGTATATATCTGCCGTCCTTTTCATTGACGGTGTGCAATATATACATTCCTCCTGGCCAAGCCGTGTCACAAGAGGAACTTGAAGAAGTTGTTTCTCAGCTGCCCGCCCCTTTTCTTATTGTGGGTGACTTAATGCCCACAATCCCGCCTGGGGTAGCACGAGGTCATGCCCCAGAGGTACTATTATCGAAAATATTATTGACCAGCAGAACCTAATTCTTCTGAACTCTGGGGAAAATACACATTTTTCCACAGCGTCAAACACTTTCTCGTCAATAGATCTGGCACTCTGCAGTCCATCTCTATCTACCATCTTAGAGTGGACTGTTCTCGATGACTTACATGGGAGTGACCACTTTCCTACCATGGTACGCTTTAATATTCCTAGTTTAGACGCTACCCGTTCACCGCGCTGGGTAATCCATCGAGCTGACTGGAATACATTCAGCGAGGAAATAAACATTCCAGAGAACCGTTCAAGTAACGTTGATGCCTTAGTCGCCCAAGTCACTGACGCCGTTCTTCGCGCAGCCACCATTGCAATCCCGAAGTCTGCGTGCTGTCCACGACACATCCCTGTGTCTTGGTGGAATAAGGACTGCTCTAGAGCGGTCAGCGCCCGAAAAAAGGCACACGCACGTCTTAGACATTATTAAACTGTGGACAACCTTATCGAATACAAAAGATGTAGGGCGAAGGCAAGGAGAATAATTGTAGTGAGAAAAAAGGAATCGTGGAGAGCATACGTCTCCTCCCTGAACTGCCACACGCCACCACGCCTGGTATGGAGAAGAATCCGCCAGATAAAAGGACACTCTTCTCCAAACACGGTGCCATGTCATCTCAAAAATGGTGGAATGATCACTTCTCCAGATGAGATTGTAGAGGAACTTGCCACGTACTATGAACAGATGTCAAGCTCGGCGAACTACGCTCCTGATTTTCTATTGATCAAAGAGAGGATGGAGTGTCGTCCACTGGAATTCTCCTCCAGAGAGACTGCCGATTACAACATCCCTTTTTCCATGTCGGAATTGCGCTGCGCTCTTGCATTGGCGAAAAGAACTGCCCCAGGTCCTGATGGGATACATAATCTAATGCTACATCTTCCTGATGAGGCAATGCAATTCCTTCTCCTCTTGTTTAATCGTATCTGGGAAGAGCACACCATTCCTGTTCAATGGCGAGAAGCCATAGTCATTCCAGCTTTGAAGGACGGAAAAGATCGGTCGTTGCCATCGAGCTACCGACCCCTCGCTCTCACCAGCTGCCTGTGGAAAGTATTGGAACGGATGGTAAGCCAGCGCTTGGTCTGGACCCTGGAGCGCAGAAACCTGCTCACACCAATCCAGTGCGGCTTCAGGAAACACCGGTCAACCTTGGACCATCTTGTCACTTTGGCAAACTCGAAATATCAACCTCTTTCGTCCTGAGACAACACCTTGTGGCCGTACTATTTGACATAGAGAAGGCCTACGACACCACCTGGAGGTATGGCATTTTGCGAACCCTGCACTCGTGGGGATTAAGGGGGAAGCTCCCCTTATTCCTCCAAAATTTTTTATCGAACAGATCATTCCGAGTTCGCATTGGTGACAAACTGTCTAGCGGCCACCCTCTCGAAAACGGCATTCCCCAAGGGTCGGTGCTAAGTGTCACTCTGTTTGCCATTGCCATAAACAGTATAGCGTCGGTCGTGCGAGAACCAGTAACGGCATCGCTGTTTGTGGACGATTTTGCCATCTATTGTTCGTCCAGTAGCATCAGTGTGATCCAGAGGCAACTCCAACTGGTGCTCAACAAGCTCCATGAATGGAGCTTGTCAACAGGTTTTAAATTCTCGCCTAGTAAATCTACTGGTGTACACTTCTGCCGAATATATCACTTGCACAGCGATCCAGCTCTCTACCTGGGAGGGAATCCGCTTTCATTCGCCGACTCTGCCAGGTTCTTGGGACTTACGTTTGACAAGTCCCTAACGTGGCGTACTCACATCCGCACACTAAAATCGATATGCGTCTCCCCCCTCAATCTTCTTCGATTGCTGAGTGGTACGTCTTGGGGAGCCGACCGCACTACCCTATTGCGGTTATATAAATCACTCATCCGCTCAGTTTTGGATTACGGTAGTGAAGTGTATGGTTCGGCAGCCCCTTCCACTCTTCGGCCCATTAACACCATTCACCACGCTGGTATCCGCCTTGCAACAGGTGCATACCGCACCAGCCGAATTGAGTGCATTCTAACTGACGCTGGGGAGCCATCCCTGGAAAGAAGACGAGCTATTCTATTATCGTCCTATGGAGCTAAAGTGTCGGGTCTCCATAGCCATCCGTGTCGCCGCATTATTATCCACCCAAAATATGAATCATCGTACATACTTCGAACATCACTACCCCAGCCCCCAGGCATACGATTAAGAAATCTTTTGCGGGGACTTAATGTCGAACTTCCCACTCCTGTAAAGCCCCCAAGCGACCTGATCCCCTCTTGGAAGCTTCTGCTTCAAATTGACCTCAGACTCTCCAATCTTTCCAAACATATCGCTAGTCCTCTGGTTTACCAGATGCAGTTTCAGGCTATGAGGGAAGTCTGTCCCGACCATCTATTCTTATATACAGATGGTTCATCGTGCAACGATGCAGTGGCATGTAGTTTTTATTGTATCAAGACCACCAAATCATATCGACTACATTCCCAGTGCAGTGTATTTACTGCTGAGATGTATGCAATTCTGGAGGCCCTGAAATACATCGAGTCAGCGAGGCTGCGGCGTGTTGTTCTCTGTTCTGACTCTCTCAGCTCCCTTCAAGCAGTCCACGCCCGTCGTCAGACTACCTGATAAAATCAGTTCAGAACCTCATTCATCGTCTTCGGTCTTGCCACTATGACCTGGTCCTTGATTGGGTTCCAGGCCAGTGAACATCACAGGGAACGAGCTGGCCGACCGAGCGGCGAAATCAGCGACCCGTAGGATACACATTGACATCCCTGCTGTACCATTGTCGGATGTTAAGGCTTCGTTGAAACGATCCGTACTTAGAGCGTGGCAAACAGAGTGGCACAATACTACTTTTAAACTTAGCGCGATTAAGAATTCCGTAAATCCTTGGCGCTCCTCATCCCGCTTCTGTAGGCGCGAGGAAGTAATTTTAACCCGCCTTCGTATTGGGGGGTCTCTTTTCCAGAACTCTTTGGCATTCCGTAACCTCCTTCGAGGAAAGTCCTCCATCTGGACACATGCCGGACGGTTCTTTCTGTGGAACACGTCCTGCTGCATTGCACAAAATTCGATGACAGCCGACGAAGACATAGCCTGGGCAACTCGCTACGGAGGTGCTTGGGGACGACGATTCTGCACTCTCAAAACTCTTTTGTTTTTGAGAGAAACTGGAATACGTAATTTTATTTGAGTGGCATGGACAATATCTTATGTAGTTTGTTTTGTGGCCCCTTTACAGCCAATTTTACATTTTATGATAAATTTTACGAGTCTGTTATATTTTCCTTCTGCCTTATTTAGTCGTACACTATTGCGGGATTCATGCCCTTTTTAAGTAATGTTCATGCTTTTAATTAGCGGGTAAGTTGCTTTTGCAAACTTACTCAATCTACCCTTTTAAATACTTTGACATGGGCGCCAATGACCTTGGCAGTTGAAGCGCCCTCTAAACACTAAATAATCAATCAATCAATCGAAAACGTGCACAGTATGCACTTCGCCCCCATAGCACGTCATACGCAGTTTTAAGATGTTTTTGGCGAAAGTGAATAAGTAAATAAGTGAATAAGCGAATAAGTCAATAAGTCAGTAAGTAAATAAATAAGTAAATAGTAAATAAATAAGTAAATAGTAAATAAATAAGTGAAAAAGTAAATAAATAAGTAAAAAAGTAAATAAATAAGTAAGAAAGAAAATAAGTAAGTAATTATGTAAATCAATAAAAAAAACCTTCAAACTTACAGTCGCTAAAGTTACAGCAGAGGATGCGGAAGAATGGCTGGTCCAGAAATGATTCGTAGAAAAAGAAATTTTGTTCAACATCTTGTACTTAGTTCGACTTTTCTTCACAGACACCGTATAGAAGGCATTTTTAATTAAAAAGTAATTTAACTGCATATTTATGCATAATTTTGATTTTTAAATTTGCGTTACGATGTTTATAGATACATTGCAATAGTATAGAAACACGTTTCGTTAATTAACAGTAATAGTGAGTAGTGCTTTTACTCAATTCTAATGTTAACTACAGTCTAATTGAAACTGAAATGATGGAAGGCGTTGTCATTGTCAACAATAGTATTTATTTCAAAAATAGTAGCTTTCGATGGCTTAGCCATCCTCATCAGTGTTCTGATACACGAAAAATATAAAAGTAGAATTAACATAGTTACCTAATTTAAAAAAAATCTAAAAATAAGAAATGAAAGGAGCAGAATTAAAGAAAAGAAAGAATGAAAGAAAGAAGGGGGTGGAGGATTAGATCTTTATAATATAAAATAATTTACATAATTTAAAAACATCTTAAGAAATGAAAGGAAAAGAATTAAAGGAAAGAAAGAAGGGAACGGAGAGTTAGATCTTTTTGTAAAATAATAGTTTTTTTAATTTAAGAAGAAAATGAATGAAAATATACATGTACAATTAGAAAAGAAAGAATAAAAGTAAGTTGAGCCGTTTCTTACCTGCTGTCTGGGAGTCACAAAAACGACTACGCGGTTCCGGCGGGCCTAGCAGCTTAAGTACCGGCTGTGTGGTGGAGGAGGAGGGTTAATGGCCTGGGTGCGGTGTGCTGTGTTGTGTCACCCCCGAAGAGTGTGGTGTGAGGGTGGTGTCAAAAAAGTAATTTTAACAGAGGGGAGGGGTTGTAGTTTATGTTTACATTCAGTAGGTTACTATTGAGATGAATGTGAAGGTTTTCCAATGTTAATCTGTTATGATATTGATTTTCTATTTCCAGTATATGAATGTCTATGTGTGGATTGAATGTGTGACCTGTCTGAAGTAAATGATTGGCAAAGTGAGATTTGCCGGTGTTGTGTTTCCAAGCGTGTATATGTTCTTTTATTCTTGTATTGAAAGTTCTGCATGTTTAACCAATATATTTTGCTTTGCAATCGTGGCAATTTTTTTTTTTTTTTTTTTTGAACTGATACTGGCTTTGTGTATATTGTGTGCGACTTTTCTGAAAATTTTCCAAAATATGGTAAGCAAGTGTACTTGTCTGATGTTAGTGTTACATTAGAGAGTGTTGTTTACCTCCTTCCATATTCCTTGGCAATCATTTTCTTTGTTTTAAAAATATTGATCATGATAGTTTTTCTTAGCCATTCTGATTTCTTTTGGTTTTTCGGTTTGTTTATAGGCTTTTGTTGGGGTTAACTTCCGTTTCCTGAATAATCTGTCTCTTTCTTGTATAATGTTAATCAGCTTATCTGTTACCCATTTTTATTGATGTTTCTATTTGTGGAGTTATTATGATGCTTTTTTTCTATTGTTTTGGTATTATTCCTGTATGTTGTTTTAAAAATGTTCACAATATTCTCCAGAAACTTATCTGCATTTGCATCTTCACAGTCATTCCAGTTATGATTCCTGATGTTAAATTCAATTGCTTGGTTATCATATATTTTAATAGTTGTGCTCTTGATGTCACTACTCATTTTTGAGGTGTTTATTTCATTGAGGTTATACTGAATAACTTTTGGGTAGTGGTAAGATTTTGTATCTAAGAGTGGCAGACCAAATTTCCTTAGCTTGTGACCTTACATAGATGTGATCAATTAGGGAGCTACATATTATTCCTTCCCTGATTTCCTTTTTTGTGATGTCTTCTATAGCATTAAAAAAACCGTTACTATATAGAAATAATTCATAATCATTTACTGTTTTGTTTTTTCTATTATATTGATATTGGTGTCTCCAATAATGAGTGTAGGATGTTCGTTGCAAGCTTCCACAAGAGTTTTCAATTTTTTCAAGAAAGATACGTTGTTTGTGTTGGGTGGTTTGTAAATTATGATTATTTCTGTAATAAATGAGTTTTGGCCGCTTAAATTGTGCCGGTTATGGCTTCAAATGGGTCAGCAATACAGTTTACATTATCAAATATTAGATTACTTTTGTAAAATAGTAGTATACTCTCTCCTGTTCTCGTTGTTCGTAGCGAGTAGCTTCTTTTATAACCTGCTAGGAAATAGGGTTCTACATCATGCTGTTTTATATTAACTTCTGTTACACAAGTAATGTCAAAGGAGATATTGTGTATGATGAGCAAAAGCTCTTTCCAGTGTCTTTTTAAAGTGCGTATGTTTGAATAGAAAACAGAATTTACCTTTTGTTGGATGACCTTCACCAGATTTTGTAAGATTCTTGCCACTGTTCCACGTCATCACATGCTTTAAAGTTTATTTGATGATTTCTTTTATAACTAGAATTCCAGTCCATTGTCAAAGTAATTGGTCCAATTCTAACAAATTTAGCATTTGTCCAGGCCCTTAACACTAGCGGCTGCATTGATGTTGCCATTGTCTTCCTTTCTCACTAATATGGTCCCATTTTTTACCCACACGTATTTAACGTATTTTAGCCTTGCTTGTATTCTCCGTTTTTTAGTAAATTCATATTTTCTGGCGTCAGGGCTTTGTTGAAATATAGGCGAATAATATATTGTAATAAAATAATAAATAATAAAATAATAATAATACATTTAAAGAAGCGAGAGATTAACATTTCACAATCAAGATATTTTCGTTTTCGAGTTATAGAAAACTTATTTGCAACGGAAAACGAACTGTAGATTTGATTTTGGCGATTTCATGGCCAAAACCTCTGAGAGCTAAAGTATGTTTTCTACGACGTCCAAAATATATTTGGATTATCTTTATAATGTTAGGGAGCTGGGTACATAAATTTAGAATAATGCACTGCTTAATTCTTTGAAATATAAATATTTTTCTACATAAACTTGGTTAAATTTTATCAATTCACAAAATTGACTTTAGGAAACTGTAGGGATTACTTCATATTAATTGACAACGTTTGTCATGAAGCATGGTGTTAATGCCATCTCATGCCCTCTACCAGAGAAAATTCATATACAGAGTCCGAATAACTGGAAAGGAAGAGCACATTTTTCTACGGACGCTTAACCTCCTCGAAATGAAGTTGCAACGTCACTATCACCACCATTATGTAAGTGTTCATCTCCATTTCTCTAAGTAATCAGTCTGACTTCAGATAGTTCAGTCGTATTAGTGAGAAGACAAATTGTATGCAAAGACGTTTTTCTTACGATTAACTGTGTTCCAGCCACTTCGACGGATTGCACTTCAAAGAATCTCCGTCTGTGTTTTATTGTACTAGTTAGTAAACAGAACTTGGGGTAGCAGGAAAAAGCGCTTTCCATCCGCCCGCATAGTGCTAAGTGGTGTCATTCGCCGCCGGGATGTTTGGTCCCGTAAAGTCGCTAGGTGAATCGCGACATGGACTATGGCAAAAGCGCTCGATTCACCTTTGTGGATCCAAACGGGTGGATCTCGGAGAGCGCCTAGGTCGGGACGCGTCCACCTCAACCGGAGGGGCGTGGCGGCACTCAGTGGCCTCTACACCAGAGTTGCTGAGTTCTGCACGCCCTCCGGTCGCCCGTTGACGCTGTGAATGTCCGTTGATCTTGCGCCTGCGGTCGAGATGGCGGGCAATGGCGATAGGAGCGGAGGCTGAGGGTTTCGCTCTGGTGGCGGAAGATTCAGCGGTGACGTGTGGAGCAGGGGAGAGCGGAGACCGCGGAGGCGACAGCAGGCGGCGGCGGCGACGGGGACGCGGCGACGCGGCGACAGCGGCGACAGCGGCGACGGCGAGCGGCGACGGCGGCGACAGCGGCGACGGCGGCGACACGGCGGCGACGACGGCGGCGACGACGCGCGACGACGGCGGCGACGACGGCGGCGACGACGGCGGCGACGACGGAGCGGCGACGACGGCGGCGACGACGGCGGCGACCGTGCAGCGGCGGAGACGCAGCGACGACGGCGGCGACCAGATATGTTCAGGTGAGGAAGGGCTTCTAAGATTATTGCAGGTAAACTGTCGAAGTATAATTAATAAACCATTGAGTTTTGGAACTTAGTTGATACATGTGATCCAGATATGTATAGGGACAGAATCGTGGTTAACAGATGAGGTAGCTAATTCTGAAATTTACATTACGGTTATAAATTATATCGAAGAGATAGAAAAACAAGAGGCGGGCGTTTTCTCTGCGTCAAGACCTCGTTAATAGTTGGGAATAGTTGGTTTAGTAACAACTTTGAAATGTTAGGAATGGTAATTGACGTACTAGATAATTCCGTGGAAATTTGCTTGTTACAGGCCGCCAAACGACAGTTATGAAATTTTAGATGAAATCGGTGATAGGGTGGAAAACAGAAACGGTCGTTCTATTCTTGTCGCTGGCGATCCTAAACATTCCCGACGCTAACTGGAAAGGAGAGGTATGCGACAGAAAATTCAAAAGCGCGTCAATCGACTAGTATGGAGCAGGGTTTAACGCAGGTAGTCGACAACCCACGCGGCAGAGCGCAATTTTGGACATTTTCCTTGTTCACCTGCAGAAATGTTCCTTTCTTTGCGACGTCTTTCAGGGGATTAGCGACCACAAAGCAGTGATGGTAGAAGTACAAACAAATGTAATTACGCGACCTAAGGTGAAAGGAACGATAGTCAGGCAATATAGAAAAGCAAACGTCGAAGGTTTACGTAGTTTCTTAAGGGAAAAATACGACTACTTTCTAAGACAGAAGGGTATGGAGGAACAATGGGGCTTTTAAAACAATCGTAGAAGCAGCTTTAGATACGTTCGTTCCTTGCAAAATACTGAAAAGTAATCCTGATCCTGAATATTCTAACGGCGGTACGGCGTTTAAAGAGAAAAGTTAGACTTGCATTTAATAGGAGACATCGCAGCATTGCTGACATGATAACTTTTAAAAAATTCTATCAGGAAATTATTTAAAAGAATTATTACAAAAGAAAATTGCGCATGAATTATTTTTAAGAAATGTTTTGGAGACAGGAAGAAATAATTGGTCAGGCTTTTACAAATATGTCCGCAGACGCCGAGGGGAATAAGGAAGAAATTCAGGAAATTTAGGACGCAGATAACGGCGCCATTGCACGGCGACCAAGCGAAAGCAAATGCGTTCAACGCGTATTTTGTATCAATATTCAAACCAAAACGGGCGCAGGAGCAAGTTCATTATTTCCAATAGAAAACCAGTTCAAGCTTCATGCATGGGAACTCCGCAAACGTATAAAATCACTGAAAACGGTAAATCACGCGGACCAGACGGCATCTCGAGCAGATTTTATTAAACTCGGTGGGGAGGCAGTATTGCGTATTTGTTAAGATTATTCAATGTTTCAATCAATAATGCAAGTCTACCAGACGATTGGAAGACAGCTATAGTGGTCCCTATTTTCAAAAAGGTGATAAAACGAAAGTTTGTAATTATAGACCAGTATCGCTCACATCAGTAGTATGCAAAATAATGGAGCATTTAATAGCCGGGTACATTCGCCGCGAATGGAAAAGCGAACTGGATTTTTCACGGACAGCATGGGTTTAGAAGTAAATATTCGTGCGAAAGCCAAATCGTTTCTCTTTTGCAAGATCTAGCTGACGAGATTGACGCGGGTGGGAGGGTGGATGCAATCGTAATCGACTTTGCGAAAGCATTCGACGTAGTACCGCATAACCTACTTATCAGGAAATTATTAACTCAGGAATTGATGCTAGAGTCGTGAAGTGGTAAGCGAATTTCTTAGAGACAGAAACAAAAGTTCAATTGGCACTCAGTTTTCGACTACAGGTTATTGTTACTTCAGGGGTTCCACAGGAAGTGTCATAGGCCATTACTTTTCTTAGCGTACGTAAATGATCTCCACGTTAACATACAATCAAAGGTGCGTTTATTTGCAGACGATTGTGTTATATACCGAAAAATCAAAAGTAGCGCTGACGAACAATATTACAGCAGGATTTAGAACATTTACGTGATTGGGCTGAAAAAATGACATGAATTAACTGGATCGAAAGCAAAAACAACGTTCGGGCGGGGACGAATATGAGGAACCAGACTATCGTTTAGGTGAAGTCATCATCCCAAGAGTCTCATCATGCAAGTATTTAGCATTCATATAGATAGTAAATTAGGTGGGAGAAGCATATAAATCAGGTAGTTAGGAAAACGTGGAAGTCTTTGCATTTTGTAATGCGAATTCTAAAGAAAAGCTCTGCAAACGCAAAAGAATTAGCATATTTTCGCTGGTTCGCCCTCTCATGGAATACGGAGTGGCATGTTGGGATCCATACAGAAAGTCGCATCCGGAAAAATCTAGATAGAATACAGAGAAAAGCGCATAAGTTTACCTACAGAACTAACGCGATAAAAAGGCATGGAACCTCTAGAAATGAGAAGAACAAGGGCGAGGCTTTGCGCTCTTTATAAATCATCAATAGGTCAAACAGCTTGGAAGGAAATTCAGGTTAGACTAGAAAACCAAATTATTTCGCGAGCGATCACACTCTAAAAATTCGAACAAGAAACAAAATTCAGATCTTGGAAATTTTCCTTTTGTAACAGAACAATTAAAGATTGGAAGTTTACCCCAGCAATTTTCAAAGCCTTTCCTCTAAGTATCGAAGTTTTAGAAATAAGTTAGAACAATATGATAGTAATAGACATTAAATGAGTAAGTGCTGTGAAGTGCGGTGAAGTGCGGTGAAGTGCTGAAGTGCGTGAGGATGTAGTGCTGGTCAGTGTAACTCAAAGCAAAACAGTGTAGTGTAGTGTAGTGTAGTGTAGTGTAGTGTAGTGTAGTGGTGTTGTGCAGTGCAGTGTCGTGCAGTTAATTGTAGTGAACGCGATCAATGAATTAAAAACAATAAATTTAGCCAATATTTATGTAGCTTGTATTAAATTTTAGCATCACCGACATATAATTATAATTATTATATATCATACGAGTTGAAATATTTGTTATAATACTTAATATTAGTGATAGTATGATTATTGCATGTTCGCTTACTTGTACTCTTTATTATTATTGTTATTATTATTAATATCTTATTATTATTAATATTGTTGTTATTATTAATGTTATATTATTATTGTAATTATTGTTAATTAACTGCCACCGGGTCATACCCAATTGCAGTTCAAATAAAATGTAATGTAATATATATATATATATATATATATATATATATATATATTGTATATATATATATGTATATATGTGTGTATATATATATACATATATAATATCATATATATATATATATGTATATATATATATATATATTTCATAGTTAAAATAAATATTGTGTTTATTTTTTGTTAATAAAGAAAAAAAAAAAAAAGCAATCCTTCTGATCCAGAGCACTCACGACCTGAGATGTTCAATGCTAGTGGCCGGGTAGCAGGTAAGAGGCCCGCTTGGCATCTAAATTTAGCGTGTGTGCCCTGATATCTGAAATTGACCTACGCACATTTTGCGACGGAAATCCTTTATAGTGGTGTCAAATCAGCTTAGTTTCATCATATCCTTTGCCCGTGTGATTTTTTTCCATTCATTAAACTTAACGTTTAAATTAGTTAATATTCTTAAAACTGTGTTTTAACATGAATTTCTCCAGTTTTATTATATATTGTGTATTATATATTGCATTCCTGCCACTCGATGGAACTGCAACCAACCAGTTCGTTGGGTAGGAGAGACCACTGCTAATTTTGATCCTTATGACTTGTGTTGTCATTAAATTTATTTTATATATATCACATCCCCAACCTACAGTTAGTTTGGCAAAAATACTATTTTTAAATAAATAGGTAATGCGAAGGTAAGACTGAGCGAAATAAGAAATTTTTAAGTATTATATGGATGGGATGTGCTTTTTATTCGTCCAATCTTTCCTGCAGTCTATTGTGTTTGAAATGTCGAACAGCACCCATTTTTCCATCTATCAATTTGTATTACGAACCAAATTGCATCATAGGAATCATTTCTTTTTTGCTACACAGGTCATCAGCAAACAACCAGCAAACTGCCCATCCGTTCTCAAAGGATGACGGCATATATTAGAGAGTATAGAGCCTAAGATCGGAAACGCCAGACCTCAAGCTGTGACCTCAAGTTTGTGAATATTGGTGGTATTTATTTATTTTCAGAATATGGTGTTGATAACCTAAACTTTCGATTATATAAGTGCACAATATACACAATGCATTGCATTTTAACTAGTCCATCGTTGGTATGGTGGAGAATGATTTGCTTCGTACAATGTTCATAGATGGAAATATTGGGTCTGCGTGCTCTTTGCGACGATTTATCCTGAATCCACTTCCTTTTAAAATGTTGTTCATCAGACATGGAAAAAATAAGCAATGAGAATGAGTAGTATTGCAGCCGACACAGGAAAGTAACACTTGCCCAGGGAATATTAAAAAACAATGTATCTTTCTTTTCAGAATCGAAAGAATTTGAATGAGAATTTCAGGTCATTGGGGAGGGTGTTAGGAAGTAAAATAGCACTGATGAATAGTTATTCAGAGTCTACTGTTCTTAAATTAATAACAAATTCACACACAACTTCATGTTCATTTAAATGTGGAAGCAAAATGAATTTGAAAAGAATTTCGGGAACATGTAAGGAAGGTTCGTAAAAACAAAATTGGTATTTTGCTGAAATAATTTAAAACATTTTTTGCAAAAATTTAACACTATTTACAGTTTATATTAACTTAAACAATATGTTAACATATTTGAATGTCTTCCACATAATTTGTTTCACATATGTTAGATTTTATACACAACTTTCCATTTAGAAACAATGACACACTGTAAACAACTACACTAGCGCCATGCTTTATACCTAGAATTAAAAGGTTCTGCACCCAATAATACACAAGTTTTACACAAAATTCACGATATTGGTAGACAAAATAACACAATTCTATAACATTCGTTTCTCTATCTCGTTACAGTTACAAATGTTAGGTTGGCATTACATGAGAATAAGCTTCCAGTTTCGGAAACGACAATCGCACAGTGACTCAGAAAGCACTTAGCATGTTATAAATCACTACTCCAGCCGCGAATCGAATTCAGATGTTTCGGTAGGCGTATATTTTCATACAAGAGATCGATTCTCGGATTGAGTAGTTTGTTTATTAAACAGTATAAAAATTTATAAGAATACACATTTTCATCTATCTTTTACTGTTAGCAGGAACGAGGTCCGAATGGTCGAACACAAAATGTACGTAGGAAATCTGTACATCACTGGGAACATTCTGAGAACGTTAAACGCTTCCCTATTTAAAATGAATTTATATTTCAGAAACGTGAGTATTGGAAGAATTAATCATATCACCAGCCGAAATTTTTTTTGTTATACATATATTTTCAAAATAAATTACATTGCATTTAACACTCGCATTGGAAATAAAAAGACAAATTCTAGACATGGCTAATCGTCAATCCTTTATCGATGTATATTGACGGTAAGAATTTTCAGTAAGATATGGAGATATCCAATGACATATACTAAATCAAGAAATTTAAATGAATGAGAATTTATTTTATACCCTTACGACTTCCGAACACGGGAGGATTTGATATTAATGCACCATGCACCCCTTATTACGGAGATGAACTGACAGAAAGATTATCAGTTATTTCAGTCCCTATTTCTAAGTTGTATTGACCATTATTTAACTTTACAATATTTTTTTGAAAAAGGTGTTGTAAACGAGGCATTTTATGCATATAAAAGTCTTGGACAGTAGTTTCTTATCAAAACATTCAAAATTTAAATTATAAAATACTGTTATAAAACAAATAGTGATATAAGGGTGCAAAACATGGCTACTGAAACACCGGAGTACAGCAATTAAGTATATTCAACTGAACTTTGTGATATCTAGAGATTATATTTTGTGATATCTAGAGAGATATTTCGAAACCTGTTGCCTCTTCCTCTGAACCTACTCCCGTTTCTCCCATTCCCACTACCAATTCGTCTACATCCGATGCCCCATCTTCCTCACAACCTCTCACTGCCGGGACACACTACAACCTTCGACCACGCACTCGAGGTAAAAATGGAGTAAATATATAGCAACAACAGTCAGATGCAGCAGAAAAACATTCGTGTAGGTACTTTCAAAAGATAAACATTCTCCACCATAATGTACAATCCCTTTCAAATAAAACTGAGTTTATCGAGGCAGCTCTACAGAGCAATCTAAATCAAACGGACGTTCTTTGCTTTACAGAACATTTGTTATCTCCTAATGAACTTAGCATTTTACAAATTCCAAACTTTTACCTCGCAGACTTTTATTGCAGAGAGAGAGAATCCCATAAAGGTCCTACGTATGGGGGTTCCTGTATTTACGTTAGAAATAATATTGATTCTATCCCCTTGGCGGAATTAAATGTGTACTCCATTGAAAATATTTTCGAAATTTCTGTTGTGCATCTTACTTCACTAAAAGTGATAATACTTTGCAACTACAGACCTCCAACAAAGAGAACTGCAGATTATATTTCGTTCTTAGAGAACCTGGAAGTCGGCAAACGCTCTTTTGAATGCATTGTTGTATGCGGAGATTTTAACATTCATTTTCTGGTCGAATCTTGCGAGAAAGAAAAGTTTCTCAATTTAATTAATTCCTTCAATTTAGACATTACAATTAATGTACCTACACGGATCACACAACACTAGATGAAGGCATTTGATCAAATTATAATCAACAAAACTATTACTCGATATGAAATTGAAACAAAAGATTTAGGATACAGTGACCACGATGCACAAATTCTTACCATTATAAGAAATGCGATCATTGACACAATAAATAATACACGTATGACTAGATTGTTTACTAAAAGTAAAATTAAATTATTCATTGATTACTAGATGCAGGAGTCATGGGAAACGGTTTATAATACTGCTGATACAAACGACAAATATAATTCCTTTTTTCAACTCTTTCATTTCATTTTAACACTGCTCCTCTTCAAAAACGAAAACTAAATATTTCACGGAAAATCAATTCTTGGATAAACAAGGGATTAGGACATCTTGTAAAAACAAGCGAATTCTTTCTTTCATTTCTAAACGTCATGACGTATCTCAAGATTTCCTTATCTACTTTAAAAAATACAAAACATTGTTACGAAAAGTAATAAGGCAGGCTAAAATCATGAAAAACGATCAGGATATTTTGTATTCAAATAATAAAACAAAAGCAATGTGGAATATAATAAAAATACTACCAAATCAACTAGAAAACCCGTAGAGAATGTTGTTTTAAAATATAACGATATAAATGTGAACGATCCGGCAACAGTGGCTAGTCTCTTTAACCAATACTTTTCGAGAATTGCTGCCGATCTCACTAAGGGTCTTCAGGCACAAAATTCAAAAACAGACAGTTCACCCAAAATTGTAGACACAATGTTTGTTTCCGAAACTTCTTCCTATGAAATTCTCAAAATAATCGGTAAAGTAAAAAATAAATATTCGTCCGGTTTAGATGGATTCCCGGCTTCTTTGTTAAAGACTTGTACGTATGCCACTATACACCCGTTAACTCACATATTTAATGCATCTTTATGCACTGGAACGTTTCCAGATATTTTCAAAACAGCTAAAATTAAGCCGCTTTTCAAAAAAGGCAACACAAATGAAATTCAAAATTATCGGCCCATTTCTCTTCTATCAGTCTCTTCAAAAATATTAGAGAGACTTTTTCTACATGCGAATGGAAACCTTTCTCACTAAACACGACGCGCTTTCAGATTGCCAACATGGATTTAGAAAATCAAAATCAACGGAAACAGCTATATTTTCTTTTCTTAAAGATGTCGCCTCATCATTGGATCAAAACGAGGCACCTATTGGATTATTTTTAGATCTTTCAAAAGCTTTTGACGTCATTGATCATGACATTTTACTTTCCCAATTAACTTCATATGGAATTCGTGGTATTGCTCTAGATTGGTTATGTTCGTACCTTAAACAACGATCTCAGAGAGTTGAAATACCTTACTGGATTGATGGAACATTACGTACGCACCTTTCCGACTCTTTGCCCGTTGCATGTGCAGTTCCTCAAGGATCGATTTTAGGCCCTATTCTGTTCCTACTTTATGTAAACGATATGCCCTCGTCGATTCGAAACGGAAGAACGGTTCTCTTCGCGGATGATACGAACATCCTTTGCAATAAAGAAACAGTAAATAGTACAATATCAGATGTTTCAAATCGGTTCCGAAATAACAAATTAATAGTGAACGAAAAGAAAACGGTTTTAATGCAGTTATCCATTTCAAATAAACAATTCTGTGCTCCATTGAAAATGAACAGTGTACCATTGACTGATGTTAAGGCAACAAAATTTTTAGGTCTCTCAATTCAGTCAAACCTTAAATGGAACGTCCATTTAAATGAATTGAACACAAAATTAAGTTCATTATGCTACGCGTTCAGAATTCTTGCAAATTCAGTCAGCCTTCATACTGCTCGTGTATACTTCGGAATGTTCATTCCCGCCTGAGATATGGCATAATATTCTGGGAAAAACATCTTATAGCTCCCAGACTTTTAGATTACAATAACGAATTGTACGAATAATAACCAAATCCACCCACGTGATTCATGTAAGCCTGTCTTCATTAGTCTAGGAATTCTACTATTACCGTGTCTTCTTATTTACGAATCAGTGGTTTTTGTAAAAAATGACTTGCTCAAGGGCGGGAATATATTTTCAGAAAATGCCGAAGTCTATTACTATAACACTCGACGTAGAAATCATATTCATCAGGTAACAGTATCAACAGCTCATTACAGAAATTCACATACAATACATGTACATTATTTTACAACACTTTGCCAGATGACATTAAACGATTAACTCAATAGAAAAGTTTAAATTCCAAGTGAAATCGTTTCTGCTTCCTAACTGTTTCTATACAATTAGAGACTATACTGAGCATCACAAGAAAAGTAACATTAATTTTAACAATGATACATAATGCATTATTTACCATTTGAACTGTATAAATGAGTATAAACAACCTGTAACAACTATTGTACTACAGCTTCCGGGTCAATGACCCCCATCTCGATCAGGTTTTTCGTCCAGTTTCCCTGATCCATTGAGCAAATGCTGAGATGGCCCTTGTTTTGCTTCTGGACATAATTGTAACTTATTTTCTGTGACGTCTTCTAGAATTCAGTGGAAATACCATTATTCAAATTATGATTTCCATGTTGTCGCGGCAGGAAGTAATAAGAGCCAAAATTCATTGCTTATCTATCCTTGAAAATAGATTTTGTTACATGGGAGTTTTATGTTCTTTTCTCCCTTTCAAAATTCAAAATTTATTGCTTATTTATCCTTGAAAATAGATTTTATTACATGGGAGTTTTTCTTCTCCCTTTCAAAATTCAAAATTTAAGTAGTATATGACTTAGTGTAGGGATCACAGAATTTTGAAAATTTGCACACAATTCACTTTTCCCCATAGGACGTCATACGCAGTTTTTAACTGTTTTTTTCGACGTAAAATAAAATAAATAAAAATGCACGTAACAAAACAAAAGCTATGTGGGACATTATTAAAAAGACAACAGCACCAACTAACAATAACAAAAAATATAGAGCTCCACTTCAAAAACCAAACTTTACAAGACCCACAAGAAATTGCTGACATATTCAATGAACACTTTTTACAAATTGTTAAAAAATTAGTATCTCAACATTCCCTAAACAATAACACACACCGGGCAAACACTGATGTTTCACAAATTGCAAATTCCATATATATTTATATGAAACCACCCCCTCTGAAATTTTTAAAATCATTGGAGAATAAATTCTCAGCAGGCCTGGACAACATTCCAGATTTTCTTATCAAACACAGTGCTCCATATGTAGTGCAACCGCTGTCTCATATTTGCAATTACTCTCTAAAAACAAGCATATTCCCAAATGTATTCAAAATGGCAAAAATTAAACCGTTGTTTAAAAAGGGCAATAGTTATGATCCCATGAACTACAGACCTATCTCCCTGCTATCAGGATTTTCAAAAATTCTGGAAAAGCTTTTCAATGATAGACTCTTTTATGTTACACTTTCTCAATGTTACACACTTTTTCAATGCAAATAATATCCTTACAAATCACAACATGGTTTGAGTGTAATAGTTCCACAGAGACAGCCATTTTCTCCTTTTTAAATGACATACTTATTGCACTAAATCAGAAGGAAATTCCCATTGGCCTTTTCCTAGATTTGTCAAAAGCCTTTGACATTATTGATCACATACTTTTAACAAAACTAGAAATGCTAGGGATCCGAGGCATTGCAGGCCAGTGGATTAAATCATATTTATCAAACCGTAGCCAAGTAGTTACCCTCCAGCACACTAAAGATAACAAAATCTCCTCATACTACTCCAACCCTCAGATGATAAATTGTGGAGTCCCGCAAGGATCCATCCTAGGGCCAATATTATTCCTTATATACATAAATGACATGCCTTTGGCTTTAAAAAATAACAAAACAATTTTGTTTGCAGATGACACAAACAATCATAAAAGCAAAAACGCAACAATTATTAGAAAAAGAAACTCAAGAAACGTTGCATGCATTTCAAGACAAACTTATCATCAACACCAGCAAAACAGTCTCTCTAACTTTCATGAATCCCCGATCCAAAGAAAAACTCTCCCACATTTGCTCATAAATAATAATCTTGTAAAAATATCACAGGAAACTACCTTCCTTGGTCTAACAATCCAAGAAAACCTAAAATGGAATGCTCACATTTCAAATCTTAATAAGAAGCTCACCAAATCGTGTTATGCCCTATACACCCTCAGGTCAAGCTCCAACATTGAGACTCTTAGCACAATGTATTATGCAAATGTGCACTCACACTTGAAATATGGATTAATATTTTGGGAAATGCCCCTGAAAGCACTCGTACATTTATTATCCAAAAAAGAATACTGCGAACAATGACCAGCACTCATAAGCTGGAGTCTTGCAAACCCTTGTTCAAAAAATTAAGGATTCTTCCACTACCGTGCATGTACATATTTGAAATAGTTGTCTTCACAAAGAAGATTCTCATGGAAAACAAAGACACTTCAACTCTAAATTCTGATGTACACAACTATAACACTCGACAAAAGGATAACCTACATGTTCCCCAATCTGAAACTACACTTCATCAAAAAAGTACCGCAATAGAGGGCATTACACTTTACAACAAATTGAGCCATGATATTAAAGATATTAATACAATACATAGATTTAAAAGTAAATTGAAAGCTTTCCGCTTAACAACTTGAAAAAAAAAGTACACAGTCATCAATACACCTGTTAATTGCAGCTGGACTGATGTAGAAGGAGAATGCCAAACCCAAATTCTATTTCCTTCATCCTGAATTTGCTAAATGCACTAGGCATCATTAATATCGTTAAATAATTTCTGAATGAATAGTATTTTATTATTAGTATTGTTACTATTATAATTGATATTACTATTATTACTATTATAATTATTACTATTACTGTTACTATTATTATTATTATTATTATTATTATTATTGTAAGATCAATGACCAACTTGATCAGGGTTTTTTGTCCAGTTTCCCTTGATCCTTTGAGCAAATGCTTAGATGGTCCCCATTGTTTTGATTTTTGAACAGTAAATGTAACTTCACTCCGCCATCTCTCACTCGTCCATACACGATTGAAATTGTATTTGTGACTCAATAAATATTATTATTATTAATTATATTATTATTATTATTATTATTATTATTATTATTATTAATTATTATTATATTATGATTATATTATTATTATTTATTATTATTATTATTATTATTATTATTTTTATTATGAGAATAAAACGATCAGGAATCTGAATTAGATTTCAGTAGCATTTCTTTGACTCGTTTGGACCCCACCGAGTATGAAACGGCTCAGAGACAAGACAAGGAGCTCGAGCCTTTGATTGAGCGTGCGGAAGGACCCGAGGCGGATCGGCACGATTATACTATGAAAAAATGGCCTATTGTTTCGTGTCCGGCATAGTAAGCGCGGAGAGCAGTTCACTATGTCAGTAATACCGCGGGTGTATCGCGGCACGATTTAAAAACTCTGCCCACGGCCATTTGGGGGTCACAAAAAGCAAAGATGCCATTGCCAAATATTTCTTCTGGCAGAATTGTTACAAGGATATTGAAAACTATGTGCATAGTTGCGACAGTTGCCAGCGAGTAGGAAACGGCGGCGAAAAACTTCGCGCACCTTTGAAAATTGTTCCAATAACGGGCGAGGCATTCGAGAAAGTGAATGTCGACGCGTGTGGCCCATTTCCAGAATCGGTCACCGGAAACAAGTATATTTTAACGGCGATTTGTTAAGCCACGAAGTATCCCGAGGCTATTCCGATACGGGACCTAACTTTGGTCACTGTGATTGAGGCATTATTAGACTTCTTCAGTAGAATAGGATATCCACGCAAATTGCAGACCGACCAGGGCACCTGCTTCACAAGTGCTTTGACAGCGGAATTCGCCGAGCGATTTGGCATTAAACTGCTGAGAAGTTCGCCGTATCACCCTCAATCAAACGCAGTCGAAAGAATGCATCGAACTATGAGCCGGCTTATGAAGGTTTTGTGTTTGAGGCAGGGACTGATTGCGAATGCCAACTTCCCGCTATTATGTTCGCTTTGCGCACGAATCATTAGGTCTCTCTTCATCCGAATTGATGTTCGGGAAGAATTTCCGTACTTCCATGACATTTCTTTATGAAAGGATTGCGGGAACTGTGGAAGGTGAAGAAAATTCTCTAGTTGAGCACGCATTTAAATTAATCAATCGTTTGAGACGCTCCCGTGACCTAGCTCACAATAGAATGGCTGAAGAACAGCAGAAAAGTAAAGTGTGGTATGACCGGAAGGCGGTCTCACGTACTTTCGAGATAGGCGCTAAGGTGTTGGTCCTCGCACCTAACAGGACGCGGATGCTCGCGGTTCAGTGGATAGGGCCGGGCGAGATTCGCGAGAAAATGTCGGAGCATAACTATTGTGGCGTCATACAGTCGCCACATACAATAAATATTGGCTACGTGCATTTCATGCACAAGGAAGTAGGCTGCGACAGCGGGCAGCATGCAAGGGACGCCTCCCTGAACAAAGGGAGGCTATATCGGGACGGGAAACCAGACTCTCGCATAGGGCGAAAGGCAGAAAACCCCAGGGCTGCCGTGAAGTTGTGTTGCCACGGGGCCAGATTTGTGAACCCCGAAGTTTGGCTGTCGGGTAAACGCGGCTGGCGGAAGCGGCGAGATGACTCAGCTCCGTCAGCCGGCCCAGAGAGTATAAAAGCGCACTCGCACACGACTCTTTCTTCTGATTCTCGAGCTCTGCGTGGGATGTCGTGTGAGGGTGCGCGGCGCGTGGCACGTCGGGTAGGCTACGGGGGCAAAGGGTCTGGAGCCGGCGTGAATTCGTCGTGATTTAGAGAGAAGGGTGCATCGCACCGCGGGAGTAATTCTTATCTGGCAAGCGGTTGTGGTGACCAGGTGAAGTTCCTCTTAAAAATAGGCTGTAGATATTGTAAATAGTAAATTGGGGTGTCGGAGAATATCTGTAATAAATATTAATATCACACTGTTTCACGTTTGTTATTCATTGCTGCGGCAATGACGCTACACTATGTGGTCCAGATGCCGGGGCGGAAGGAACCCCGCGTCAATCACATTGCTTAAAAGATACCACCAGCGGACAGAGTAGATGTGCTTAGTTCTACGACTGTGACAGACGCAGGTGACGAAGACGCGAAAATCGCTATGGGTTAAATTGGATTGTAGCGACTTTGACGCGGAAAAAAAATGCCAAAATTATTTTGAATTTTTTTTTGTAACAGGCGGGGATTTTTCCCCAGTTTTGGGGGGGAAAAGGGGAAATTTGGGGGGGGGCCCCCCCCAATAATATTGGCTATGTTTTTTCCGGAATATGGAAAAAGGGGGAGGCCCCCCAACAAAGGGGGGTTTCCGGAAAAATCTGGGGGGGAAAACCCCGCCGGAAGGGGTTTTCCCGGGAATTTTTCCCCAAATTTTGGGGTTAGAAACGCGGGGGGAAAAAAGGGCGGGGAATACTCCAGCGGCCCGGGGGGGAAAAAATCCCCGATTTTCCCCTTTTTTTGGGGGGAGTCCGAGTGGGGAGGGGGAAAAAGTTTAAAAAGGGAATTTCCTTGAAAAATATCCCCCGGAATTTTTCCCCCCGGGCAAGCTTTTTGAATAAGCCCTTTTAAAAATGGCGAAGATAAAAAAAAAAGGGGGGGTTGGAAAATTCAATAAATATTTTTTTTATTTTTTTTTCATTTTGGCTTTAAGCCATTGTGGTCAAGGGGGGGGGAAAAAACCCCTCAATAATTTCCAAAAAAAAACCCCAGGGGCAAGTGAAAATTTTGCAAGAGAAAAACCGGTGAAAAGAGGAAAAAGCGAAATTGGAGTAGGTTTTGACGGGGTTTAGGGGGAGGTCCCCCCAAAATTAAAACGGTTTTTAAAGGTCGGTTTTTGGGAAAAGGGGGGGAAATTTATTTTGGATATAGTTAACGGGGATACAAACAAAGGGAAAAGCCCTGGAAAAAGGGGGGTAATTAAAAAAACCAAAAATTTTTGGAATCTGGGAGGGGAAAATGTTTACGCCCCCAAAATTTTTTGGGGAAACGGGCAAAACCCCCAAATTTAAAGGGTAAAAAATTAAAGGGTTTTAAAAAAGGGTAAAGGGACGGCTGGGGGGTTTTAAATTGGGTTTTTGGGGTTTTTGGATTGTTTTTAAAAAGGGAAGGGGGTTGGGCGGGGGGGAAGTTTTCGGGGCCCCCCCAAAATTTTTCAAAAAAAGAACCCCCCAAAATTTTGGGGTTTTTAAGGGTTTTTAAATTAAATTAAGCCTTTTCCCCCGGTTTTTGGGGGAAATTTTGCCCAAAATTTTTTTAAAAAAAATCCCCAAAATTCAGGGGGCCGCAGGGTTTTTTAAAACAATTAAAATTTGGGGTTTTTCGGGGGAAATTCGGCCGGGGGGGAAAAAAAAATAAAAGAAAAAACGTGGGTTCTTTTTTTGGAATACGACCTTGTATATTTTGGGGGGCCCCCAAGGGGGGGTGCGGGGGTTTCGTTGAAGAGGAGCCAAAACCCTTAAAAGGCTCGGGCTTAGTAAAAAGACGGTATATCCTTTTTTAAAAGAATTTGAGAGGAATGTTTAAAAACTTTCACCAAAAAGGGGGGCCCACTTTTGGGAAATAAAGGAAAATTTTTGGGAAAACCCGAATGGGGGGGTTTTTGGGTAAAACTTACAAAATTTTGGGGACCCTCAAAACCAACAATGTTGGTCGGTTTTGTAAGGCCCAAAAAAAAAAATTTATTTTTTAAAATTCAGTTTGTTTAAAAAAAAAATTTAAAAATAAATAAATTTGATATTTTCCCCAAAAAAAAAAAGTTATAAAAAAAAAGTATTAAATTAAAAAAAATTTTAAATTAAAAAAAAATTTTTTTTATTTTATTTTTTAATGAAAAAAAAAAAATTTAATAAATTTAGTTAAAAAAATTTTAAATTAAAAAAATAAAAAAAAATTTTATAAATAAAGGAAAGTTTTTTTTTAAAATTTTTGGGGGGAAAAAAAATTTAAATTAAAAAATTTTAATTGTTGCTTTTATTTGGCTTTTAAACAAATGGGAAAAAATTTTAATTTTAAAAAATTTTTAAAAGGAAAAGCTTGGGGGGGGGCCCCGGGGTTTTTTTCTTTAGTTAAAATGGGGTTTGTGGCTTAGCTTTTAAAAAATTGGGTAAGGGGCCCGAAGGTAACAAATTTTTTTGGGTTTTTGTTTTAAAATTTCCCCCCGGCATGGGGGGTCTTGGCGTTTCCCCCCCCTTTTTAGAAACCCCCTCCCAGGTGGTGGGGGTGAAGGCGGCGGGGGGCCCCGGAAACCGGTCCTCAAATAATGGAGGGCGGGGCCGGTCCGGTTTTGGGTTTGCAGGGGAAGGGGCCCGGGAAACCGAATGCGCCCACCCTGAAGGGGGCCCCGGGCAAAAAGGGGGGCCCACGCATGGGGGCGAGGGGATTTGGGCAAAGAGCGACCGGGGGGGCGCAAAGTGGGGGCAAGAGCGGGGGGGCCGGAAGGTCGCAATGGGGCGGCGGGAAGGGGAAAAAGGAGGATTTGGAAACGGGTAGGAAATAGTAAAATGGGGAAAAAACAACGCGGGGCAGTGGGGGCCCAAACCCTTTTCGGTCCGGGGGTGGGATAAAAAGGGGAATCTCCCCCCCCAAAAGGCCCCCATACCCCTCGTGGTCGCTGTATTACGGGGGGGCGGGGCGTGGGTGGTGGGGGGGGCAAAAACGCCCGGGGCAGAGGGCCCGCCTGCCAGACCCCACGTCTTCACGGCAACGCCGGAAGGAAGGGGAAGGAAGGACGGGCTTAACCAACCGGCGACAAAAACAAAAATCAGCAAGGATCAGTGTAAATTGGGTATCTGCATTTAGGTTCAGTTGGTTTTATTTGGGACTTGAATTCGGAAAAATTGTGTGTCGGGCACGGTTGGACTCCAAATTGGGTGGGGAAAATTTTGGGAGTACTAAAAAGATAAGGAAACCCCCGATTAGGAGGAATTTGGAAAAGGGGTCGTCAGGCAAAAAGGTTGAACCAACGAGAAAAGGCCAACGCGAAATTTAAAAAAAGAGCGCATATAAAGATCAAAAGGCCCCAACGCTAATCAAGAAGGGAAAGTGCATTTTAGTTTGAAAAAATGAGAATAGAACAGGGCCAACTGGCGGGGGAGCTATCCGCAGTCGAAGTAAATAGCAAAAAGCACATTGATTAAATCAACTTATGCCCATTCAAAGGGGGGGACGCGACAAAACGGGATTTTAAGTGTTTTGGGGTCCGGGGGAACAATTAGAAATTAGAAGAAGAGCGGGGAAAATATTATATTTCCCCCCCAAAAACAATGCTCCTTCTTTAGAAGGGAAAAGGTGGAAAAATTCCGATTTAAAGAATAGGTTATTAGGATGTATCGATTAATGCCGAGAAATTTCGACAATTGTTACGAAAAAAAATTAAAAACCGAAACTACCTGGAACGTATCGGAGAAACTAAAAAAATTTTCAAAGAATGGGGGCAGGACTAGATTTCATCGTTCGAGGATTTAATCTTGTGATCAATTGAGCGTCGTTGTCTATTGATTTAAAGAGATTTATTGATGGTGGGAATTTAAAAAATGCCCCAGAACATGAAACTGAACTTGAAAAAAATGGGCAGGCTGGAAACGGTTCTTAACCCTAGGAAATAAAGCCGGGGATCATGTTGCAAGCCGACAAGCCGTGCCGATAGTACCGAAAATTTAGAGGAAATCAGGGGGAAGGGAAAAAAAATGGTAGGGTAGCGTCGGAAACCCGAAAGCGGAAATGCTGGGGTGGTGCCACAGACCCATGGTCGTGAATCCCGCAGCGGCGGGGCCCAAAAAATGCATGTGGAACAAAAACGCACAAATTGTTTCACCTTCGTTTCGTTGCAAAAAAACAACACTCCGGCTGGTTTTTACGCGATTGTGGTGCCCGCTGATCGTGAAACAGAAAATTTTTAGTGCGGTTTCGGAGAAAGCGTGTGGATTTGCAGCCGCGTCCCCCCGAAATCTCCCCGGGGGCGAAATTGCTTTGAAGGTTCGGAAAAGTAGGAACAAAGCCGCAACCGTGCCCCGCAATGGCGGCGGATATTTCATTAAGTAATAGAACAGCGCCTGTTGGAAGAAGTAAAGGCAGGATTTTTGGCCCAATTGTTACAGCCAAGACACGGGCCAAAAACCCCCGAACTGCAGGGGGACTCAGGGGTCGGGGGGCCCGCTGGCGGGGAGAGGGGGTTGACGCGAACGAGCGGGGAAACAAACCCTTTAACAATTGGGCAGGAGGGAAACCCGTTAGTGAAAGGACCCGTAAGGCTCAACGCCCGGGAATGGACTCAAAATTTACCCAGACTGGGTTGCAGCCTTCAACAAAGTGACCGGAAAACAAACATTATACGATGCGAATGGACAACGTACCTGAACAGGGGAGTCGTTATTTCGTGAAAAAAAACTATTTTGTATCTGCAAGACACAGCAAGGCAGGAAAAATTTAATATGTTTGTAGTTTCCGAAAAATCGGGCCCCCGTTCTAAAGGGGCCATGAAACGGGGAATACACATTGGTTGCACCAAAAAGCAAAGCCAGCATTCGGATATTTTTTTTGGCCTCGTGGTTTTCCCGGAAAGGGCAGGAATATATGTGAAAAATCGCGATGTTAAAAAGGTTTTAGGCCAAAATCAAAAACACAGTTAATTAGTAATAACGAAAAATCTTTGTAAAATTAATATCGATCTTTTGGATTCCGAAAGCAAAAACCAAGTTTGTTTTGACACCCTTTGTTTAGCGTCATTCCGGGGCTATTCCCAATTAAAAGGAAACAAAATTAATTAGTGCCTTGCTGAAAATTTTTCAGTGTCGGTTCCAAAGGGAAATTTAAAAGGGGGGGCACACTTTACAAGCGCATTGACAGGGGTGCTGGTTTGGGGTCAAATTTGGGGGGGAAGTTCGCCTACCCCGCAGTCAAATTAAACGAACGCGTGCCGGACATGAATCGCAAAAAGTAAAAGTTGGAAGCAGGAAGGGTGGGAGGACCAAATGCCCGCATTTTATTTGATTTGAGATCCACGGGGCCAGGCCTGGATTCCTAGGTGAATTAGTTTATGGGGGGAACCCAGAAATCCCATAACCAATAATTTAACACATTGCAGGCCAGGGCCGGGAAGAAAATTCCGTCGTCGTGTGTTCAAGTTAAAACGGCTAGAAATTTGCGAATTTAAAAAGCTTTTAAAACAGGAAAAAAAAACTTTGATCGGGGGCCCTCACGAAATTGGGCCCGGGGGACCGGTCTGGTGTTGGCCCAGAATCGCAAAAAAGTTATCTGTTCAATGGATAGAACCGGAGAAGTAGTAGAGAAAAGTCGGACACGAACTACTCTGTCCGAGTGCCTGGGAAAAAGGAAGGGCGTATCTACCACATTAACATGTTGAAAGCGTACGTGCAGCGTAACGAATATCTGAATTAGGTAGCAGATCGTAGCTCAAACTTTGAAGTTGAGGAAGAGGAGTTGGATAAGTACGCTGTTAACCTTGATAGTGTCGACTTCGATGCGGAAGATATGTTCGAAGGAACAGAAGTCGAAGACGAGTTCCGCGACAAACTTCTCAATTTAATTGTAAAGTACTAGCATATATTTTCAGACAGACCAGTGTTTACGGATGTAGTCACCATGGACATTGAATTGACGGACGAGTCGAAAAAGATAAGAAGTGCGAATTATCGAATGTCGCCCCGTCAATCAAAAATACTGCAGGAAGAAATCGCGAAGATGTTACGTGATAACAATCAAAATAGGCGTCTCTGATTATGCTTCCCCTATGATTCTTGTAGAGGCGCCGGGGCTGCCGTGAGTAATCATATCCAAGAAGAATATGTTAAATTTTGGAAATTTAAGTAATCACAAATGTTGAATATTGGTGTTGAAACAGCTAATAGAAGCCAACGATCATCTGAGAAGACCTACCGAGAAGATTTTATTTTTATAGCTTGTAAGCTCTTGCTCTGTAGTATTTAGTACTGTGCATTACTTATGTGATTGTTAATGTTTCAGTTTTTGTTCTTGCCGTGAGTAAGACTGCGCTTGGCCGCATTCGGCAGTTTTTGGATTGTTGCTCCTGCCGTGAGTAAGAAGGCGTTCGGCCGCATTCGGCAGTTTGAAGCTTTAGTTAGGCGTCTGCTAGGCCCGTGCGGTAGCTCGAACCGCGGCCATTGGAAAGCAGCGCTACGGATCCGGTCCCGTAGCCGGCAAAGAAGTCGGCTGGGCGACAGCGCGTCATCGGCACGAATTGGTGTGGTCACATGCGGGTATTGTTCGGCCGTGTGGCGATCGGCATTCGTGTGCGGTCACGGCTGTGTTGAATGAGATACGAGCGGGCATGAGGACCGTTCCTTCTCATTCCGGAGTATTCCTGATTCATTGTTAAATTTTTTAGAAGGTTTTAAGTTATGGTAAGAGATCCATTTCCAAGTAATTTGGTAACTATGCACTCATACAAAACTTGGTTTTTGTAGGTAGTGGCTCATACTTAGTAGTTCAGTTTTTCACTCCTTTTCGTATTGAAAGAAGACCGAGGTCGGCTTCTTTGTCAATTTTGCATATGTGTGTATTCAACTTCCTCACCTTAAAGTGGGCATTGTCGAGGCTGTTTGTAATACCGTAATTCTGTTTAAGTATAGGCGCATTGTTGGAAGCGCCGTTTAATAGTGTTCCTGTTTAATAGTGTTCAGTCTGTGGATGACCGTCGCGGTGTAAGCATCGTCCCTTGGCGCTCCGAGCTAGGCAGCAGGTAGTTTCTTTTGCAGGTAGCCACCGTTATAACTTTCACAGTCAACGATCGCCTGACGCTGTAGAAGCCCGAAAAGATAAGTATATTTTGCTGTACTTTACCATTCAGTGAAATTATATTGCATCTTTCTTCTTGAGTTTCATTTGTATTCTTACTTATCTTACTCTTACTTGATCTGAGATCCGCTCTCCACGACTTCTCTCCTAGTGTCTTTTTCTGATCTGTCTTTCTGCTTAATTACTTCTCTTAAGATGACGAAGAGCAACAAGAACGCATCTAGTGCCAATATTGATCTTGAAACCAAAATTACGGAGCAAGTGAATGAGGCACTGGATAAGGCAGTAACTTCGCCTACTTTCTTACGCTCTTTGGCATCTGTACTAACTGAACTGGTAGCTAAGCAATTGGAAGACTCAATGAATTTCAATGCTAATCTTGTGGCAGGTTTAGAGAAAAAACTGGCTGAACGTGACCGTGAGATTTCAAATCTCAAATCTCAGTTAGAAGAAAAGACAGACCAGCTCGAGATGTACTCACGCTGAAACTGCTTGCGGATATTCGGTGTGAAAGAAAATGATAATGAAGACACCGACAAGCTGGTCATCGAAGAAGTCGCCAAAAAGATAAGTGTGAACTTAACCTTGCAAGACATTGATAGGAGCCATCGAATAGGTCGTCAAGTACCCGGAAAAAACAGGCCAATTATTGTTAAATTTATTAGTTATAGGAAACGGAGTGAAATGTTTCGCTCGAAACGGCTGCTGAAGCATTCTGGTATCACGATTCGTGAGGATCTCACGAAATCGCGCCTGGTTCTGCTACAAGCTGCCATCGACCGCTTTGGCCTCAAGAATGTGTGGACAGAAGACGGCACCATCGTCATCAAACGTGGTAATAGTCGTGCCCGGGTGCAAACCAGGGACCAGCTGGAGGCAGTTCAAGCTTAGCGTAGGAGCGCCCCCACCCATCCACCTCCTCACTCCACACCCCTCTTTCACAACCACTTTCGGATATTTCCGAGAATTCTCCTTCCTCTCGTCTTCTGCGAACGCCTTCAAACCCTCAGTCAATGCTACCTACCTCACATCCTGTAAATCCTTTACCTGTGGGTGACCGGCACCTTTCTCCGACGGTACAAGCGTCGAATGCTAGAAATAAGCCTAATCCTCGCTCTTTCTGTCTGCACGTTGCACACTTAAATGCTCAGTCTCTGCCCTGCCATTTCGATGAAGTAACGGAAATAATATCTAAACACCGTTTTCATGCGCTTCCTTAACGAAACGTGAAAATATACCCTTACTGATCGAAGCCGTGTCGCCGCACATGGTGGAGGTGTCGGTATATACATTCGCGACGATCTTAGATATAAACTTGTACTCTCTTCAACAAATACGGATTGCCAACGAAGTGAATATCTTTTTATCGAAGTCGGACTTTTAGGAAAAAAATGTCTCTTGGCTGTCATATATTTACCTCCTAAGTCAGGCAGCATAGTTATGTTGGACGAAACCTTTGCATCTGTGATCCATTCTTATGAACATATTATTGTAATGGGTGACTTTAATCATAACTTATTAAAAGCCTCTCCTTCTGCAGAGCAGTTTACGCGCTTTTTCGACAGCATGTGCCTCGAAATTTTACCTCTAGCGCCTACACACCACTCAAAGAGCACGGAAACTTGGATCGATCACATAATAGTGTCTAATAAAAACAAAGTTCGAAATCACGGTCAATTTCCAGTTCCCGGGATTTCAAAACACGATCTAATTTATCTCGTTTACAATCTGAAATGTCCTAAATACACACCGCACTTAATCAAATACCGCGATTTTTCAAAATTCGATAAACAAGCATTTAATGTAGATAGATTGACACTTCCATGGCACCTTGTTCACGAAGAAGAATCGCTGGAAGCTAAAGTGGCGATTTTCAGTAACTTAATAATACAACTCTATGACCGGCACGCGCCTTTAAAAATATCACGCGTAACTCGTCCTCCTGCACCATGGTTAACTGATGAAATTCGGAATTTAATGAAAGAACGAGATGGAGTGCATGCTATTTTCCGGAATACTAAATGCGAACTACTTAAAAAACAGTACAAAATGCTCAGAAATTTAGTTACGCAGAAATGCCGCAACGCTAAAATAAAATATTACCACACCACCTTTGGCAGAGTCCGCGACTCGAAAACGATTTGGAAAAATTTGAAAAATCTAGGAATAGGTAAAGCTCCTTCCCAAATTGAAATGAATATTCCCCTAGAATCTCTAAATCATAATTTTGTAAGTAACGTTCCTTCATTTGACTAACTTGAAGAGTGAATCCCTCGCGCTTCTCCAAAACTCAGAAACAAAATTCAACGACGAATTTGTCTTTTCATCCGTGGAACATGAGGATATAATAAAAATAGTTCAAAGTCTCAAATCTAATGCTTCAGGTACCGATGATATAAATGCCAAACTGCTAAAAAATAGCCTAGATGTGACCTATCCAATCATTACCGAAATAGTAAATTTCTCTCTAATGAGCGGACAATATCCTTTATCTTGGAAAAGTGCGCTCGTGCATCCTATTCCCAAGACAACATCAACCAGAAACCCTATTGAATACCGCCCAATTAGCATCCTCCCGACTATTTCTAAAGTACTCGAAATAGTCGTCCGTAAGCAAACTGAACTGTATCTCCAAAACCAATCACTTTTAAACGATCAGCAATCAGGTTTCCGTTCCGGCAGGAATACTGGTACTGCGCTACTGAATGTTATTGAAGATGCGAGAACAGCTATAGATCACAGTAATATAACTATGTTAATTCTTCTGGATTTCAGCAAAGCGTTCGACTCAGTAGATCACGATATCTTACTTGCAAAACTAAAAATCATGGGATTTGCACAGCCTACGCGTACATGGTTTCTTAACTATTTAACTTCCAGAACCCAAAGAGTGGTGTCCGGTAGTCGCAGCTCAAGGGCCTTAAAACTTAACCGCGGAGTTGCCCAAGGCACTGTATTAGGACCACTAGTATTCTTAATGTATGTAAACGACGTGGGAAATGCACTTAAATATTGCAGTCATCAAATGTACGCGGATGATCTTCAGATATATCTAAGTGGCCACCCGTCTGAACTCTTCTCACTCGCGCATAAAATTAACGAAGATTTGATAAACTTAAACAAATGGGCAGCGTTATTAGGCCTACAATTAAACCCAAATAAATCACAGTGCATGATTATCAGTTCGAAAAGCACTGTGAATAAAATATCATCTTCTACCCTGCCTAAAATTTATATAAATGACACCGTTCTACCTTGGTGTTCCGAAGTCAAGAACCTAGGAGTGTTTATTGACAACACCCTCAGCTGGAACTCGCAAGTAGATTCAACATGCCGTAAAGTTTTTGCCGCAATGCATTCGCTGAAACGCCTCCGAACGCTTTTACCAATCAGTACACGTGAGACACTCATTAAATCGCTTATTATGCCACATTTTGACTATTGCGACTTTCTTCTGACAAACATGACATCTAAATTACAACATAAACTTCAAGTAGCACAGAACGCATGCGTACGGTTTATTTTTGATCTAGAAAATACGACCATGTATCGCACTTTTTTGACTTACTTCGTATGCTTACTCTAGACAAAAGACGGTTACTTCACTCTCTACTTCTTCTCTATAAAATTTTACACGGTTCTCATGTAACACGTCTAAAAAGTAATTTCAATCCTCTGAAATTAAACCGAGCTCTTAGTTCAGCTCTGCTCTGTGTACCACGTCACAGCACGACTTCTTTCAGTAAATCTTTCACCATTACAGCTATCCGAGCCTGGAATAAACTACCAGCGAGTCTAAAACATTCGAATACTTTCCGTAAATTCAAAAACGAATTAAATACTTGGGTAAGGTATAACGACATATAGAATGGTATTAATGTCCTCTTCATCCTCCAGACTTTTCCCACTACCAAGTACCCGGTCACCGCCCCCTAAACGCCGCACTTTCTCATTAGTAAATCTTTCACCATTACAGCTATCTAAATTATTAACAACCCATATTTTCTGTGCATCCTAATAAAACTGTTCAAATAAATATTTAAAAGAGATTAGCCACGCTCCAAATAAATGCTAAAATACTTACAGCTACTTTTGTACTGTCATTATTGTCATATCTACAATATATAGGTCTTAATAATAATTACAATTAATGTTTATATCCTATTGTACTTTTACATTGTTTCTTAATACTGTTAATATTATATTATAAATTACTGGTACTATTAACTTGGAGCCTATTGTGCTTCTCTGCTGTTACAAATGTTTGTGTATTTATGTAAAGTGTTAATGTATACCAAACGTAACATTTCTGTACAGCTTCTGGATAAATTTTACTTTTCCACCTACTTCTTCCTCCTTTTCCTCACTATTTCTTCCTTCCTTTTCCTTCACAGTCTTCCCCATTTATGTCATTACGACCCTTTCCCCTAAACGCCTCATCTCTTCACCTTCACTACTATCCATACCATATTCTTGTATATTAATGTTCGGCCATAAGCCGCCATCCTGATTGAGGTTTTCTGGGTTTACTCAATCGCTTAAGGTGTATGCCGGGATGGTCCCTAGTTTTGCACTCCCAGACGTAAATGTACAGATTTCCCTCCCCTCTTATATGTTACTACTCTGTATTAATGTAAAGTCAGTGGTTAGGCGGAAGAGCAGGCCTTATGGCCTGAGCCTCGCCATTAATAAAGACATTATTATTATTATTATAATTATTATAATTATAATTATTATTATTATTATTATTATTATTATTTATAACAGTGTTTTTGTATAGAGACGGCACCGCCGTCTGTCACTCTTGTATTTCTATTCGTAGTTCTGTATAGTTTTTCTTGCAGCAATTTTTGTATCTGCGCAGCAGGAAAAATTGATTTTGTATTCATTCATGGTCTTGTAATAAATGTTTGTTATTTATTTGGATTGTTATATCTCCAAGTACTAAGATCCTTTAAAATTTATGATCCTGTTTTATTTAGAACCTGGAGCGTCCTTTCGAAAGGTATCGAATGTGACGACAGTTTCGCGAATCTGATAGCTTAGGGGTTCTCTGTGTTAGCCCCGCATAAGAATTCATTAGGTAAAAGCATGGTCACCTCGCTTTTTGCTTTATAGCGAGGCTTCGTTTAAAATTTGTGTTGTCTTAAACAGCTGGCGACCGTACCTTGTCATTTATAATTGTTACATTTCTCAAGTCACGAGGTTAGCCAAGTTTGAAATATAACACAAAAAGTGGCGACCGTGGCAGGACTAACAAGGATCTAATTTTTCGAAACAATTCAGCAACTTGCAATATTAACTTGTATTTCTTGCATTTTTATATTGTTTTCTTTTTCAGTTGTTTTCGCTTTGCTCCATTTGCAGTTGGTTTTGTTCTACTTTGTAGCGGTTTCACGAGTTCATCTCGTGTTCTTTTTTCTTGAATTTAACTTGATTATCTAAAATTGTCTTGTGGTTTGCTTTGTTGTAATACTTCTTCCTTGTTATTTGCTCCACTTGATAATTTTGCAGTATGTCTAACGCTGATCCTCCTGTTGAGGAAATTGTGGATGCTCGAGATGACGAAGCATTGCAAAGCTCGCCTCTCCCGCATTGATCAGCTGCGGAGAAAGAAGTTATTATAAGGGACGCCTCACCTCGTTCGAGAACGCTCTCAACACAGGCGGTAATGTACATGAAATCCCGCTTCGGATTCAGACTTTAGAATCAGATTTTGCGAAATATAATATCATTCAGCAAAAATTGGATGCGTGATTTGTTGAGGGAGAGCCGGGTAACGAAAAGGCTGATTTTGAAAACACATTTCGCTTTGTTAACAAGAGCCGCTCAGTTACATAGAAATGTAAAGCGACAGAGGCCGTCTGTCTCGGCGCAGCCGAGTTTAGTTGCCCCCCCCCTTAGAGCCGATGCCCTCGAACGCGGCTGGCCTCGGCTTGCCGGCTGAAAGTACCCCTATTCGCACCAGAGATCCGGTTTCGCCCTGAGGAGACGACGCACCACTAACAGAGAAAGCCCGCCTCATCACGAACACCAGTGCCAAGCTCTGATGAAGAAAATGACGCGGTATTTCCGCCTTTGCAACGTCCCGTGTTTTCACGACATTCCTTCAGGCCGCGCCTACCTGTTTTAAGAATCCCTGCATTTTCCGGCAATGACTGAGTGGGAGCACTTTTCTCATTGTTTGAATCATTAGTGCATAATTCTCCTTACTTGCCAGAAATCGAAAAATGGCATTTTTTACAATCGTATCTCACAGGTAGTGCAGCAAAATTAATTGATGGCTTGCCTTATGTCGCGGAGAGTTATGTAGAAGCAATTCGTGTTCTCAAAAATAGATACGAAAATCCTAAGCTTCGCAGACAAACTAATTTCTTCTTTGTTTAATTACACCATGACTGCGAAAGATTCGGCTAGTCGTTTGTTTTCGTTAGTTGATCAATTTAAACGTAATATCCGTGCCCTTAAAGTCTTGAAAGAACCCGTGGAATACTGGGATTCTATCTTAATCTTTCTTTTGACATCCAAGTTAGATGAAACTACGCATAGGGACTGGGAAACGCATTCAGCGCAAATGCGCGTACTAACTCTCGAAACCCATACGAGTTTTTGGAGGTCAGGGCAACGTGCCTTGCCAATGTGGCGGCCGATAGAAGGATTAAAGAAAAAGGTTCACTCAAGCCACTACCAAAGAGTAGGAATTTTGTTTCCGATCAAGACGAAGTATGTAGTCTGTGTAAGGGCTTGCATAACCTGATGAAATGCAAGTCATTTCTTGAAAAATCGCCTTACGACAAATATTCACTCGTTAAAGAAAAACGGCTTTGTTTCGTGTGCTTACGGCCCGGGCATGGCGTTACCACTTGTTCAGCAAAACCGTGCAGTAAATGCAGAAGCAAACATCACACGCTTTTGCATAGAGAAATAAGTTCGAGAATTAATGTAGAACAAACGGCAGTTGTAAGTGACAAGTGCTCCGAAGCCGCAGAGTGCGAAACCGTGAGTGCTCACGTCAATCAGAATTTTGCCCCGAAAGCCGCGCTGTCCACTGTTTGCGTGTTAGTCAAAAACACGGAAAACGAATTTATGAAATTTAGAGCTCTTCTTGATAACGGCAGTACTCATTCTCTGATTACTGAATCAGCTGTAAAGAACAAGAAAGTACAACCTAACACCACTTCGATTTGCATCACCGGAGTCGGCGGCACCGTTTCCAAATCTCTTAAATCAGTTCGCTTGCCGATGGCCTCCGTTGTTAGCAACTTCAACTTCAGTTTAAATGCACTCGTGGTAAAAATATCACATCCAATATTCCTTCTTATTCTTTTGATCTTACTGACTTAAAAATTCCGAAAAATGTGAAGCTGGCAGATCCTCAATACCACGTAGCGGCACCAGTTGATATTTTGCTAGGCGCCGATATTTTCTGGAATTGCTTAAGATCGCGCAAGTTAAAAATCCCACGTACTAAGTCTTTGAATTTAACTTTGAAGGAAACTGCATTTGGATACATCGTAACCGGTACTATGAAAAACTTATTCTTAGCCAGATCCAGTCTTTTCAATTTTTCTACAGAACAGCTTAATTTCGAGAAGTTTTGGGAATCCGAGGAAATCTCTGGCAACGACGCTCCTTCAAGAAATCATGACTTTTGTAAAAATATATTTTTATATTCTTCTTCTCGCAATTCTGACGGAAGGTTTGTCGTGAGTTATCCCCTTTTAAAGCACGAGTTCGGCATGCCGCCGTCTCGTAAAAGTGCCATTAATAGATTTTTTGCCATAGAAGCTCGGTTCCAGAATAATACTCCTTTAAAAGAACAATATTTTGAATTCATGCGAGAGTATATCCATTTAGATCACATGGAGCTCGCAATTGATCAATTTTCCGATGGTGGCAAAGTCAACTATTTAATTTACCACCCTGTGTTTAAGGATGGAAAGATCAGAATCGTTTTTGATGGCTCTTTTTGTAATCGCCCAGGAATATGCATAAACAACTTAATGCCCTCAGGTCCGGTAGTCCAACCTGATTTATTTTCATTATTGGTAAACTTTCGCTTCGGAAAATAGGCATTTTGTGCTGACATTGAAAAATTCTATCGTCAAGTACTAATTTCTCCTGAGCAGAGAGACCTTCAGCGCATTTTGTGGCGCTTCGACCGGACCACTCCGCCGCAGGCGTACAGATTAAAGACTAACTTATGGCCTCACCAGTTCCGCTTTCCTTGCTACACGGGCTTTGCTGCAATTAGCAGTGGAAAATGAAAATGAATTCCCCCGTGCTTCTCGTTTGATAAGGAACAATTTTTACGTGGATGACTTGGTTTTCAGCTGCTCTGACGAGAATTTCACTATTGAGGCTCTCAAAGAAGTTAATCCAATTATTAAGTAAAGGATGTTTTCCGCTTGCCAAATGGCGTTCTAACTCGCATCAAACACTGAAAAACCTCAAAGTTTTGATGTCCAATGAACCTGTTCAACTTACAGATAAAGAGGTTACAAAAACATTAGGCCTCCTGTGGGATTCAGAGACATAAGCTAATTTTCTCCACGCACGAATCTCCGATTCCGGTTACTAAACGTTCTATTCTCTCTGAAATTTGCAAACTATTCGATCCGTTAGGCTTGCTCAGTCCTTGCATTGTTAAGGCTAAGGTACTAATGCAGCAATTATCGAAGTTAAAAATAGGCTGGGATGACCAGGTGCCAGCAGAGCTGATGACAACTTGGTCGAATTTCTTCACTAATATTTTTACATTAAACAATTTTGCTATCGAGAGACACGTACCTGTGTTAGGAAATTCAATTCAACTTCATGTTTTCTGCGATGCAAGCTCCGCTACTTATGCGGCTGCAGTCCATTTAGTTTCTAATAACTCTTCTTATTTGATTGCTTCTAAAACTAGAGCCGCTCCGGCAAAAGATGCTGTAACTATACCTAGACTCGAGCTCTGCGCTGCTCTGCTGGATGCAACACTCGCTGACAAAATTATCAGAATTAGCTCTATTGACTATTCGGACGTATATCTTTGGTCCGATGCACAGGTAGTGTTACATTGGATTTCGAAACCACCTGCTAACTGGATTCCTTATGTGGCGAATCGAGTTATAAAAATTCAAATGTTAACTAAAAACTTTAAATGTCTTCATGTGTCCACAAAGGAAAATCCTGCCGATGTAGCTTCGAGAGGCATGTTCCCCAAAAAATTAATCAACAATTATTTGTGGTGGCATGGCCCCAGTTTCTTGCTATCACCTCGCACTTCGTGGCCTCCACAGCCAGTTGATGAATCCTTCGGTCCCGCCTTAGTTCATGCTTCACCGTTCAACGCTCCTGTTCCGCCGAATGCTTTGTTAACAAGGTATTCCAATTATAACAAACTTTTACGCGTTGTTTGGTGGATTACCAGATTTGCCAACAATTGCCGGTAAAGTCTAATAAAAGCGTTTAAGTCAGGGGAAACCTGTCTCACGGCTCCCGAAATAAATTCAGCCGAAATCAAAGTCATAAAATGTATACAATCTGAATGCTTCTCTCCTGAAATTGAACAATTAATTGACAATCAATATCTTTCTGCGAAAAGCCCTTTGATTTGTCTCAATCCATTCATAGATGAATATGGATTGTTAAGAGTAGGAGGTCGACTGCAACATTCTGATTTGGAATTTGATCAGAAGCATCCTATTATTCTCCCGTTTGGTCACTTTGTTTCTAAGTTGATCATTAAATCCGTTCAAGAGAAGAATTTCCACTTAGGGCCTACTGCGTTGCTTTCTCTTTTACGTTCTAGGTTCTGGCCTCTAAAAGGGCTCCGTGCTGTTAAAAGCGTTGTCCGCAGGTGTATTGTTTGTTTCAATGCCAGGCCTACGTCAGCTGAGCAAATTATGGCTCCGCTTCCATCATATCGAGTTGAAGCGTCTTTGCCATTCCTGCATACAGGTCTTGATTATGTTGGTCCATTTCTCTGTACAACATGTGCTAATAAACAGCATACGGAGAAAATTTACATCTTGGTTCTTACCTGTATGGCTACTCGTGCAATTCATCTTTAGCACGTCGTGTCAGCAACTTCCGACGTATTTTTGCTAGCGCTCAGGCGTTTTATTGCCAGACGCGGAAAACCGCGTGTTCTGTACAGTGATAATGCTGAAACATTTAAAGGCGCGCAGAGAAAGATGGCAGAATGGATGGGGAAAGAAACGGAAAGTGTCCCCGGAGAATGGAATAACTTTTTAACCGACAATAGGATAGAATGGAAATTTATTCCACCCTATTCTCCTCATCATGGAGGCGTATGGGAAAGAATGGTCAAAAATGGCAAGTCTATTGTATAAGTCGATTCAGATGAAAATTTTATCAATCGAAAAATTCTCCACTCTTGATAGAAATAGAGGCTATATTAAATTCGAAACCGCTATGCTCAATTTCTGATGACCTAGACTCAATAGAAGCCCTCACTCCTGCTCATTTTTTGCTTTGCAAGCAGATTAATACCTTAGCTCTGCCTCCCGCCCCACCGACTATTATTAAATCTTTACATGTGTTCCAGGCTATACAGGCACAAAGGTCCTTGTTCTGGAAGCGGTTGAGTTCAGAATACCTCAACCAGCTGCAGGCCAGAGCCAAGTGGCGCACTTGTAACCCCGACCTGAAAATTGGGCAGCTGGTGATAATAAGAGCGGAAGATCTTCCACCTCTCATCTGGCCTCTGGGGAAGGTGTTGGAGATTCTTCCTGGACGCGATTATCGCGTTCGGGTTATTAAGTTAAAAACCTCGCAAGGTGTTATTACTCGTACCTTGCCGAAGATCTGCCATCTGCCTTTCGCCGAGGACGCTGACAACCTATGTCGAGTGCCGCCTCCCTCTACACGCAGTTTTTTGTAACAGAGGTTGAGTGAGCGCATTTCATAGTAGTTTTGTGAAATACTTTGTTCTGCACTCCAGCTTCCCCCCCCCCCAAGTATGGGGGTTGTATGGCGTGATGTTTGATTAAGTTCTCCAATTGAACCGATGAAAATTGATAACATTACAAATATTATAATTGGTTGATAATATGTTAAGTAGGATAAGATAATAAACGTGCTATCTATTCTTTCAGGCGAAAAGTGTACAAGCTCTTAGGCAAAGAGGTCGGTACTACTCTGTGGCTGTATCGATATTTCCCCGCTACTCCCCTCCACTGCCACAGTGTCACCCCTTCTGGGGTTGGTATAAAAGTCGTGCGCTTCTCGCGCACAGTGCCTTTCGCCGCTTTTAGTTTTACGTCTTTGAATTTTGCTACTAGTCTCACGAAAGCCTGTCCATAGTTTTCGTATATTCTCTCTTACCAGCATGACGAGTGCATGCTGTTTTGTAATTTTATGAGCCATTAATGGTATTTTTATGAAAGGCCCGGTTCCTTGAGAACCGTATTGTATTATTGTAAATATGTGTATGAGTGCATAATAGTGTAGACTTTTAGGAATGAAAGCGTTTATGACATTTAATTGGATCCAGACCGTGCGTAGATTATCGTAAGCTAAAAAAATTATAAAATCAGAATATTTTCCGTTGCCGAACATGGAGGAGAGGATAGAAGCAGTAGCGGCAGCTAAGATTATTACTACATTGGATTTAGCAACATTTTATCAGATACCGCTCACACCGAGAGCGCAAAGATATGCGATGTTCTGTACAAGCTTTGGCACGTATAGGCCATTAAGATTGCCCTTCGGGCTCAAAAATGCACATTTTCAGTGTAGTAGGATGATGGAAGCTTTATTAGCAGGATGTGCAGAATTTGCAGTTCCATACTTGGATGACATCGCCATTTATAGCGACACATGGCAAGAACACCTTAGACATTTAGAGCAGGTGCTTCTAATATTAGAGAAAGCGAAGTTGCATATGCAGCCAAGGAAGTGTAAATACGCGCGTAAGAATGTGAAGTACCTAGGCTACATGGTTGGTAGTGGCATGACGCGGCCAAAGTGAAAACTATTAATGATCACCCCGTACCTCAAACGAAAAAGCAAGTACGTGCTTTTCTCGGAATAACGGGTTACTACAGAAAATTTATTCCCCATTATGCGGGTATATCAGCGCCATTAACGGACTTATTGAGAGATCGTGAACGGCAATGCAGGGTAACGTGGACGCCAGCATGCGAGATGGCATTCGAGAAATTGAGGAACGCTCTGTCACGAACCCGTCCTTCACGCGCCCGATTTTAATAAGGACTTTATAGTGCCGTGTGATGCGTCAAAAAGAGGTATTGACATCATGTTGGCTCAGTATAATGATAGAGGAGAAGAAAAACCTGTGTTATACTTAAGTCGTAAATTCACAGACACGGAATTATTGCGATGTACAATAGAACAGGAGTGCACAGCCATAATATGGGCTTTGCAGAAACTTAAGTACTATTTGGATGGAAATGCAGAAATTAAAGTGCAAACAGACCACAACCCATTAGTATGGCTAAATAATTGTTCAAGTAACAACCCGAGATTGATGCGTTGGTCATTAATGATACAAGCATACAATTTAGAGATTATTCATAAAAGGGGTAAGGATCACGTAAATGCTGATGCCTTAAGCCGTATGTTTTACTGATACATGGAACCTGAACTGAACTGAACTGGGAATGAGGAGGGCTACACTGAACCGAATCACTTGATTACATTGCATAAAATCAAGTCAAGAGAAAAATCACTGTACATATGTAACAAATTGTTGAAATTGTATTGTTTGTGTATTCTGTTTGTTTCATGTGTGTCTTATGTACGTGCAATTATGGGTTTAAAGTGAAGCTCTGACGACATTGTTGGTTCTGGGGGTATTAGGGAAAGTATAATATCATTCGATTGTGAATACTACGTATGTAAGGCTGTATTATTTCTGATGATTTTTTGTAATTTAAGATTGTAGAAAATTGTATATAGTAGGATGAAAGGAGGTACGTGAAGTAGGTTAGGTCAAGTTAGTATATAGGTTTGTTTTTTGTAGATTTTGATGAAAAAAATTACATTGTAAATATAGAGTGGTTAGATGGATCAATAAAGTGTGAGCCCAATGGCCAGGTAAATGGTATAATCATATCCAGATCCTCTAGTTGGGAAATTTTTTTGTGGATACCTCCTGCATAAAAAAATCAAAATAGGGTATGGAGAAGTAACGTATTGTAGGGCTACACAGAGCGACCGGCGGGGCGTCACAAGGTCGCTGTGTCAAGGGATTAGACGCCAGGGGCCAGGCAGGATGCGAGAACAATGAGGCAGCTGGCAGAAGCGGAGACACGCCGAGGTATTTTGAGAATTCTAAGAGCTAGGGAAATGGATGTCCAAAATGCCTGGCAACGCGACTAGCGCGGGCAGTGTGCAAACCCCAGTGACGTTTCAGGTCACGTGGGTGAGAACTATGCAAGAGCGAACGCAGAGCGCGGGGGCGGGGTTCGTTGAGGTGAGTGGAACCTACGTGCGAACGCACAAAACTTGCGCCCAGGGCGGTGCGGAGCCGGGCTAGGCTCGTACGGCAACCCATGTGTTGGGACGCCGTTGTGGACACTATTTCCACGGGTGACCGAGGTCGCCGGAGCTCTATACTGTGTGCATAAGGCTAGCTGAGGAGTGGCGCGGGCCACGAGTCAAAAATCGTATTTTTAAGGATCGCTCCTGCGATTAGGGGAGTAAACGTCTACCAGAGCTAAGGGTAACTTTAATTTTTTAGGGTATATATTGTGAATAAACCTGTACATATTTATCATTGAAGCTCGTGTCTGTGATTACAGTGTATTCCCACGACGTCACAGCAGAGTGTCGAAAGACAAGAGGCATCTCCAGTGCTATCTTTGCACGTGATCTTCAGGTCGAAGATCGGTTTGGCGACAGGACATGTAACTTCTGTAGTTACGGGACTACGTCCGACAGCTTCGCACCTCGCGTTGCTTTTTGCTAGTTCCGAGCAGTGGTTCTGGGCTAGGCCTAGGGACGGTCGCGGGGTTTCGCGGCTAAGAATTGAAAGATTGGCAAGGGGTTAAATTTTGTATTATAATATTTATACATTAATTGTAAATATATTGTAAATATCGAACAGAAACAGTCGTCTGTGTTATTCTTTTCTAGTACGTCACAATACCAGTACAGAATATTAATTTAATCATATTAGAATTTAGAAAAACAAGTTTGTTCCTCCTTTGAAGAATTTTGAAATGTTTCACGTGATGAGAGCGATTAATGAGTTCTAGGCTTCAGGTAAAGAAAGCGCCACTGTCACGCGCCACAGTGCGGACGACCTCTGACCCCGCGGCATCGCGGCGGAGGCGGTGTCGTACGCGTTCGCGCCGGGGGTCGCGTTCGCGTTCCCGGCGGAGCTGACGGCACTCGGCGAGTCACGGGCGCTTCGCGGCAGACAGCCTGGAGCGAGGACCTCTTACGAGGGCAATGCCTGCAGCAAACGTGCAGAAGCCGGAAGCTCGTGGTGAGTCGGGATCAAGCAGGTCGCTAAATAGGTATGAATAGGCTTTAAGAATAGGGTACTGGAACATCAAAGGTCTAGGCTCTAAACTCGGAAATCAAGACTGTCATGGCTACATAAATACATTTGATGTAATCGGTCTCGTAGAAACCTGGAAGGAGGGTGAAACGTTAATTGTGTCTGGTTTTACAGGCATATGCAAAATTGTAGAGAGGAAATGGGTGGGTAACCGTAGGGTGTTGCGTGCCTATATCGGGCTAGGTTAATGCAATTTATTAATGAAATCAAATCAAACTCAGATAATTTCCTTTGTATTAGACTAGTAATGCCAAATACAGACATCGCTATTGTATTTATATACCATCACCCACAGGGCTCGCGTTATTATTCTCCAGAAGCTTTTGGCGAAATCAATGATTTCATAGACACCTTGAAGCAAAGGTATCCGATTACTGATTTACTAGTCTTAGGTGACATGAATACTCGAATTGGCAATGAGCAGGAAGTATTTTCAGAGTTCGATATGCAAGAAGCGAGAGCCAATTCTAGAAAAAGCAAAAACTCAGTCAATAATGATGGCCAGGAATTGTTAGAATTATGCGTTAGATTTAATCTCGAAATCTTAAATGGCAACTATGGACAGGGTACTGAAGGGGAACTAACTTATCAGTGGGAATGGAGGTAGTCTAATAGATTATGCTCTGTTGTCTCATGAAAGAATAAACAATTTATTAGGTTTTGGAATCGAATTACGGGCAGAATCCGACCATTTGCCTGTGTGTGTTCATTTAGCAGTACATTCTACTGAATTGCCACCGGCAGTGGAGCGGGCGGGAGCAACGAACTTCCCAATAGATGAAAAGATTAAAAGCGACAGGAATTTGCAGAGTCTATTCTTAACTCTGCAGGGTAGGCGCGAGAGAAGCGGTTACCGGAGAGGCAAACAAAGAATTTAGAAAGGCGGCTTTATCGCGCAGGGAGGGGCATGCGAATATGGGGGAGAGGAGGAAGTGTTTTGACCCAAGGATGGTTTGGCGAGGAGCGTCGGATGAGCAGGCGTGAAGCAATAGTAGCCTTAAGGATGTTCAGAAAATTGGGCAGCTGGTGATAATAAGAAATGCGAGAAATAGTTACTTGTTATTACGTAGGCAGTACGAGGCCATAATTAAAAAAATCAATGAAATCTTGGCAGGAGAGCAATACAGCAAGAATAGAGGCAATTTTAATGATGAACCCTGGACCAACGCATTCAGTTCACAATGGAAAAGAACCGGGACGAAAAGCTGGCCTTCTTAGATGTACTTGTTACCAAGAATGCAGACGGATCACCGGGACACACTGTGTACCGGAAACCAACTCACACAGATAGATACCTCAACAAAATGTCCAATCACCACCCAAGTCAGAAGAGAGCCATGATGAAAACTCTGGTTAATCGTGCAATACGGATATGTGAAAATGACAGTTTACCCGAGGAATTGAGTCACCTCAACAGAGCTTTGCAGGCCAACGGATACTCTGCAGCGGAAGTTAAGAGAGCACTCCATCCAAAGAAAACTTCACGCAATGAAACAAATGCCAACCAAACACTGAAAGTAAGCCTACCTTATGTGAAGACCATCACGGATCGTATAGGTAAAGTGCTAGGAAAACACAATGTAAAAGCCATTTCCAAGCCCACTTCACAGCTTCGATACTTATTCCGATCTGCCAAAAACCAAATTCCATTATCATCAGCAGTGGTCTATAGAATTCCATGTTCCTGTGGCGCTGTATACATTGGCACTACACAACGAAGCATCAACACCAGGCTCTCCGAACACAAAAGGAACTGCCGTTTTGGCTACACTGAAAAGTCAGCAGTAGCCGAACACGCTTTCTCTGGCCGTGAACAACATAAGATTCGAAGATGTGGCAGTTTTAGCCACCACAGCTCACTACCATGCACGATTAAACCGTTAAGCCATTGAAATTCACAAACATCCCCGGAATTTCAATAGAAAGGAGGAGGCAATTAAAATCAATCCGATTTGGATCCCCGTAATCCGCCAGGCCAAAGAAAAACCTAATGAAAAACAAAGACGTGACAGTAGTCACGTAGGCACGCGGGAACATAAGTCACGTACACACAGTGAGCGTCTCCGCCACGTCACACGGCCCGAGCCAATCAGTAGCCGCCTCCCCACCACAGTCCCGCTGGTACAAATATCACCGCTTCCGTCAGGGGAGATCAGCGCCGGCAGCCGAGGAGAGCGGACGCACCTGAGGAGCGCTCCGCCCGCCGTGGGATCGTCAGCCGCCGCGGGAACAAACAGCCCTTATTAGGGCTATAAAAGAGCAAAAAGCCGTGAGTCGCCCTTCTAAGGGCGCTTTTGTAAAAACAGCCCTTTTTAGGGCTCTAGTTATAAAAGTCCTTCTAGGGCTTTTATAAATTACGATGTCGTCGCCAGCGAGTTCGGCCGCGTCGACACCGTTCCAAACCCCGCGCACGGGGGGGGGGGGCGGGTGTGCGCGGAAGGACGAGCGGGCGTAAAACCGAGCGGGGAACCGTGAAACGGAGGAACGGTTCCCCATCAACTGAGCGGATTTGCTCAAAGCGCACGCCTTCTGTTAAAAGGAGGAGAACAAGCGGATCGCAGGAAGCAGGGCCGTCTACTAGTCGCGCGACTTTTCTTGACGTCTCCCAGCGCGGGGCGCGGGGAGAGGAGGCTTCTCCCGACGTCACATCCAATGGGTGTTGCCAACTGTAACATTATTAATACTATTCGCGCCTCTTTCGCTCTTAATACAACAGGACATTATAGACGATAAAATATAACAAATAATAACACAATTAATAGCATCCACAAGTGAAAATAATTAGATAACGATAATATTGCTTATTAAGGAGATATATTATCAAAATCCGAATCGAATAAATCAAAGGGCACAATACTAACAGCGAAAACGCGAGAACTGAATTCATTCGAAAGCAGAGCTTGGCAGCCCTGACAATCTTGCCGTGCCGTTCCGTGTGAGACCAATGTTGTGACCAGACCGTACCGAGTCATGCTCTGTTGAGCACTAGGGAGCTCAGACGTCAAGAAAAGTCGCGCGACTAGTACGTCGGCCGCCGCGCAGCCCGCCGCAGCCACGCCGCTCGCTAACGCGGCGCCCGCCGCCGCGGACACCGCCGCCAGCACCACGCCGCCGCTCACCACAGCGGGCGCCACGACGCCTGACGCCGCACCCGGCGCAGCAGCAGCAGCAGCAGCAGCAGCAGCAGCAGCAGAAGAGGAGGAGGATGGCGAGTTCACGCTCGTCACCCGCCGTCGCCGCCCACCCCAACTTTGTGTACGGGGTGGCCGACATCTTTGGGCTCCTCCAGGGCTTGCGCGCGGCCGGCAGCGACGCCGCGTCACCACAGAGGTGGCCGGCGACGCCGTTAGGGAGCGCTGCGAGACCCTCGAGGCGCACCGGGAGGTGCTGGCCGCCTTGGAGGAAAGCTGTGGAGTACCATACGTACTCCACAGGAAACGAAAAGGTCCTGAGGTATGTCCTACGGGGCATTCCTCTGGAAATCTCCTTTCAGAGCCTTCATGACAACCTGCAACGTCTTGGATTTCAGGGGAAGAAGCTCAAAAGGATGACCCCCAGCGGCCGGGACGACGTGGCCGGCTTATCCCGCTGGTCATCGCCACGCTGGCCGACACGGAGCGTCACCGGGCGCTCCACCAGGTAGAGCCGATACGTGGGCTCCGCGTTCGCGCGGGGTGTATCGGCCACCGCGCGGGCCCACACAGTGCCACAATTGCCTGGATTTCGGGCACGTGGCACGAAACTGCAAGCGCCGCACGCGCTGCAGGAAGTGCGGGGAGACCCCACGACGCGCAGCAGTGCTCGCTGGGGCCAACCCCGTGGAGGAGCGTAGCTCCTCCAACTGCCTCGGCGACAACCACGGCGAAAAATACAAGGGTTGCCCCGAGTATAAGCGCCATTGTTTTAGGGGCAATGCCGCACAGCAGCAGCAGCAGCAGCACGAGCGGCAGCAGCGGGACCGCCAGCGACGCGCCCGCATCAGCGAGGCGAGCGGCCGACACGCAGTCGGAGGCGTCGCGTTCTCCCTCACGGGAGCGCGAACCTTCGCGCCGCCGCACCTCTACGCCTCCGCCGCAGCCACCGCGGTCTCAGCGTTTGCAGAGACGCGAACGCCCACGCGCCCAACGGCAGCAGCAGCAGCGATCCAGCTGAGTGGCCGGCGACCATCCTCAAAGTGGTAGTGTCGCAATTACTTGCGAATTCTCACGAGATGACGGCGGCCGCTGCGGCGGGCGACGGAGGCACGCTCTCCCTCGTCCTCGCCACACTCCACCCCGCACCTAAATAATGGCTATTTCTCCTTTTTACAGGAATAGCTGCGGTGTTGCATTTTGGAACTGCAACGGCATCGCTCGCGACCGAAGCAGTCAGAACTTCATAGTTTTCTCGCTCGGCATAACATTTCTTTAATGATGCTGGGTAAAACATGGCTGAGCCCGCATATTTCTCTTTCTATTCCAGGCTTCATCTGCTACAGGAATGACAGAGCAGCACCAGCAGCAAACACGACAAATCCCCACATCGGAGGCGGAACTGCTATACTAATAAGACGCAGCATAAATCATTATGTTTCAGTTTTACCGCAGCTGCAGCACGCTGAGGCCACTGCTGTTGTCGTGCAGACGGGCGCGAGCCACTCGCCTTGTCTCATTCTACGCTCGCCCTGACCGTCCGCGTAAACGTGCGCCCTACTAGCTGCAGATATTGCAAAACTAGTTGAGGCATACACTACGCCAACAATTGTGGCTGGCGATTTTAATGCCAAACACACGGCCTGGAGCTCCCGCATCACCTGCCCTCATGGCCGTATGGTGAAAGCAGCTGCTGATGCGAAAGACTGAGAAATATTCGCTCCCACTACACCCACCTTTTATCCCTACACGACAAATGGCAAGCCTGATGTTTTAGACATTGCGCTGTGCCATAAACTTCATTACCTTCCCATAATAACCACAATATACGAACTTTCCTTAGACCACTTCCCCGTGCTGGCGGAGGAGGCGGAAGGCGCGACTGTCTACTGCACCTACGACGCAGAAGCGGCGCACTAATTGGCAACAATTTCAGATGGAGCTGCAGCAGCGCATCCCGGACGCGTCTGCTCTTTCAGGTCCGCAGCAGATTGAAGCAGGAGCAACTAAATTCGCCGAAGTTGTGACTAACAGCCTCAACGCGGCAGATGAGAAGCAATGTTCCTATAAGGAGGAGCAGCCACTAACACCATTTCTTATGTCTCTAATCCACAGGAAAAACAGAGCGCGCAGAGTGTGGCAGAGCACGCGGCACCCCGCTGATATACGAGAGCTGAACCGATTGAAGCGTAAAGTTGAAATCGAGTTAGCTGAATTCCGCAATCAGAAGTGGGATAAATTTCTTTCAGGCCTCAAATCTGAGGATAATTCACTATGGAAAATTACACGCATGATTTCCAGGAAACCTGTTACAGTGCCGCCGCTTCAAACCAGCACACCAGAATATGCGGAGTCCAATGAGGCGAAAGCGGAACTTCTTTATAATGTTTTAGAATCTCAGTTTCAGCCGGTCGAGGAGGCGCCGTCAATACCGGACGTTGTCGAAGTGCAACAAACGGTGATAGCGGCACTGCACGCGCCCGCCGACGAGCCGAGTTTCACTGATGAGACTGAAGTCAAAGCGGCCATCGCAGAGCTGCCCAGACGGCATCACTAACGACGTCCTGAAGAAGCTGCCGCAGCAAGCAATAGTGTTTTTGGTTGTGCTTATTAATTCAATAATTATGTTTCAGCATTTTCCGAGCTAGTGGAAACACGCACATGTTATAACTTTGCAAAAACCGAGAAAGAATCCGAAATTGCCCGAGTTGTACAGGCTTATCAGCCTACACTCTGAAAACTGTGCGAAAAACGAATTTTAAAAAGAATTCTTAAATTTGTTTCCGAAAATGCAATAACGAATAAGGAGCAGTTTGGCTTTCGCGCGGGCCACAGCACTACGCATCAGCTTGTGCGAATTACAGACCGCATCAGACGCAACTTCAACGAGAGCCGATTAACAGGCGGAGTGTTCCTCGACGTTGCAAGCGTATTTGGCAAGGTTTGGGACGTCGGTCTCCTTTACAAACTCCACACATTGAACCTTCCGAGTTACCTAATACACATTGTACACTCTTTCCTAGCAGACAGAACGTTTCAAGTAACGCTTCTGAATGCTAAATCTACCACCGCGCCATACGGGCCCGGGGGTGCCTGAGGGCGTACTAGCTCCTACGCTCTTCAGCCTCTATGTGCTTAATATTTCCTCGCACCCTCAGACGGAACTCGCCTTGTACGCCGACGATACGGCTGTAATAGCCACGTCGAAAATTATCGAGCTTCTCCAGAAGTATTTGCATCAACATTTGTCACTGATCCAGGTGTGGCGGAAGCTGTGGCGGGTCAAAGTCAATGCGAGTAAAAGCACAGCTGTGCTTATCACATGGAGATAGATATTAACGCAGCCGAGGCCGCTCGCGCTATGTGGAGACGTAATTAACTGGGCCAAAAGTTTAAAATATTTAGGAGTGACATTAGACAAATCACTCACTTTTAAACTGCATATTGAAAACGTGCAGAAGAAAGCGCGGGAGACCAGAGGCCGCTTGCGATGCTTATTTCACAAGCAAAGCAAGCTGTCAACGGCAAACTGCCTCACGCTTTATAAAGCAGTTATTAGGCCACAAATGGACTACGCATGCCCCTGTTGGGCAATTGCAGCTGACAGTTTTCTAAATAAACTGCAGGTATTCCAAAATGAATGCCTAAGGGCCGCCCTCTGCGCCCCCAGGTACACTCTTATAAGAGACTTGTATCGCGACATTTCAATGCCACTGCTTAAAGACCACTTTAAAAGCATTACAGCAAAATTTTTTGAAAAAGCAGCTGACTCTGAAAACACTCATTTCTGAGGTCGCTTCATACGAACCCGACAAACGGGCGAAGTATAAGCGACCCAAGCAGTTCCTGGAGTAAGAGAAATCTGAAACAGCGAAATGAGACTTGAAATATAAGCCTTGAATTACTGCACACGCAATGCGCGCGCCGGTTGGCTAAAATCTTTTTTGACCTGTTTTTTAGTTCTGTTTCATATTGCAGGATTGGCCATAGATGCCCGTAAGGGTAGGAATGGTTGCACCGCAGTGACGTGAACGTACATTGCACTTCGTGCGTTCACAGAACTGCACAAGTTTAGCTCTCACTTTCGTCAGTTACCGGGGAACCTTCAAGGAGGATTCTTCGTCCAAGACCACATCGCCACTGAGGATGTCTGCCGTAGTTGCGGACGAAACGCCTGGAAATGTTTTCCAATGGACCACGGCCCTTCAGCCCGGAAGAAATCTTTGACTACAACTCCGGCCGTGAAAGCCTACATTGTTTTATACTGTATTAAGTTCAATATCCAATCGCAGGATGGCAAAAAATTACTCTGAACTCAAATGTAGCCACCAACTGCAAGCATACTTCTTTTCAATAAAAAAAACAGTCTAGATTCGTCTAGTTTTCTAGATTCGAACTCGAAATAGCCAGTTCAGTACGCCAGGCCACTAATCATTACTCCCAACACACCCCGTACGTGTCCCACTTGATTGAACAGTTCATGCCAATACTTCTGGAAGAAAAACACGGATGAAGGGACAACCAACCACGGTGTCGCGCGTGTTGTGTCACTACGTTGACGTCATAGAGCCTGTTGATGTTTGACAGTACAACCCTTTACTCTAGAGTCATGCCTCCTCATGGGCGGTCATTTCGGGAGCGAATTTTCGTTCTAGTTGAAGTTAGCAATTATAGTGCTGCAGGAGCAGGGCGAGAGTACGGTATTTCCCCTTGTACAGCATCGCGTTGGATTAGTGGAGGCCGTCGAGGGAGGCCACACGTCGCACTGGTACTGGTTCATGGCGGGTTTAGACCGAGGCTAAGGATGACCTTTTGTTTGTCAAAGCGCGTGCGAGGCCATTCAAGAACTCTGTCCAGTTGAGGCGGAGTGTTAATATTCCTGGCAGTACACACACTGTATTAAGGTGCCTGAGAGATGCAGGCTCAAGATTCCGACGTGATGCTCAGAAACAGAAGCTCACAGATGAGCAAATGGTGTATCGACTAGCTTTTGCTGAAGAAAATTTACATCGCGATTGGGGAGAAGTTATTTTCTCTGGCGAATGTAGATTTTCATCCGCCAATGATTGTCTGATACGCGTCTTTCGGCCAGCCGGCACTAGACAATGCGGAATGTGTGGCCGGTGCCTTTCGTCCTGGTCGCGTATCCGTTGCGTGTTGGAGTTGGATGAGCGCACGCGGGAGAGGAATGCTGCACAGAATCGACCAAGGTCCAAATGGACGGGGTCTGACCGGTGAGCAGTATGTGCAGATTTTGAAGAAAATCATGGTCCCATCCGTGTGGCTGCTTTATCTCGATGGAGTCCTTAATTTCCAGCAGGACCAGTCTCCCGTTGACAAGTCTTAATTGGTTCAAGAATGGTTCGCGAGGCCGGACCAAGTCGAGCTTCTCGACTGGCCTCCTTGCGGGGCCGACATGAACCCTATTGAGAATGTTTGGACGGAGAACAAGTGAACCCTGTCCGACATTAGGCCCAGCCCACAGCCAACTAATGCAGACCATCTATGGGAACACGTTTCCGACGCCTGGGACGATGTAGCGAGTAGTAAAGGTTTCGCGGCCCGTCTCGTCCGTTCTCTAATCCGGCGCCTCGGTCAGATAGAGAACAGAGGCTTCTGGTCGTCGTACTGATGGACGACAAATCCGGCCTTTTTTAGGGCCCCTAAGACTTTTCAAAAATTATTAATGATTACCAAATATTGGACAAATTACTACTAAAATCGCACCATATCGGAAGAAAACAACTCATCTCCTGGACTCGAATTCACAACGTTAGGAAGCAGACAGGGTTTATATGACGTTGACGATTCGGCTAAAGTGGTCTCTATTTTAGTTACCACTTAGAAAAGTAGATAAATATGTGATGAGCAACTTTAATTTATTAAAATTCAATCTTAATACAATTCTCGCCTCATGGCTACCCGGACACGGAAGACGAGACGTGAAGAAATCAAGGCTCTGGGACAAACATATTGACTGTCTAGACCGACCTTCGAAAAACTTTCAAAAAGCATCCCCCAGCATATAAATACGGAGCGCACGAAGCAGGGGGCAGTCAGAGCTTTCGAGCAGTGCCGCGTATACGTGTGTACCCGTCACGCCGTCACTCCGTCTCGAGTCATCTCCACGCTACGCAATGGACCAGGACGCCGCCTCTACCGCCGCCGCAGCATCCAACCTCCGCCAGGCCGAGATCGGGGCTATGTTAAGAGGCTGACGCCACCAGGAGCGCATCTCGATTCCTATCTATCTCTCTCTCATTCTCCCACTCTTCAATTTCTCTCTCCTTCTCCTCCCTCTCTCTCAGTTGGAATAAGATGGTACTGGGTAATAGAAATTAAATATTTAATTCAGAAATGAAAATCTTTTCTCATTTCTCCTTCGCCCCCTTCCTCGACCACTCAGTTCATTAACGTGAAAACTCTCCTGCGTGAATTACGCTTAACCACTAGCATTCGCACAGGAGGGACATCACATCTGGTGGCAGCGGCTTGCGTGAGATTAATTTCTCCGCTACGAACCTACGCCTACCTTGCACTTCGCAATTAGCGTACCTTCTGAGTGGTCTTTCGTAACCTGTAATACTCCTCTTTTGGGTTCCCTTCACTCTCCTTGCCCCCTTCCCCTACCCATCGCACTCGGCACGCCGTCTCGCCTGCCGCTTCCCCCTTTCTAATTTCCACTTCTGGACACCGCCTACCCCACCCCCCACACCACTTTCCCTCTCACCGGCCACAACCCCCCCTTCTAGTCGCCCCGTACAACCCTTTCGCTTCGCCCTCACACCCCCACCTCTCAATTTCCCAACTCACACAAGTTTGCTTCTTCTCCCGAATTCTCCTTTGTGGCATATTTTCTCTTCATTTTTCACTCTCTGTAGTTTCATTTCCTTTGGGTTCCACCCTCTGTACTTTGATCTTCGATTCCCCATCTCTCTACAGCTCAATTAAAACAACTCGCGGACTCCGCTCCTCTTTAGTATTTACTACAAATTCCCCGTACTACGACCTTCAACTTCTCGTAACTTGATCTACTCTATCTTCTTCTTCGGTAGTTCTCGTCGTAACTCTCTGTAGCTTCTTAGATTTTCTGTAGCTTCTTAGATCTTCATCTGTAGCCTCGTAGATTTTTAAAAAACTTTCCAACTATTTCAATCGTAGCTTCTTAAGATTTTCTGTAGCTTCTCAGATCTTCACCTGTAGCTTCTTAGATTTTCAAAAAAAAATTTTTTTAACTATTACAGCAACATCCGGACTCCGAGGTCACCCCCGCAAAGCTTGAATTGGCACGCCAATTCTGTTGGCCTCCAGTGCGCTACGATATCGATGAGGAGGGCCTCGTAGCCCTATACAACTTCACTCCAGGAAAACCATCCAGCCTCATCTTCTGGATGTTAGATGAGGACGGCTCAATCCGGGAGAAGCAAGTCAGGCTACAAACTTAGCGCATTTCACATGCGTATATATAATCGGGGCAGGGAGGTCGCACAGTTGTGCAAGTGGCAGGTCCGGGGAGTAGACCCGCAACAATGCTATTTTATTGTTAATTTAGAACTTGACTAAATAAATTTGTTTAAAATGTCTCCGATTCCATTCCCCCCCCCAGATACCTACCTCCTTTTCCTCAATTATAATTGTAATTCTCACAATTTAGACTTAAGCAGAGGTTAACCTTTCTCTCTTCTTTAGGACCACGGCTCAACTGGCCAGCACCCCCCCACTCCCAGCATGTAGAACCCTTCCCCCCCACCCCACCCCCCTCCGACCTCCACACCACCACCATTATTCTCGACGACAAACGCATCGCTTATCATAATTACATTCGGAAGTTTTCTGGAAGCCCCAATCAAGACATTAATGTTTTCATTAGCACTGTAAATCAGATGGCCGACATTGCCGGATGGGCAGACTCGGAACGTCTCGTATTCGCTCGTGCTCACTTAGAAGGCACGGCCGAACAGCTGATCACTCTTGCTCCCAATTTTGAAAAAATCAACAATTAGGAAGATTTCCAGAAGGCTCTCCGAGATGTTTTTACCTCCGAATCTGACTTTTCCCATGCCGGCCGAAGCTATTTCAACTGCACTATGCTCCCAACTGAAACCCCACACCAATTCTGCATTCGTTTATATGAAACTGCTAAAAATTATAGATCAGCTTGCCCCTCCCTCTCCATTGATGATAACCATTTAATCAAACAATTTCTATACGGACTGCCCTCCCACTTAACCCACGCTGTAAAAGATGCAAACCCAAAATCTTGTTTTGACGCGGCCAAAATCGCCGAACATATATATCTCCAGTCTTTTTCGAAATTCCCCACTATCAGCCATCGACAAAACTTTTCATTCTATTACGAACGGCTTTAATAGTTTATCTCTCACCGCCCCTGCAAATAATACTCAGCAAAAAGTTGAAAATTTATTAATTTGCTCCTTCTGCGCCCAACCAGGCCACCCCGCCATGAACTGCCCGCATCGCACTAACCCCCCCTCTCTTCCAATTAACAAATTAACATGTGCACATTGCGGATTAACCAACCACTCCTCTCAAAATTGCAGAAGGAAAATTTTTCAAAAACCCCCTTGCAGCCATTGTGGCAGAACTAACCATCCTACCGAACATTGCTGGCAAGCTCAAAAATCTCGAAAACAAATTATTTGCACTTTCTGCTCCAAACCAAATCATTCCGCCCAAGAATGCAGATCACTCCTTGCTCTTCGTAATTCACCCCAACCCACACAATTTCCTACTCCTACTTCGCAGCTTTCAGGCCCCCCTCCTCTCCTCGCCCTTCCATTTTACCCAAACTCCAACAACCTCCCGTCAACGGCCCGGCCGGGAGGTTCCCCATTCAACAATCCCAAGGGCCACAGATCGGACTCGTTCACCAGACGTTAATTCCCTCTCCCTGTATTCAAGCCCAGATCTTTAATAACGACTTAACTTTCTTAATAGATAGCGGAGCACAAAAATCTATTTTATTCACTGAATTCCTCCCTCAATCGATTGAATTGCAAATAACTCCGCATAAAACTTTACAATCTGTAACTGGGCATACTCTTGTTATTCTCGGCTCAATTTCAACAACAATCACTTTCCTTCCGCTCCTTTCTCCACTTCTCATAACTTCATCATCTGTGAACGACCCCCGCATGTCCCGGTAAATGGAATAATTGGCATGGACTTTTTATTAGACAAACGCGCGCTACTTGACTGCAGCAACGCCACTTTACGCATCGAAACCGCGACCTTGCCTCTCAGCACTCCTACGCTGTTTCAACAGCAGACGCCGAGCAAGACGCACGACGGAACGACAGACGACTTTCACTTTCCGGCGGACGCCGTCGACACTCACCCCCTCACCCCGGCGCCTCTCACCCCACCGACCTCCAACTCCGATGCTTCCGTTACATCACATCAGACGCGCCCCTCACCGCACCCCCCTCAGCCAAACCCAAGCAACACCACCTCTTCCTTTCCTTTTGTACGACTGCGCGAAACAATTACCATTCCTCCCAGAAGTGAATATTTTTGCAATGCGTACATCAATCACATCCCGGCCCCATATGCGGTACTAGAACCACAAAATATACAACACCACGGAATTTTATGCGCTAGATTACTTGTTAAACTAATTAATAAAACGGAAATCCCTACACGTTTGATTAATGTCACATCTGCGCATATTACAGTGCCTCGTAATACTGTCATAGCACAATGTATACCGGCACAACTTAGTTCACCTCAGGAATCATTAAATTCCCCTTGCAAAGACAAGACAATAATTACTAACTTACTTAATTCTTCCAAAGAGAAGACTGAAAAATAAAATATAATAATAATAATAATAATAATAATAACACTGTATATAATGTATATAATGATAGCATGCAATCTAATTGCACATTCGCAGATTCTCTAACTAACGATCAAGGCAGAGAATACGGAAATCCCAACCCGGTATTAAAAAACAAACGCGAAGAAAAAGGAACAACGAATATACGCCATGGAACTAATCCACCTTCCTTATCCATATAACTACGACTCAAGACTCGAAAAACTTTAGCGATTATTTGACCTTCACACGTACAACATGAAGAACGGTAGCTAATACTCGCTACATCGAAAATATAGTGATGTTTTCTCTTAGACGGCGACAAATTAGGACGCACGCACCTCATAGAGCACAAAATTGATACGGGCAACGCATCCCCTTCCCCCAAACCGGACAAAATCATACAAGACTTACTTCACGACGGCTCCATTGAACAGTCAGCATCCCCTTGGAATGCTCCTGTTATCCTAGTTGAAAAACCTAGCTCTTCTTCCGACAAACCGGAATACAGATTGTGCGTAGACTACCGTGCACTGAACTTAGTTACGAAACGTGATGTTCTCCCTCTCCCTAACATACACGACATTCTTGACCAACTAGGAGAATCATCACTCTTTTCTGTACTAAACGTTGCAGGGCCAGCGTCCAGTGCAATTGGCAGGGTGATCCTAGCGCCCGCGCGCACCAATCCCTTTCGTTTCCGTGTAGAGAACTGCAGCCACCAAAGCCATTAAATAGTTGCGGGAGAACTACCACTGGACCTCAGGGCCCGGCTTCCTGTAGCCAGGAGCCAAGAGGTGACGCCTCGCGCATGGCCGAATGAGAGTTCGAAAATCAAGCAGAACTGGCGACTTACATCAATTAGCTATGGAAGGTAAGGTGGGTGCGGCCGACACGGAGGGACGCGAGAGTGTTCATTCCCAATGTCACCTTCGCGCGCAGTATAAAGCACTAAGTCTTCTACATCTATGACACAAATAACTCGGCACTGTCCAATTAAAGCTAAGCGGTTCGCGTCGGGACTATCGGACTCCCCCGCCTGTGACTGCGGTGAGGACCAGACGACCCTGCACATAATTGTTATTGTCCGCGTTGGGAGAGGAAGTTTGATTTCGCTATGAAACAATGTGCAGATAATTCGCTCCACTCTTCCGAGTCTATTGGCTGAACATAATGATGTGGTCCAAATTATGACAAAAAGCATTTTGAAGCGAAGTGATGTTTAAAATAACCAAATGGGGAAAGGATGAAATATACTTTACAAACAAATCGGGTGAAGTCATCCCTTTGAAGCGAGCCAATCTGGTGTGGCAACAAAGACATCACACTGATGGTTATGGGTTCGTCAAACTCAAACTTCGATCCGCCTATACACATGTTGCAAATGGCAAGCGACTGAAAAATCTAAACTAAATTTGTTGCACGATTGTCCTCAATGATCAAAATTTTCGAACAAGAACTTTCGATTAAGTAATAAAGAGCCTTGGTGAAACCGTAGCTCGGCAGCAGTCCAGGAAGAGGACAGAATTTGCCATTGCGGCCAGTGATGAAGGAACAATCAGGTGAAAACAAATTAAACGAGGACTGCGTATTTGGAAAGACCTGCACGAGATCCAGGAGTTAAAACCGGAACCAAATTTAAAAACTAAACCATCAGAGTGTGGATCGTGCCCTTCTGATGAATCAGTGGATCTGCTACTGGACTGGTTATTAAATTTGAAAGATGTACTTGGGCAAACCAAGAGAAATAAGTGGTCCTCTCACACTTCTCCGGCACAAGGACCTACAGTTAATCTCAACTCGGAACTACGAAATTTAGAACATTTCGCACAATGAAATCCCAACGAATGTTACATAATTGAACACCATAGAATGTAGTTGGGGAGCCTGCAAGATCCGAAAGTACTAGATGTTGCTCTGCTGCACGTGGTACGGCATCTAGTACCTGGTGGGCAGCAATAGAGGTATCCAGGGTCTAAACGACGCTGTAAAAATAAAGCCCCTTTTGTCAGATGGCTTGCCTGCCTAACTATTGATGGGTTACCTCACGGCCCTGTATCTGCAGCGTGGTGGAATCCACTATGTAAACGCCGTGTACAGAATTTTAAAAGGATTTATGGAAGTATTGTGTCCGTGCCCGAAGAGTCATACCCGAATTGCTATTGTAGCAATAGACTTTACTCCTTGCTCTATAGAGACGAGTTGCAAGTTATGGGGATGAAGGAGCCAAATATAGGCTTCCAAACAAAGGCCACCCTTCAGGGAAATTCCAGAGGGTCGGGGGCTTGTAGGTGCCGGGCACAAAAATGTAGCGCCGGTGGCGCTCGCCTCAAGACGAGTGCGTGGGGGACATATGACGTAGGAGGTCATGTGACTCAGGCCTATATGCATCGCATAACCCTTATAAGGGAAGCGGTTTTTCGTTTCCTCGCGGCAATACCGCAAAACGTCTTCGGCAAAGGCTGGCGCGGAAGTGCTGTAGTCACGAGCAGGTGTTGGAGGTTCGGACACGGTTTAGTATGCTCTAGACATCAGGGCAGATTGTCTGCCGAGGCACCCCAGGTGTCGAGTTGCGAGTCGGCCGAGGTAGCTTATCGCAGGCGCGGCCGGACGTTGGGAATAGGGGGGCTGCCACGGGTAGCTCCGACTAACTCCTTAGGGTGAGGTCTGTGGAGACTCTGTAAATATTTTTTGTAAATGAATTGTATATACCCACTCGTGTCTGTTCCTTTGTGGCGTAGATCCTTACCCACGACGTTACACTATAACGTTTTGGTGCAGCCAGAGAGCCCATCCGGCTCCACGTGCCTAGGGTCGGAAACTACGCGGAACTTGAGATTCCCTTCCCACCTTGATAAGAGGTGGGACATCCTCCCCTACATCCCACTCATCCTGAAATGTAACAGCACATAGCACGTGGAACGGAAATCCTCTAATACCAAGGGTGTGTGGCTGCTGCGCTTGGTGGGACCTGAAGTCAACCTGGAGAAGGAACCAATCAGGGCGGAGGCAGATGGAGACTGCGCTTTCTCATCGGTATGCCGAGGGAACCCCGTGGAGCACTGCACTTCACTCAAATTCCGCATTAACAATCTTCGGCCTTCCCTGAAGCCGCGACTGGCGTGATGCTCGGGCCATCGGGAGGGGCCTTGAGCCCTCAAGACTTTCCTATTCCTAGCTGGAGGCTTAATGAGCCAGCGTCTTAAAGTTAGGGCGGCGTGCGAGGCGGTGGTAGAGGGAGTTCATTTGTTAGACGGATAATACATGTCGGTGCGCTCTCAAAGTCGTGACAAGTAGCGAAGTATGGGTCCCATGAAACGTGTTGAAGATGTTATGTCCTCAGTGACGCCAGCCGTGGCTGAGGAGCAATTCAGTTAGGCCCGGAAACGCGAAATTCTGCGGTAGAGGGAATGCATCAAAACACAGTTATGACACAAACTCTGACTTGACTTTAGGTTAGGTTAGTTCATTAAGCTAGGTTACTTAGATTAGGTACACATTATTTCACTTTCTATTTCTTTATATTTTTCTTTACTTTTGCAAGTTGCCGAGAAGACGGCATTTTTGTTTTTGTTCTCTTGTTTTTTCAATACGTTATAAATTTCCTGGCACCAAGTTCTGTGTCCAAGTTGACGACCAATTTTATCCTAAAATGTATTTTCTTTGACACAAAGAAATACAGCAAAACTTTTGTCCTTATGACAAGAAAGGCAAGGAGCAGTATCTCAGGAGCCAAGACTGTGGCATATAACAGACAGAAACCTCTACACAAAATTTGTTAACACCTACACATTGAAATTCATAGAGAGCTAAACATTAATTGTAAGGCGGGAACACATGCGTGCGTGGGAACAACCCGCATGTGCTCCCTGCCAACTTGTCACAATGCGTATTTTGTATATTTTGTAAAAGAATAAAATAATAATAATCTCCATCCTGATAATAATCATCCTGATAATAATCATCCTGATAATAATCATCCTGATAATAATCATCCTGATAATAATCATCCTGATAATAATCATCCTGATAATAATCATCCTGATAATAATCATCCTGATAATAATCATCCTGATAATATCGCCGAAATCTTAAATGGCAACTATGGACAGGATACTGAAGGGGAACTAACTTTTATAAGTGGGAATGGAGGTAGTGTAATAGATTATGCTCTGTTGTCTCATGAAAGAATAAACAATTTATTAGATTTTGGAATCGAATTACGGGCAGAATCCGACCATTTGCCTGTGTGCGTTCATTTAGCAGTAAATGCTACTGAACTGCCACAGGCAGTGGCACGGGCGGGAGCAACAAACTTCACAATAGCAAGACGACGGTTTGTATGGAAAGAGGAAAAGCGACAGGAATTTGCAGAGGCTATTCTTAACTCGGTAGGGTGGGCACGAGAGGAGCGGTCCCCGGGAAAGGCAAGCTAAGAATTTAGAAAGAGACTCTTTCGCGCAGGGAGGCATGCGAATGTGGGGAGAGGAGGAAGGGTACTGACCCAAGGATGGTTTAGCGAGGAGTGTCGGGTGAGCAGGCGTGAAGCAATAGTAGCCTAAGAATGTTCAGAAACAGTGAACTGCGGAAGCGAGAAATAGTTACTTGTTACTACGTAGGCAATAGAGGCCACAATTAAGAAATCGAAGAAATCTTGGCAGGATAGTGAGACAGCAAGAATAGAGGCAATTTTAAGAAACAATCATAATAAATCAATTTGGGACGTTATAAGATCACTGCGTAATAAAAGAAATGTAAGTAATGCAATTTCACAGACGCGTGGAGCAGTACTTTCACAGGCGCTCGAAATAGCGAATATTGAAACAGGGATAGATATTATCACGGACCGGATGTCCTGAATTAGACAAACCCTGATAACCTGAATGAAGTGAATAGGGCTATGTTAGCCATGAATAATAAGAAGGCAGGCGGCGCGGACGGCATTCCGACACAATTTATTTCGGAATTGTGCATAGACCAGAGAGTATTCTAAATTTATTTAATGCATAGTTGATTCTGGATCGTATCCAGAAACGTGGAGTACAGCGATCCTCCAACCAGTCTTTAAGAATAAGAATACGAATTGCCCACAAAATTATCGCGGAATTAGTCTTTACAGCGCTGAGCAAACTATTTTGTAAAATACTGAACGGGCGACTGAGTGAATGGGCGGAAAAGCACAGTAAAATATCAGAATTGCAAGCAGGCTTTAGGAGAGGCTTCGCGACTACCGACAATATCTTTGTGTTAGATACCCTAGTAAAGCAGGCGCTTGCGCGTAAACGGGGCCACTTATATTGCAGTTTGTAGATTTCGAAATGGCTTTGACTATCAATAGGAAAGCTTTATGGCAAAACTTAATGAGCTAGGCGTCTCACGTAAAGTTTTAAAAGTGTTGCAGAGCATATAGAAGACGTAAATTTCTGTGTCAGGTGCGGTGATGGAAGTACAACGCGAAAAATAAATCGACAGTAGGAGTAAGACAGGGCTGTCCTCTCTCACCGCTATTGTTTATCTTGTTTATAAACGATTTATTGACGTGGTTACAGGATGCGGATACATCTGCGCCGGAAATTGAGGGCCTGAACATTCCCGGACTACTATATGCTGATGATTTAGTTTTATGTTCGAGACTATTGACGGCTTCAAAAAGTTTAAATATCCTAGAAACGTATAGTGAAACATGGGATTAAAAGTAAATATTCAAAAACCAAGTAGTTGTCTCAAGAATGGATTTATCTGTAACAAGGAGAAATGGTTTTACGCTCAGGAGGAGATTGACCCGGTAAAAACATTTACATATCTTGGGGCAAAATTTTCCATGAATGGTGGATGGAGTAATCACATAGTGGCGCGCACAGTAAAGGAAGAATTGCGCTAAAGAAATGTTTGCGCAGTGCGCAGGGTTCCGGAATGTTTTAAGGTGTGCGAGACGATGTTTAAATCGCTAGTTCTCCCAGCAATGAATTATGGGGCAGAAATTTGGGGAGTGGATAGGATAGATCGACTAGAAAGCGTCGAAACAGATTATTTCAATTAATTCTCGAGTCTCTAGATTCGCAGCAAATGCCGAGTCCTAAGAGGGTCGGTAGTGTAGGAATTTGGAAAGATTTAAAATGAAACCCATTAAACTTTGGATTAAATTAGCAGGTGAACAGGCTGACTCACTTATAAATAGATGTTTTCGGGTGCAGTTACAGGGAAGCAACCAACGCTACTGGTCGTATAAAATTAAACTGCTACTGAACGTTCAGGTCTGGGAGACGTTTCTCCGAAATGGTGGGAGATAGGGAACACGACATAGAACGGTTAATTTCGGATAGACTTGCGGATATTAAAAGGCAAGAGATCCTGGCAGCAACGGCCGAAAAACGTTCGCTAGTTGCGCAAATTCACGCGAGTCCGTTATGGGGTTGCGAACGTTACGTAAACACACCGCAAAAGGACGCAAGAGGGGATACGCTTGGTTCAGGGTCGGGGTGGATGCAACGTAGATTAAAGGACTCGAATGGTAATGGCATCTGTGTGCTTTGCGTGATAGGGAAGACTGGGTCCATATCCTTTAATTTGCAGTGCGACCGAAACTTGGAGAAGAAAATGGATGGAATGGAAATTACTACTTCCAACATAGGAACGTAACGCTGCCCGAAACATTCTAGGATAAAAGAGCTAACTTCATGAAAGAATTAGGAACATTTCTCGGAAAGGTTCGACCACTAGAGAAACAAATTAAGGAGTGGAAAACAGCAGTGGTTAGTACGAGCAGAGCCTAGACTGAGAGAAATATGTAATAAATCAATAAACTAACAATAATTAAGTTAGTCAGTAAGTTATGTTAGGTTAGTAAACAGTACAAAAAAAATAAAAGTTATAAATTGTAGTCAATTGTTAAGTATAAGTAGATAAATGAGTCAATAAAAATATATATTAACTTAAAATAATTAAAATAAGTTAAATAAATTAAAATTAAATTAATTTAAAACAAGTTAAATAAATTAAAATTAAATTAAAATAAGTTATATAAATTAAAATTAAATTAATTAAAATAAGTTAAATAAATTAAAATTAAATTAATTAAAATAAGTTAAATAAATTAAAATAAATTAAAATAAAATAAAAGGAAACTGTTAAAATAAAGCACATTAGGGGGCGAAGGGAAGTGGGAATCGGAAATGTTAGGGCAGAGGCGTTGGTGCGGACGATTTTCTGTGGTGCTGTTTTTTTCAGGTGCGTTGAGGCCAAACACTGAAGGAGAATGCCTGACGCCCGCGCCAAATAAATAAATAGTCTAAAAACGGATAGAGTAGCATGTACTCGGCTTCTGACGGCAGGTTTTTCCCCCTTCAGGGGTTTTTCCCTCAGCCGTACCTTATGGTCTCGTTTCCGCGGCTTTGAGGCGATGGAGAGACCATTTGGGGTGAATACCAGAAGGCGAAATGTTAGAACGCGGTAGAATGTAGGTATTGTAATGGCTTAAAGGCCTTCGGCCTAGCCACATTGCTTCAAGTTTCTAATTTGGCTGTAATAATTACCTATTAAATAAAAATAAAATAAAATAAAATCTGATAATAATCATCCTGATAATAATCATCCTGATAATAATCATCCTGATAATAATCATCCTGATAATAATCATCCTGATAATAATCATCCTGATAATAATCATCCTGATAATAATCATCCTGATAATAATCATCATGATAATAATCATCATGATAATAATCATCATGATAATAATCATCATGATAATAATCATCATGATAATAATCATCATGATAATAATCATCATGATAATATCACTATCTACTATCTAGCGAATCTACTGCGAAGGGAACGGGCTTTGAAAAATTAGCGGGTAAAGAACCCTGTTGATCTTGACTAGTTTGTAGTAGTAAAGAGACATGAGGGGTGTAGCGTAAGTGGGAGACTTTTCGGCGTCGCTTGTGAAATACCACTACTTTCATCGTTTCTTTACTTACTCTGTGAAGTTGGAGTGATTGATTGATTGATTTTTTTCGTGCTTACGGGCGCGTCAACTGCTTTGGTCATTTGTCCCGTTAGTGTAGTGCATGTTTTTTTCTCGGGAGATGGCGGTGATCTTCCCCCGCTCGATGGCGAGATCCGGCGCCGACCTACCGTCGGCTAGTGGGGTTTCCCTCTAACCAGGACTCTCCCACCAGCGAGGCACTGCTCCAGCCGGTGCAAGTTCTAAGCTCTTGACCGGTCTCCCGGAATATGGCAGTGAGCGAATTGTGTGAAGTGTGTGTAAGGGAAGAGGATAGGACAAGGAAGAGGACTGAAAGATTGCGTATTTGGAAGGGTACTGCTCCAGCATTCGCCTGGTGTTGATAGGAGAAACCACGGAAAACTACCGATGACAGCAGCCGACAGCTAGAATTCTCCTCCAGACAGCCACTGAATTCGACCTAGCTGAAAAGCTAGTGCCGAAAATCCTGCCGCCGTCAGGACTCGAACCTAGGACCTCCCGGTCAGAGGCGCTGGAGTGACATCAGTTGATGCACTGAGCTACCGCTCCCGGTCGGTGAAGTTGGAGGCGTGCGGCGGCGGTGGCTTTCGCCTTGCCCGCACGACGTTCTGAAACAAACGCAATAAAGATTACTGGTGCGCCGTAGAGCGTGGCACCCTCGGCCGCTTCGCCGGCGTCGCACGCGCGTGTGTCCGGGGCGCGGATTTTCTCGCCGGTGCGGGATCACCAGTGGTCCCGACCGCGGTTCCGCCTTGCTCACCCCTCACGCGATCAGATCCGAGGACACATCCAGGCCGGGAGTTTGACTGAGGCGGTGAATCTGTCTAAGGCTAGCTCAGCGAGGAGAGAAACCTCGCGTAGAGTAAAAGAGTAAAGGCTGGCTTGAACCTGACCTTTAGTACAAGCACGGTCTGCGAAAGCACGGTCTGCGAAAGCACGGTCTGCGAAAGCACGGTCTGCGAAAGCACGGTCTGCGAAAGCACGGTCTGCGAAAGCACGGTCTGCGAAAGCACGGTCTGCGAAAGCACGGTCTGCGAAAGCACGGTCTGCGAAAGCACGGTCTGCGAAAGCACGGTCTGCGAAAGCACGGTCTGCGAAAGCACGGTCTGCGAAAGCACGGTCTGCGAAAGCACGGTCTGCGAAAGCACGGTCTGCGAAAGCACGGTCTGCGAAATCACGGTCTCTCGATCCTTTTGGCTGGAAAAGCTTCGAAGAGGGAAGTTTCACGACTTTAGCCTACTTCCTAGGGGCCGACACAGCCGAAATCACTTTCACCCCTACGGGGCTCTGATTTCTTTCCAGGCGAATGCCGTCCGGGACCTGCATTCTCGCGTGCCGTCAGTCAACCCCCCTGGAAATCTAATCTAGGACCGCTTTCCCTTCCTCAATGTCTCTCCTCTGTGCACGGGTTAACTCGAAGGAGCAAATTCGACTGCGTCGGTCTTACTAAGATGCATCAATCTGCTTTAAATTCGTTTTATTTACATGTCAGCTTCATTAATTATTTTATTCTTCAAGCATTTGGTATGATTTTATTCGATTAATGTTTACTAATACTAATTATTTTGTACAACACTGTGGTAAATTTCTGTTTATTAAGTTAAATATCTGAACAGTTTAAAAGGTGCAATACGAGTTCAATGACTTAAATGTTCTTGATACTAACCCATTGCTTCTTTGGTAGATGATGCTACCGGAGGAATCTACAGTCCATTCTTACTACAGACCATGTCAGCTCTAATGAGCTTTTTTGGCTATATGTTCCGCGCGCTGCCCCCAAGAGCACTTTCGTCAACTCGTGTTGCATTTTTCTCCCGCTTTACATCCTCCGTTTACGAGAAATGCATCTCGCGGCTGTATACTTGTTTTTGAAATTTATAACAGGGCTTCTCGCCCTCCCAAGAATTGCCACTTCTGACTAACGTTTGTTCTGTTAAATTGGTTCTTATTCTAAATTGTATCCTCTAAATTTAGTGAGCCCGGCCCTTACGGTAGTTTTTTTAATGTTTTAATCAGGTTCTTTATGTTTATTTGCCTATGTTGGCTCTCGATGTGGCAATTTTAAATATATTTTATATATTTACACAATTACACAATTACACTATTATTATTTTTATTATTATTATAATTATTACAAAAATTTTATAAAATCCCAGAGCCCCTAGCGAAATTTTGATTTTATTCTAAAATTATATTTTCTACCCTTTTTTAGGCTCAATAAGAGAAAACTATCGAATTTAAGAAAAAGAATTAGTTTGTTATAATTTTACCCATTTTATTGGGACCAAATAAAATTATTTTTTATTATCTGTGGAAAGGGGAAAAAGCCCGAACTATTTTTTTCATTTGAGCTTTTGAGGTTTGGGGGGTACTGAAAGGGCAACACCAATTTTCTGTTTTTTTCCTCCCTTTTGCAGTTCCATTAAAGAGGTTTTACTCCCCAAAAAGAGTATTGGAGACGATCAAATTTTTTGTTCTGGCAATTGTTTGTCACTAACCTGCGAAGAATTTTCCCGTCTGAGGACGAAGGGGATATTGCATATCGCCCCATCAAGGTTTATCAAAATGGCACAACCCGTAAAAGTTCCCCTTTCCTCGACAGTTTTTAAAAAATTTTTAAACGAACAAAAATTTTGATTTATAATGAAAAAAAATTTTTAAAACCCTTGAGAATGCAGGAAAAAGCAAAAAAATTGTCGAGTCCCATGTCCAAAAGGGAGACAAATTAGTTTGTGGCCTCTTCGGAGTGATCTTGTTTTGGAAATAAGAATTATTCTAATAATAAGCAGTCGGTCGGGGACGCCTCTGCGTCGGGACGTTGTAGCGAGGGACGTTTTTTTTGGATCGCTCCCCCCGGTTAGGATAATTCGGACTTGAGCCCCGGGCCCCCATGGGGGTTTGCCGGCGCGGCGTGCGTGCTGGGGGGTGGGTTGCTTTTTTTCAGACGGCTTTGCGTTGTTGTCAAGCAACCAATCATTGGGGCGCGAGATGAACTGGCCCCGGTGTCCACGCGAGGGGCCACCAGTAGAGTTCCGTGGGGGGTGCGTCGAGGTTGTAACGGCGGGGGGGGCTGCGGATGAACTGGCGCGTCTCCGACAGGAATTCCTAAAGGGGCCCGGGAAACTTTCGCCATCAACGGAGCGAAAATTTAAGGCGAAAAAGGGGACAGAGAGGGAGGTGACAGCAGGGCCAAGGAAGGGGGTGAGGGGACAGCCGACCACGGGTCCTGCGAGCTGAGGACTGCCCCCCGGCCCGCCCCGGGCCCCTGCTGCCGCGCCGGCCCTGGCTGCCGGCCCCCCCGGCTGTGCCCGCCGGCCCCCGGCTGTCAGGCGGCGAGGGCAAAAAATCAGCAAGGGGCCGCATCTGCTGGGGGGCGGAAAAGAAACCGTGAGGGGTGGGGCCCCAAAAAAGTGTGTTGTTCGAAAGGCGTCACGGGCACGAAACCTACAGGAAAAATGCCCCCGGGAATCCGCTTTGAGCAATTGAAATTGAAAGAAGCCAGCGATGGGGAAGCACCCGAACGTCATCATTCACGGAGGTCAATAACCCCGGGAGATGCCGTCACCAACGGGCGAGATCTACGAATTTGTAGCGGCGTTTTCCATCCCCCCGCAAGTGCTGGGGGTCATTCGCCCCCGGGGATTTTTTCCCCGGTCGCGGGTAACGCGAAGGACTATGGGGGCGCTGATTCCCCCTTGGGGACCCAAACGGGGGATCTCGAGAGCGCCCTGGCGGGAGGCGTCCCCCCAACCGGGGGGGCGGGCGGCCCCTTGGTTTCCTACCCCGGCGAGTTCTCACCCCCCCGGTCGCCCGGGACGCTGTGAAGTCCGGATTTTTGGCCCCGCGGTCGAAGGCGGAAAGGCGGGAGGGAGGTGAGGGTTTGCCTGGTGGCGAAGTTTCAGCGGTGACGGTGTGAGGGGGAGAAAGCGAACCGGGAGACGAAGGGGGCGGCGGGGGCGACGGGGCGAGGCGGCGACGGCGGGACGGCGGCGACGGCGGCGACGGCGGCGACGGCGGCGAGGCGGCGACGGCGGGAGGGCGACGGCGGCGACGGCGGGCGGCGACGGGGCGAGGGCGGCGAGACGACGGCGACGACGGCGGCGACAGGGGGCGAGAGGGGCGACCGGGCAGCGGCGGAGACGGCGGCGAGAGGGCGGCGACCAGAGGTTCGGGTGAGGGGGCAAGTTTTTGCAAAAAAACCGTCAAGATAAAAAAAACCATTGATTTTTGGAACCCAGTTGATACAGGGGGATCCAAAAGGGATGGGGACAGAACGTTTTAAAGATGAGGTAGCAATTTGAAATTTACATTACTTATAAATTATATAAAAAGATAGAAAACAAAAAAGGGGTTTTTCCGTCAAGACTCAAATAGTTGGGAAAGGGGTTTTATAACAACTTGAAAGTTGGGAATGGTAATTGAGATAGAAATTTCCCGGGAAATTATTGTTGGGCCGCCAAACGACGGTTATAAATTTTGATGAAATCGGGATGGGTGGAAAAAGAAAGTTTTTTTCTTGTCGCGGGGCCCCTAAACTTCCGACCCCAACTAAAAGGAGAGGTAGGGAAGGGAAAATTCAAAAGCGCGTCAACGACAGGGGCGGGGTTTAAAGCAGGTAGTCGCCCAACCCCACGGGGCAGAGCGCATTGACATTTTGTTCCCCCGCAGAAATGCCTTTTTTTTTACGTTTTTCAGGGATTAGGACCAAAAAGCGTGATGGTAAAGTCAAACAAATGTAATTGGACCTAAGGTGAAAGGAACGAAAAAAGAAAAAAACGTCGAAGGTTTAGTATTTTTGGGGAAAAAACTATTTTTAAGAACAAAAGGGGGATGGGGGAACAATGGGGTTTAAAAAATCGTAAAAACAGCTTGATAGTTCGTTCCTTAAAAAACTAGGCAACTGATCCTGAATATTAAAGGGGGGCTGGCGTTTAAAAAAAAAAAGTTAGACTAGCATTTAATGGGAGACATCGCATTGCGAATGATAACTTTTAAAAATTCTAAAGGGAATTAGAAAAAAAAAAGAAAATTGGAGAATTATTTTTTTAAAAAAATTTTGGGAAGGAAAAATAATTTGGGACTTTAAAAATGTCCGCAGACGCCGGGGAATAAGGAAGAAAAACAGAAATGACGTAAACCCCCATTGACGGCATGGAAAAAACGCAACCCTATTTTTTATCAATATTCAAACCAAAACCCCAGGAGGTTTTATTTTCCAAAGAAAAACCCGTTCAAGCTTCATGATGGAACTGCAAAAGTATAAAATCACTGAAAAAGGGAAATCAACCAAAGGATCCGAAGATTTTATTAAAACCGGGGGGGAGGCAGATTGCCATTTTTGATTATTCGTTTAACTTAATGCAAGTCTACCAGACGATTGGGAAAAAATATAGTGGTCCCATTTTAAAAAAAGGGGTAAAACGAAAATTTTTTATTTGACCAGTTCGCCACATCAGTGTATAAAAAAAAGGAGAAAGCCGACATTCCGGAATGGAAAAAAGGGAAATGGGTTTTTCGGACAGTGGGTTTTTGAAGAAAAGGGGAAAAAATGTTTTTTTTAAGATCATTTACGGTTTAGGGTGGGGGGTGGATGAATCAACACTTTTTAAAGCATTTACGGTACCCCAAAAATACTTTGGAAAATTTTTAACTTAGAATTGATGCGAGTTGGGGAAATGGTGGAATTTTTAGAGACAGGAAACAAATTGAATTGGCATGTTTTACACATTGTTTAGGGTTCAAGGGGAAAGGGCTAGGCTTATTTTTCTTAGCGTACGAAATGATTCCCCCGTTAAAATACAATCAAAGGTGCTTTTTTTAGACGATTTGGGTTTTATACCGAAAATAAAAATACCGAGAAAAAAAATTTCAGCAGGGTTTAAAATTTATGATTTGAAAAAATGAATAATTAACGGATCGAAAAGCAAAAAATGTTTGGGGGGGCGAAAATTTTGAGGAACCGACACGTTTTGGTGAGGTCATCATCCCAAGAGTCACATCATGCAAGATTTTGGATTTTAAAAGATAGTAAATTAGGGGGGGGAAACATAAACAGGGAGTTGGAAAAAGGGAAATCTTTTCATTTGTAATTGAATTTAAAGAAAATTAAAAGAAAGAATTAGAATTTTTTGCTGGTTCCCCTCTGGAATAGGAGTCATTTGGGGTCCATAAAAGTGCACGGAAAAAACAAAAAAACAGAGAAAAGGAATGTTTTCACAGAACTAAGCGATAAAAAAAGGGATGGGGAAACCCTAAAAAAGGAAAAAAAGGGGAGGTTTCGCCTTTTTAAATCAAAGAATAAAAAGCTTGGGGGGAAAATTTATTTGATAGAAAACCCAAAATTTTTTCGGGAAGGATCACACTAAAAATTGAAAAAGGGGAAAAAAAATTTGATCTTTAAATTTCTTTTTAAAGAACAATTTAAAAATTAAAAGTTTTCCCGCGAATTTTTGCCTTTCCAATGTCCGTTTTTAAAAAATTGAAAATATGATAAAAGACAAAATGGTAAGGGGAAGCATGTAGGCGGTATTAACCCAAACACAGTGGAGGAGGAGTTGGGGTTGGGGGTGGAGGAGATGAGGTGGAGGAGGTGGAGTGAGTGAGGAGCAGGAGTGGGGGTGGGGGAGTGGGGGGGGGAGGAGGAGGAGGAGGCAGTGGGAGGGAGGAGGGGTAGGAGTGTAGGATGGAGGGGAGGGTGGGGGGGGAGGAGTGAGGAGCAGGTAGGAGGGTGGGGGGAGGAGTGGGGGAGGGAAAGGAGTGAGGAGGAGGAGGTGGGGGGAGGAGTGCAGGAGGCAGGAGGGGAGTGAGAGTGAGGAGTGTGGGGGGGTGAGTAGTGTTTAGTGGGGGTGGTGGGGTTTGGGGGATGGTGTGGCAGAGTGTAGTGAGTGTAGGGGGTAGGAGTGTAGTGTAGGTGTAGTGTAGTAGGTAGTGGTGTAGGAGGGGGTGTGTAGTGTAGTGTAGAAGGGAGGGGGTGTGTGGAGTTAATTAGGAATGGTGATATGAAAACCCCCATTTAGTTTAAATTTAGTGAAATAAGAAAAAATAAATTTACTAATATTTATAATTAAAATTTTACATACCGAAATATTTAATTTTTAAAATTAAAAGTTTAAATATTTTTTATTATTAATTTGGGGTTTGTTTTTTGTTCTTTTATTTTTTATTTTATTTTTTTAAAAATAAAAAATTTTTTGTTTTATTTTTAATGTTATAAAATTTAATTATTGTTAATTAACTGCCACCGGTCATACCAATTGCAGTTCAAATAAATGTAATGTAATGAAACACTACCAGAGACAAAATTGTCGCCTCAGCGAGTCAAAGGAGACTACAGGAAATAATTGGAAATACTACCCCAGCACTAAAATAAAATCCTAGAGGCCATGGAAACTTCAAATTAATATGTACACCTGTGTACACCAGGACTGTAGATGATATCCATGGATCAATAACGGTTTATTTATTTATTTATTTATTTATTTTACGTCAAAAAAAGTTAAAAACTGCGTATGACGTGCTATGGGAAAAAGTGAATTGTGTGCACATTTTCAAAATTCTGTGATCCCTACACTAAGTCATATACTACTTAAATTTTGAATTTTGAAAGGAGAAAAACAAAAACTCCCATATAGTAAAATCTATTTTCAAGGATAAACACGCAATAAATTTTGAATTTTGAAAGGGAGAAAACAATTCCCATGTAATGAAATCTATTTTCAAAGTTAAATAAGCAATACATTTTGGCTCTTATTACTTCCTGCGCGACAACATGGAAACGATAATTGAATAATTGTATTTCCCACTTAATTCTAGAAGACGTGACAGAAAATGAAGTTACATTTATGTCCAGAAGAAACAAGGGCCATCTCAGATTTGCTCAATGGATCAGGGAAACTGACGAAAACTGATCGAGATAAATCATTTGACCCGAAGCTGTCGTACAATAGTTGTTACAGGTCCTTTATACTCATTTATACAGTCCAAATGGTAAATAATGCATTATGTATCATTGTTAAAATTAATGTTCCTTTTCTTGTGATGCTCAGTATAGTCTCCAATTGTATAGAAACAGTTATCCAGCAGAAACGATTTCACTTGGGATTTAAACTTTCTATTAGAGTTAATCGTTTAATGTCATCTGGCAAAGTGTTGTAAAATAAATGTACATGTATTGTATGTGAATTTTGTAATGAGCTGTTGATACTGTCACCTGATGAATATGATTTCTACTGTCGAGTGTTATAGTAATAGACTTCGCATTTTCTGAAAATATATTCCGCCCTTGAGCAAGTCATTTTTACAAAAACCACTGATCTGTAAATAAGAAGACACGGTAATAGTAGAATTCTAGACTAATGAAGAGAGGCTACATGAATCACGGGTGGATTTGGTTATTATTCGTACAATCTGTTTTGTAATCTAAAGTCTGGGAGCTATAATATGTATTTCCAGAATATTATGCCATATCTTAGGCGGAATGAACATTCAGAAGTATACACAACGAGCAGTATGAAGGCTGACTGAATTGGCAAGAATTCGAACGCGTAGCATAATGAACTAAATTTGTGTTCAATTCATTTAAATGGGCGTCCATTGTAGGTTTGACTGAATTGAGAGACCTAAAATTTTGTTGCCTGAACAGTCAATGGTACACTGTTCATTTTCAATGAGTCAAGAATCTTTATTTGAAATGGAAAACGCATTAAAACCGTTTTCTTTTCGTCACTATTAATTTGTTATTTCGGAACCAATTTGAAACATCTGATATTGTACTATTTACTGTTTCTTTATTGCAAAGGATCATCGTATCATCCGCAAAGAGAACCGTTCTTCCGTTTCGAATCGTCGAGGGCATATCGTTTAGTAAAGTGAACAGAATAGGCCTAAAATCGATCCTTGAGGAACTCCACATGCAACGGGCAAAGAGTCGGAAAGGTGCGTACGTAATGTTCCATCAATCCAGTAAGGTATTTCAACTCTCTGAGATCGTTGTTTACGGTACGAACATAACCAATCTAGAGCAATACCAACGAATTCCATGAAGGTAATTTGGAAAGTAAAATGTCATGATCAATGACGTCAAAAGCTTTTGAGAGATCTAAAAATAATCCAATAGGTGCCTCGTTTTGATCCAATGATGAGGCGACATCTTTAAGAAAAGAAATATAGCCGTTTCCTGTGATTTTGATTTTCTAAACCATGTTGGCAATCTGAAAGCGCGTCGGTTTAGTGAGAAAGGTGTCCATTCCTATGTAAAAAGTCTCTAATATTTTTGAAAGACTGATAGAGAGAAATGGGCTGATTATTTTGAATTTCATTTGTATTGCCTTTTTGAAAAGCGGTTAATTTTAGCTGTTTTGAAAATATCTGAAACGTTCCAGTGCATAAAGATGCATTAAATATGTGAGTTAACGGTGTATAATGGCATACGCACAAGTCTTTAAATAAAGAATCCGGGAATTCATCTAAACTGACGAATATTTATATTTTAGTTTACCGAATATTTGAGAATTTATAGGAAGAAGTTTCGAAGGAAACATTGTGTCTACATTTTGGGTGAACTGTCTGTTTTGAATTTTGTGCCTGAAGACCCTTAGTGAGATCGGCAGCAATTCTCGAAAAGTATTGGTTAAAGAGACTAGGGCGCAGGACAGTTGTTAGTCCAAGATGGCGGCGGTGTAGTACGTGAGTTCAGGTCGCTCCTCATAAGTAATCGAATATTTTGTCTATTAACAGTTTTTTTGTCGAAAATCTTCGTCTCATCTTTAATATAAAATTATACATTAGTGAAATTATTTGCAAAAGTTTCTATCGATCCGTTCATAAAATATATCAAACGTACTACACCGCAGGCCACATACGCGTGTGATCGTAGCCTAACCTAAAATTGTGCTAATATAATTTTTACGTAGTAGCATAGCATATAATAGTGTGTCTGTTAGTGTGATATTCAGTGTCAGTGTTTATTTAGTGTGCTTGTTATTGTGTGATTTCCTTGTGCATGTAGTATTAGTGTGCATGTAAATAACTTGTGCATGTAAACAAAGTTCATTTGTCTGAATTTAGTACAACTCGTCAAACTACACTTGTCACCACATTTACAACATGAACAGAGATCAGGCAATCCTTTCACTTGCAAAACTCCACGCCGACCTCGGGAAAGTCTACGAACATGTAGAGTACTTTACTAGGAGATCCGTAGACTGGAAAAGGTCGTTCACAACTCTGACGGCTGGACGGAAGTAACCAGAAAAGTAGGCCTAATTATGCGCGGTTCCCAGCCATCCACCCGTGATTGACAACACTTCTCACCACTTCCCCACTAGCAACAGGTTTTCCATCTTCAACAATCCTAACTCCTTTCCTCCATTGCCAACTATTCCATCCTCTCGTCAACCTAACCACCCACCCGAGAGATCAGCACAAAGTAGGACCACTTCTAGTCTGCCCTAAAAAACTCAAAAACACAGTAAACAGGGCAAGACTAAAACACCAACAAAAAACACTCTCTCATTCAAATAAAGTTCTTATATTAGCTGACAGCCACGGTGGAACCTTTCCTCCACAATGAGAGAGAAACCCCCTTCAAAGTTTTCGGTTACTGGTGTTTTCAAACCAAGTGCCAGGATGGTACAAGTAATTGAAACTTACACACACTGACTAGCTCCTTCGGACATCATGACACAGTAGTAATTATAGGTGGGCAGAACGACATAAATCATGGCAGTAAACTTAACATAGAAGAAGCATCTACCAACAATACTAGAGACTGCCAGTACACTAATGTCATCATGACTACTCTGCCCCTGGCACAACAACATTTCCACAAACAATGAAATTAAAATAGCAAAAAACACCTAAAACGTCACTTGAGAGACACCAATTACACTACTTGATCTTGACAGTCTCTCAAGGAACTTATTTACAAAGCATGGCCTCCACCTCAATCAGGTAGGCAAGCAGAAACTTGGTGCCATGTTAACACAAGTGTTGAACTCTTTTCCATCCTCGCTCCCACCTACTTCACACTCGCTCATCCCATCCACACCTACCTCACGTTACCATCTCCACCTATCCCCTACCACCACCTCCATTTCATGATCCTATCCCAATGGCCACACCTGTCACTCACTCCTGCCCCAACCTCCTTTCCTAGTCCAAATCCTCATCCAAGTACAACCTTCGCTGCAACCCAGACCACCCCTGCCTATGACCTGTAGCAACTACACTTAACAGGAAAGCCACAATACATAAAAACAACTATCTATATGTACTACATCAAAACGTTCAATCTTTAAGAAACAAACTAACAGATTTAGAAATATTACTCGAACAAGACCTACAACACTTAACAATTTTATGCTTTAGTGAACATTGGTTAACTCAACAACACCTAGACACACACACATTCCAGGTTTCACCTAGCTAGTGGCTCATGTAGGCAAATAGGCAAATCACATCACGCTTACGGCGGTACGCATATTTCTTAAAAATAACATTCTTTATGTATCAATCACGGAATACTCCTATCTCTTAAAAGATAAAGACTTTGAAATATCTATCATGGATTTACCAAATCAAAGAATATGGATTTTATGTATGTACCACAGCCCACTGGAAACACAAATGTTTTCCTAAAAATCTTGAAATTGTACTTGTTAAACTTAAAAGACAGAAATTATAAAATTATATTATGCGTGATTTCAACATAAACTGTTAGTCAAAATCAAATGATGAGAACTATTCAAAAATTTACTTAAATCTTTCAACTTACAAACTATTATAAATCAACCACCAGAATATCTAAAAAGCAGTACTGCCATTGATCAAATAATAATAGACACAAATGATTGCAGCTATTCAGTTGTTACATATAACACAGGCTTTAGTGACCACACAGCACAAATTCTCAAACTCGAATTGGACACTAAAGTTATTAAGGAAACACTTTATGAAAACTCAGAAACTCTCTCAGGAAAACCTTGACAAATTCAACTCCCTAATAAGTTCAGAAAACTGGGAGGAGGTGTACAAAGCAACAGACACAAATACCAAATTCAACTTATTCATAAACATATTCCAAAGTTATTTCAACACTGTTTTCCCACAAACACTGAAGAAAATAACAAGCAAAACCACAAATCATGGATAACTAAAGGAATCAAAACATCATGTGAAAGGAAACGAAACATGCATGAAACCATCCTTCATCACGAATGTAGTTCCGATTTCATTGCTTATTACAAAACATACAAAAGTATCTTAAAGAAAGTAATTAAACAGGCCAAACTGTTAATGAATGATCGACACATTGCTTTTGTTTTGTTTCGTGCTTTGGCAATGTGGAACATTGTAAAAAATACTCTAAAAACAGAAAACAGAAACACCAAAAACATTGAACTTAACTACAAGAACAATGTTCTGCAACCACAGCAAGTAGCAAACACTTTCAATAGACATTTCTCAGAAATTGGAGAAAAATTAATACACTGCAATTCTGTAAATAATATAAATATGCAGTCGAATATACCCACATCACCAAATGCAAAGTCCATATATATCTCTGAAACATCACCTGCAGAAATACAGAAAATCATAAATAAAATGAAAAACAAATTCTCTACAGGACTGGATAATATCCCTGACATACTTATTAAACATTCAGCAACATATATACTAGACCCCCTCCCACACATTTGTATCCCCTCCTTAATGACAGGTAGCTTCCCAGAAATTTCTCAAAAAGCAAAAGTTAAGCCACTATTCAAAAAGGCAACACCACGATCTCATGAATTACAGACCAATATCCTTACTATCTAGATTCTCAAAAATTCTGAAAAACTTTTTAATGATAGACTCAAACATTTCCTCAATTCAAATAACATATTGACAGAGGCTCAACATGGATTCAGAAATGGTAGATCAACGACACTGCTATCTTCACCTTTCTAAATATATATCTTGCTCTAGATCAGAAAGAAATTCCCATCAGTTTATTTCTAGATTTATCAAAAGCATTTGACATTATTGATCATGACATACTGTTATTCAAACTTGAAACTTTGGGAATTAGAGGATTGCACATCAATGGGTAAAAACTTACCTTTCAAATCGTTGTCAAGTAGTACAATCAAGCATGTTAGAGATAAAATGATTTCAAGCCATTTTCCCAACCTAGAATGATAAATTATGGAGTCCCACAAGGATCAATCCTGGGCCCTATACTATTTCTCTTGTACATCAACGACATGCCCTTGACTCTACAAAAAAGCAAAATGGTCCCTATTTGCAGATGACACTAACATTATCATTAAAGCAAATACCCAACAAACTCTACAGAAAGAAGCACAAACAGTTCTAGAAGCACTAATAAAATGGTTCCAGGAAAACAAACTCATCATAAACACCAGTAAAACTGTCTCCTAAACTTTCGGAATCCACTCTCTAAAGAAAAGCCTCTAACACAATTGATGATAAACACATGCCTGTAAGAATAGCCAAAAACAACTTTCCTTGGATTGACAATTCAAGACAATTTAAAATGGAACTCCCACATCACAGATCTAAACAATAAGCTTACCAAGTCATGCTATGCCATCTACATCCTTAAATCAAATTCAAATTTGGATACACTACGAACAGTGTATTTTGCAAATGTCCACTCGCATCTAAAATACGGAATCATATTCTGGGGAAACTCCCCGAAAGTATTCACTTTTTTCATCCAAAAGAATACTGAGAACAATGACAAACACTCACAAACATGAGTCCTAAACCACTTTTCAAGAAATTACAAATCCTACCACTCCCCTGCATATACATATTTGAAATATTAATCTTCACAAAGAGCACATGGAAAACAAGGATTCTGTTACTCTAAATACTGATGTTCATAACTGTAATACTAGACAAAACAAGAATCTGCATGTCCCACACTGTGAAACTTCACTCTTTCAAAAAAGTACCCTTTTCGATGGCATCACACTATATAACAAACTCCCTAGTGAATTTAAAGCTAAACTCAATACACATTGAAAAATAAATTGAAAGCTTTCCTGTTAAACCATACATTCTACAGTACAAAAGGGAAAACCTACCATAAACACATATCTACATCAATATAAACTAATAAAAATAATTTTTTGTTTTGCATATTCTGCTGCATGACTTAAGCCCAGCTGATTGATGGATATAAAAGGGTAGATCCAGCCCAAGCATCCATCTCATGAAGATTCTCCTTCTCCTTTTTATTTATTTTTGCTCTCAACTTTAGCTTTACCCTACTATTTATAAAATTAATTTGTATTTAGCATGAAAACAGAATTCAATTTTATACCTGTATTGTATTTAATATTTGCATTGTACATTGTATGATCATATAATGTCCTGACTTGTCATACATGGCTTATGCTGTATTTATGTGACAAATATATTATTATTATTATTATTATTATTATTATTATTATTATTATTATTTATATCCTTATATTTTAAAACAACATTCTCTACGGGTTTTTTTTTTTTTTCCTTTTTTTTTTATTATTTGAATTCAAAATATCCTGATCGTTATCGATCCTGTTGTCGCGCAGGATGTATTATACCTTGACATCTTAGATAGAGACCACAACTTATCGCTTATTTATCATTGAAAATTGATTTTATTACATTTTCAAAATTCAAGTAGTATATGACAGTGTAGGGACCACAGAATTTTGGAAATGTGCACAGAATTCACTTCTCGTCATAGCACGGCATACACAGTTTTAACCGTTTTTGACGCAATATAAAAAAATAAAGAAAGAAGCGCACAGTGTAAGAATAATTTCCTTTGGCTGTAAAAGACTCCCGCTGCAGCGTTAGAACAGCTGCTCACGCGGGCCAGCTACCTAAAGCGAAAATAACCAGAGGAATGCGGTTGCATCCGCTCTGCCCCCACGCCGAGGAGAATAAAAGGGTCACGCCGTTTCAGTACATCATCCCGCACGCGGAAAAAATGCGTCATGGCGTCTCCAGACGGCATCCCACAACGCGACTAAACGTGTAGGCCGATTCATAGGAACTATTTAGCATGTTGGGATCTACATTAAAACAAGCTACAGAAACATAATGGAACAATTTATACATGTTGAATTCTTTGCTGGGTATGCAAGTTGTCGAAGTGCTGACAAAACAATGCTGCACAGAAACAAAGGTTACTACAATAGTTTGGTTGGGCATTCGCTGAAATTCATATAGCTTTTAAAAGAGGACTCTAAAAGAGCACATCCGTTGATGCAGTTAGCACGTCTTTGGTTCCATAAGCTTCAACTTCATTGTACTTCAACCAAGCAAGATCTCGAATGAATGAAAGGTCTCCAAGAACTTGCACCTCTTAATTGGAGAGAAATTAAGATCCTAAAATTTTGAATTACAAAATAGGTATTTTCTTGTTACCATCTTTTTGAAATCTTAGACTTTTAAGAAGAGAGAGGAAATGTTCAGCTATAGAAGTTTGTACAGCAAACTAAAACTTTCATCATCACAGACAATAAAATTAAGTGTTAGCAGAATTGCGAAGAGGTGTGATTAACTCGAGGAAATGGGGAGCGACTAGACATAAAAAAAGAACCGATCGTCTATGACGAACCTCTTAGCTGGTGGAAGAAAAACCAACTTTTACCCTAATTTAGCAGAAAAACTAGTAAAATATTGTATTCCTGCTACAAGAGCAGATAGCGGAAACAATTTTCGTGCGGCTTTCAATTTATCAGAAATAAGCAGCAATATTTTTCCAGTATGAATGACTTCTTTAATACTTCGTTCTGAGAAAAAACTGCAATAATTATTTCCTAATAATGTAATTGTTTCCTAAATTTTTGGTGTGAATTTATTTAGTTATAATAAACGTATTAGGGAGTAAAATGTTATTTACTTTCTACATTATTAATTAATTTTGAGTACGTGTGTGTTTTATGGACAAGGCCAATCATAACCATGATTAAAGCAGATATTTTAACATCCATATTTTCGCAATCATTTGTTTTTACAATAAAATCTTCCATTATCGCTGTTTTATAGAAGTTAATAGAAGTGAATGAAAAAAATTGAGGCAGATATCAGTTCCAAGCAGCGAACATCGCCGTTAAACTTCCTTAATCGAACAGACTTTGCCGGAGAGGACCCCAGTGCCCTGGGACATCTTACGCCTTTCCTCATATTTTAACTATCGGAGAAGCGGTCCACGCATGTGCAGTTAGCATAGGGTCTCCACCTTCAAACGACCATGAGCGCTCAGGCTTATATAGCTAGTTTCGCTAGCATTTCTTTGTTTTGTCGGTTAAACATTAATAAAAATTTAAATAGAAAAGGGCCCCTGTGAAGTTAAATTCTCCTCCAGGCAAATGGAAATATTGGAGGTTCTAAACCACTTTTTAGATATTCGATATTTAAAACATTCCGTTTGAAAAAAACAAATGCATCAATATTATTTTGAACATCCCTGCACCGATGTTTTTGTCTATGTCATTTCTAAATCCAAGTTCGTCATACCAACTGCTGGTTCCCGTGATTCAGCCCACCGCCAGCGAGCACAGGATGCTCGAGGCTGAAATGCTCGAGACACGAGCCAGGAAACAGCGCGCCTTGCAGCTCTACACGAGATATACCAACCGAAGTTCCCAACAGTACCACTCACATTGTAAACTACATCAACGAAAGTGAAAAAATACCATCCCAAACCTTACCAGTGACCCTATTTTCCGAAACCTATTAATCCTGCACAGACACATGCTCACTAACCCTATTAGACACTGCCGTAAAAAACGACTACTAGATATGCTCCAACTCCCTTCTCCAGACGCAGTGAGAGAATAACAAATCTTCCAAGTCCGACGTCAAATACACTTATGACGTAGAACCAATGACGAGACAGACCGACGAAACTATCGGCAGAGAACGAGAAAAATACCAATACTTCCCTTATTTCCTCTCCTAAACCAATCCTATCACTCGTCCTCAAATAGATATAGAAAAACTTAAATTTAACAAAATTATAAATATATTTATAAAATCTAATAACATCTAAGCCGGACATCATAGCGCATGCAGTTGCGGAAAAGTCGGCTGCGCTGCGTAGGCATGGACGCATGACTGTCCCTTCGTCCCTTTTTACCATCCTTTCACCTCATAGGATATTATTCAAGTGTAACTATCTTGTCTGAACAATGGATACAGCCGAAATGGATGTTCCTCACAGGGAGTAAAGACCCGTTAAACCCTCTGGGATAAACCTGACTGGGCCTCTGAGAATTAAGTGGTGCGTGGTTTGTGGCTGATATTCGCGAAGAAAAAGTGTAAATTAAAATTAACAATGTAAAGGAAAACTCAAATATTGAAAAATAAGTAAATATAATTTTCTCCACTTCCTCCTTTCCATTTCTCTCCTCCTCTTTCCTTCCTCTTTGAGCATTCCCCTACTTCCCTAACAAAATATCTATCCTACTTAAACAATTCGCCTTCAAAAAGCTAGCTTCACAATGTCGTTCTTGAACGGATAGAGCATTAATTATCAAAGGTTCTTTTGTAGAAGAATATTTGACAATTTGGTATTTAAAATATTTCTTAATTACACTACCTTTCCTTACAGACTAGTCAATAATGCAATTTTCCATACACTTCCAACAACTTAATCACAATTCATATAGTGAACTCAAGAAACCAATATTTATTCCTAATGACCTCACAGTAATCAATGATTCACAGATTTCCAACGATGACTGGTGAGAAAGATATTCTATGTTCTGATTGCGAACGTTAGATTTCAAAACCTTTTGTGCAACAAATTTAAACCTCTTAACAAAAGATTAAATTGTAATTTTCATTTTGTATTTTTTAGTAGTACGAAATGTATTAAAAACTTGCAATTTACTTTATTTAAACGTCATTACGTACCAATTCTGAAACCCATTTGGGAGGCAAATGCAAAATATTGTAATACATGAATTGAAGTATTTTTGGTCTATTTTTTAAAAATTCTTTCTTGTGTATCATCAGTATTCAAAACACATTTGTTCTGTACACTAATCGAATTATTTGCTTCAGTGATAGTTTATAGTACGGTATGTAACACATTACTACTATTCATGACTTAATAGAAGTGAAGGGTGAAACGAAAAATACGTTACGCATTTCGTTCTCAATACGTACATGTTTCAATGCCTGAGTACATGTTTTGAAAACCAGCGACGCCAGGAGCGACTATTCAAATTTGTACGAATACATTAACGCAACATTTTAACGAGTTGCATACGCTATTTTTTGTATAACAGCATTATAAATTTATAAAGGACCAAACTTAAATTTTGGGACACTATTTTCATGTGACGTCTTGAGTGTTGACATCTGTGCGAGAAAAGAGTCACGAGTTCCGTTTACCTTTTATCTCCCCACGATTCTCTCAATGCTAATGGATGAGCGTGAAATGACGCAATCATTCGTACCGTAAAATGAACCAATTATGTGGGGATTATGAACGATTTCTTGCAACATAAAAGGCTGTTTAAAATGCTGGTATACAAAAATAATTTGTTCATGTTGAAACACTGCCAAAAAAAAAATCTTAGTGTAGAAAACATCAACACCGCACACAGTACTTCAGTCAGTCTGTGGATGTCTCTCGTCGAGTGACAGACTGAAGAGAGCGGTCGCCGGACGCCGAGGAGAGCGGACGCACCCGAGGAGCGCTCCGCACGCCGAGGGAAATTCTGCCACCGCGGGAGAAAACAGCCCTTTTAAGGGCTAAAGAGCAAAGGCCTAGCTTCGCCCTTCTAAGGGCGGTCTAGTATATTCAACAGCCCTTTTTAGGGCTACTGTTATTAGAGCGCCTAGAGCTTTTATAAGGCGTTATGTCGTCGCCGGCGAGCTCTGCCGCGTCGACACCGTTCGCCACCCCGTCCGCGGGTGGGAATGGTGCGCGTGGTCGGGCCAGCGGGCGCACGATCGATCGAGGGACCGTCAAACGACGGGGCGGTTCCACATCAACAGAGCGTAATTGTAAGAAAACTCAGTCTGTCAGCAGGAGAAGACCGCAGAGCGAAGAGGAGGGCGCAGGGCCCTCCACATCGGCCGCCGCGCAGCCCGCCGCCGCATTGCCGCTTCCTGACGCGGCGCCCGCCGCAGCGGACTCCTCCGCCGGGACCACGCCGCCGGCCGCTGCCGCGGCCGCCACGACGCCTGATGCCGCACCCGGCGCAGCAGCAGAAGAGGAGGAGGAGGAGGAGGAGGAGGAGGAGGAGGAGGAGGACGGGTTCACCCTCGTCTCCCGCCGACGCCGACCACCCCCCATCTTTCTCTACGGGGTTGCGGACATCTTCGGTCTCCTTGAGGCCTTACACGCGGCCGGCGGCGGCGCGGCCGCGGTCACCGCAGAGGTGGCCGGCGACGCCGTCAAGGTTCGGTGTGAGACCCTCGAGACCCACGGGATGTGCTCGCTGCCCTGGAGAAGCAGCCTGGAGTACCACACGTACTCCACAGGAAACGAGAATTTCTTGCGGTTTGTTTTGCAGAGCATACCGCTGGAGCTCTTTCAGGCGCTCCATGATAACCTGGAACGTATTTGTTTCCAGGTGCGGAAGCTGGAGCGCATCTGCAGCCAGCGGCCGGGACGACGCGGCAGGCCACTACCCCTGGTCATCGCCACCCTGCGAGATTCGGAGCGCCACCGGGCGCTTCGGGCCGCGCCGCGTGGGGGATCGGCCCCGCGCGGGCCCCCAACTGCCTGGATTTCGGGCACGTGGCACGTAACTGCAAGCGCCGCACGCACTGTATGAATTGTGGGGATGCCCACGACGCCGCGCTGTGCCCGCGGGGCCTAAATCCCCCCTACGGAGGAGCGTAACTGCGCCAACTGCCAAGGTGATAACCACGGCGCGAAGTACAAGGGTTGCCCCGAGTACAAGTTTCAGGGGTAACGAGGCCCAGCTACAGCGTCACGAGCGGCAGCAGAGGGATCGCCAGCGGCGTGCTGGAATTCAAGAGAGGCGATCGGACGACGCGCTGTCGGAGGCGTCGCGTTCTCCCTCACGGGAGCGCGAACCCTCGCGCCGCCGCACCTCTACGCCTCCGCCGCAGCCACCACCGCAGCCCTGCGGTCTCAGCGTTCGCAGAGACGCGAACGCCCACGAGCCCAGCGGCAGCAGCGACGCCAGTAGCGGACGTACGCGGACGCCCTGGTCCCACGCACCCGCCTACCCCGGGAGCACCAGCCGCCGGCCGCCGACGCGGAGCGGCGAAGGAGGTCGGCGGAGGCAATCCCCGTTCCCTCCTCTCTGAGCGAGCAGGAGCGCGTGCTGCATCGCACCATCGACGATCTCGCCCGCAACGGGATTGACTTGGTGCGAGTGACGCAGGCGCTCATGCGAGCAGGTCCGCTGCAATCCAGCTGATTGGCCGGCGACCATCCTCAAAGTGGTAGTGACAATTACTTGTGCACTCCCATGAGGTGACGGCGGCCGCTGCGGCGGAAGCGGCGGGTGAGGCACGCTCTTCCTCGTCCTCGCCCGCACCTCATACCTCTGCACCTTAAATAATTGCTGCTTCTCCTTTTTATAGGAATAGCTGCACCGTTGCCTTCTGGAATTGCAACGGCATCTGCGCGCGAGTGAAGCAGTCAGAACTACACAGCTTTCTCGCTCGGCACAATATTTCTGTCATGATGCTGGGTGAAACATGGCTAAGCCCGCATCTTTCTCTAATATTCAGGGTATATCTGCTACCGGAACGACAGAGCGGCGCAACGCTACACGAGGCCGCCCATAATAGAGGCGGAACAGCAATACTAATTAGACGCAACATACATCATTATGTTTCAGTTCTTCTGCAGCTGCAGCACGCCGAGGCCACTTCTGTTGTCGTGCAGACGGAGCGTGGGCCGTTGCGGTTTGTCTCTCTTTACGCTCGTCCCGACCGCTCCGCGGAAACGTGCGCCCAACTAGCTGCAGATATTGCTAAACTAGTAGAGGCGCACTCAACTCCAACAACTGTGGCTGGCGATTTTAATGCCAAACACACGGCCTGGAGTTCCCGCATCACTTGCCCTCGCGGCCGTAAGCTGAAAGCAGTTGCCGACGTAATCGGCTGCGAGAGTTTTGCTCCCGCCTCACCTACCCTTACGACTTACCCCGCCTTACGACTTTTATCGTAACACGACGAATGGTAGGCCCCATGTTTTAGATATCGCGCTTTGCCATAAACTCCACTTTTCGCCTATTCTAACCACCACCTATGAACTCTCCTCAGACCACTTCCCAGTAATCGCAGAGATGAGACGCGGCGGCGCTGCACTGTCTATTGCACCTACGACGCAGAAGCGGCGCACAAATTGGAAACAATTTCAGACGGAGCTGCAGCAGCGCATCCCAGACGCAACCGCTCTTTCAGATCCGCAGCAGATAGAAACTGGAGCAGCTAAATTCGCCGAAGCTGTGACTGACAGCCTCAACGCCGCAGCTGAGAAGCAACGTTCCTCTAAGAAACAGCCGCCATTAACTCCTTTCCTCATTAATTTAATTTCCAGGAAAAGCAGCGCGCGCAGAGTGTGGCAGAGCACGCGACACCCCGCTGATAAGCGAGAGCTAAATCGATTGAAGCGTAATGTTGAAATCGAACTAGCCGAATTTTGCAATCAGACGTGGGAAAAATTTCTATCAGGCCTCAAACCTGAGGATAATTCATTATGGAGAATTTCCGGCATGCTTTCTAGGAATCCAGTGACGGTGCCGCCGCTGCAAATCAGCCCAGGAGAATTCGCCGAATGAGGCGAGAGCAGAACTCCTCGCTAATGCTTTAGAATCTCAGTTTCGGCCGGTAGAGGAGGCGCCGCCAATCCCGCACGTTGTCGAAGTGCAACAAACGGTAATGGCGGCACTGCACGCGCCCGCCGACGAGCCGAGTTTTACAGATGAAGCAGAAATCAAAGCGTCCATTGCAGAGCTGAAAGCTAAAAATCTCCCGGCCCAGACGGCATCAGTAACGACGTCCTGAAGAAGCTGCCGCAACAAGCCATAGTGTTTCTTGTCGCATTGTTTAACTCAATCTTTAGGTTTCAGCACATTCCGAGTCAGTGGAAGCATGCTCATGTACTAACTTTTCATAAGCAGGGAATAAATCCTAAACTGTCCGAGTCGTATAGGCCTATCAGCTTAGATAGATAGATAGATAGATAGATTTATTTAAGTTCGCTTTGAGCTAATGCTCGGTGGCAAACATTATTACAATTAGATATACAATTACAAAACTATTACGAATATTTACAAATATAATTACAATTAGAATTAGAGATTAATATCCTAGTTATAATTAATTTTGAGTTATCTATATGTTGACTTATAGCTTTTCTAACACTTCACTCCACTTCACTTCACTTCACTTCATTTCACTTCATTTCACTGCGCTGCACTACACTCCCCTCCCCTCCCCCTCCGTGCCCCCACCACACTACACTTCACTTCACTGAATAAGAGACATGACTATATTATTAATAATACTAACGATTATAATAATGAAACTAATAATAATAATAATAATAATAATAATGATAAAAGTCCCAGTGCTATTAATGATGACCTACATAGAATTAAGTATATTTAAATTTCACTACATTAGAAGGAAGAGTCTTAGTCCTTTGCAGGTAGTTTGTTCCAATCTACTATAGTACGATTCACAAAGGAGAACTTCTACATCAGTTCTTGCTTTCACATCGTATTTTCCAGGGATGGTCTCCTCTACTTTTATAATCAGATTTCTGTAATCTTTTACTGATGTCTGCCCATGCTGAGTCCCCTTTGTATGTCTTGTACATTGCATAAACGCGCCCGTTCCTTCTCTTAGATAAGGGTTCCATTCATCTCGTCCATCAACGCGTCCATGATTTACAAACTTCGGCCGTTTTGAATTTTATCTAACGCCTCGATTTGCCTTTTCTGTACGGGTCCCAGCAGGCCGCTCCGTACTCTAAAATAGGACGAACAAGTGAAGTATATGCCAAGGATCGGGCATTCGAACTACTGTTTTTAGAATGCGCATTACAAAGTGCAGCGCCCTCCATGATTTTGACCGTATTGTTATATGATCCGACCAACCCAAGTCGCTACGCAGGACCAAACCAGGTACTTACAGTTTTTACGCGGTATATCGTTAGTTCCTAACTGTAATTCGAGTGTACATTCGAGCGAGATTTGGTAAACAAATGAATTTACTCTTTTCCGGATTTAATTCCATCTTATTTCTGCACGCCCAGTTCCATAAACAGTTAAGATCGTTCTGTAAAACATTTTCATCCGAAGACGCCCAATACTCCTATATATTATGCAATCATCAGCGAAAAGTCTAACTTTCGATTTATTCCAGTTGCAATATCATTAATAAACGCTAAGAATAGCAATGGCTACACACTCCTGGGACCCAGAGGTTACATCGGCTTTCGATGAGTGTTTGTCACCTATTCTGACTGCTTGAGTTCGCCCGTAAGAAATTCTTTTATCCACAAGATTATTCGATGATCTAATCCAGTTTTGACAGTTTTCAATTAAAGGCCATGTGGAACCAGATCAAATGCTTTAGAAAAGTCTAATATTACTGCATCTACCCTACTCCTTCGTCTAATGAATCTGCTATGTCCTGACATAAAATAGTCTGCTGTCGACGAATAGCTAGGACGAAAACCGTGTTGATTTTGAAAAAGCCAGTCGGTTTTATTCAGACTCGTCTAATATATTCCCAATCATGTGTTCCATCTGCTTGCATACAACTGATGTCAAACTTATAGGCCTGTAATTATTAACAATCCTTTTGTCTCTCCTTGTGAATCGGCACTACAATTGCTCTTTCAATTTTTGAGGAATCGATTATTATTTACAGTGACATCCATTAACCTAGCAAGGTAAGGAATCATGGTTTCCCCTCCCAATTTCAATATTTCTCCTGGTATTCCGTCAGGACCTACAGATTTATTTTTCCTAATTTTGCAATCCTTTTCTAATAATTCCTGCATCGACTCTAAAGGTTTCTATAACGGGTGTTGATTTATTTACTGAAATCTGATCCTTCGGCTTGAAAACCGACGCGTAATGCCTATTTAAACAAGCCGCCTTTTCACTGTCATTTGTAATTAACGAACCGTCAGCTCCGCAGATCGCTGGAATATTTTCTTTGTTCCTTTCTTATGTCTTACATACTTGAAGAAATTTTGCCAACAGTTCAATCGATCGTTTAGAATAGATTTAGGTAATTTTCTTGGTATGTAACTTTAATTCTAGTAAGTCTTTAGATAATTGTAGAAAATTATTTTGTGTTCTTTGTTTAATTGCGTTACTATACGCTTCCTAACCTTCCTTTTCAGTCGCCTCACTTCTTTGTTGAAATAGACCGGATCCAATTGCACGTAGTTTCTTGGTAGGCACGAATTTTCTAAGCATTCTAAAATTATGTTCCTAAAGTTTGTCCATATCTGTTCTACTGTACATCCCTAGAAGCCCAAGTTGAAAATTGCTTTTCAAATATAATTGCATGTTTGTAACATCTGTTCTATAAAACTGAAAAATTTTCTTTCTTTAACGGATCTTTCGCTTACCTCTCTGCACATTTTTAGAAGGACTCCTTTGTGGTCGCTAATTCCAGGAATTATTTCGCATGAAAGAAGTTTGTCCACCGGTCGAATAAGGAAAACGTCCAGTAAAGCATTATCGCGTGTCGGTTTAGTCACTACCTGCGTTAAGCCGTTGTCCCAAACCAACTCGTTAACGAGGCGTTGGCGCGCCTTCAGCCCCCATCCCCTCCCAAGTAGCGTGCGGTAAATTTAAGTCCCCTCCGATAATGACGTTTTCCCACTTTTCCTGATTGCGCGGTTCGCTCTACAAGTCTTTGCAACGGTTTCGTGCCCATCTTTCTGTGACCTATACGCACCTATAATTTCCATTGGTTTTGAATTTCTATCTCGAATGTGTACACTATTATTTCAAATTTATCATCCACCATGCTCTACTGCTTCAAGTTGTCTTTTACGCATATAAAACACCCCGCCAATGCGATCTATTCTATCACGTCTGAATGTTAAGAAATTTTGTCTGAAAATTTCAGCGTTTAATATTTCCGCATTGAGCCATGATTCCGTACCTATCACGACATCTACATTATAAGATTCTAAAGCTTATTAAATACACTCGGAAAATTGTGTGAAAAACTTATTAAAAAGACATAAAATATGTTACAGATAATTCATTAATGAATAAGGAGCAGTTTGGCTTTCGCGCGGCCACAACACAACGCACCAGCTTGTGCGAATTACAGACCGCATAAGACGCAACTTCACGAGAGCCGAGTCACAGGCGGAGTGTTCCTCCACGTTGCCAGCGCATTTGACAAGGTTTGGCACGTCGGTCTCCTTTACAAACTCGACACCTTGAACCTTCCTAGTTACCTAACACACTTTGTCCACTCTTTCCTAGCAAACAGAACGTTTCAAGTAACGCTTCTGAATGCTAAATCTACCCGCCGCGCCATACGGGCCGGAGTGCCACAAGGGAGCGTGCTAGCTCCTACGTTCTTCAGCCTGCGCGTGATATTCCCTCGCACCCTCAGACGGAACTCGCCCAGCACGCCGACGATACGGCTGTAATAGCCACGTCGAAAAAGATCGAGCTTCTCCAGAAGAATTTGGATCAACATCTACTTCAGATTCAGGAGTGGCTGAAGCTGTGGCGGGTCAAAGTCAATGTGAGTAAGAGCACGGCCGTGCTCTTCACACGGCGACTGCGATTCGCGCAGCCGAAGCCGCTCGCGCTTAGTGGAGACGTAATTAACTGGGCCAAAAATGTCAAGTACCAAGGAGTGACATTAGATAGCTCATTCACTTTCAGCCTGCACATAAATAACGTGCGGAAGAAAGCGCGGCAGACCAGAGGCCGCTTGCAATGCTTATTTCGCAAACGCAAATTGCCTCACGCTTTATAAAGCTATTATCAGGCCACAAATGGACTACGCATGCCCTAGCTGGGCGATTGCTGCAGAAAGTCATTTAAATAAACTGCAGGTAGTTCAAAATGAATCCCTTAGGACCGCCCTCTGCGCCCATAAATACACTTTAATTCAAAATTTGCATCGCGATGTCTCAATGCCACTGCTGAAAGAGCACCTCAAGAGCATTAGCACTAAATTTTCAAAAAAGCCGCTGACTCAAAACATTTCCGAGGTCGCTTCATACGAACCCGATCAACGGGCGAAGTATAAGCGACCGAAACGATTTTTAGAGTAAGAGAAATCTGAAACAGCTAAATGAAACTTGAAATATAAGCTTTCAATTTCAGCACACGCCATGCGCGCGCCAGTTGGCTAAAATCTAACTGATCTGTTTTTTCCTTTTCATGTTGTAGGATTGGCCATAGATGCCCATAAGGGTAGGAATGGCTGCACCGCAGTGGCGTGAACGTACATTGCACCTTACGTGCGTTCACAAAACTGCGCAAGTATACTAACTCTCGTCGAGTGAACACCGTCCCGGAGCGCTCCGAGCTTAGGCGCAGGTAGTTTCCCCGCAGGTGGTCAAAGGCTTAGTGTACTGCACCGGCGGTGTCGTCGCAGCGCAAGGATAGAAAGATAAGTGTTGCACGTTTCTTTTATTGGTGTTTTTTCTTTATTCTTTTGTTACTTTTCTATTTTATCTTGCTTTTTACATATTCTATCATTGACTTTTTCTCTATCAAATTTACCAGTGTCTCAGTTTTCTCCTCTGATTTTTCTTACGTCAATTCTCTCTCATTGTTAAATATATTCGCCTGTTTCATTTTATTACTTTACTTTCTACTTTCATATCATCATGACAAGGACTAACAGTGTGGCGTCATACAGTCGCCACATACAATAAATATTGGCTACGTGCATTTCATGCACAAGGAAGTAGGCTGCGACAGCGGGCAGCATGCAAGGGACGCCTGCCTGAACAAAGGGAGGCTATATCGGGACGGAAACCGGCTCGCATAGGGCGAAGGCAGAAAACCCCAGGGCTGCCGTGACGTTGTGTTGCCACGGGCCAGAATTGTGAACCCAAGTTCGGCTGTCAGGTAAACGCGGCTGGCGGAAGCGGCGAGATGACGCAGTTCCGTCAGCCGGCCCAGAGGGTATAAAGCGCACTGCACACGACTCTTTCTTCTGATTCTCGAGCCTGCGTGGGATGTCGTGTGAGGTGCGCGGCGCGTGGCACGTCGGGTAGGCTACGGGGCAAAGGGTCTGGAGCCGGCGTGAATTCGTCGTGATTTAGAGAGAAGGGTGCATCGCACCGCGGGAGTCATTCTTAGCGGGAGTCTTCAAGCGGTTGTGGTGACCAGGTGAAGTTCCTCTTAGAAATAGGCTGTAGATATTGTAAATAGTAGATTCGGGTGTCGAAGGATATCTGTAATAAATATTGTGATGAGCCACCCTCGGAGCTGACTGGCTTCAGTGTATTCCTAAGGTGACTCGTCACTGAGTACTGCGATTGATTAGGTGACTTACGGAAAAGTTGAGGGGAAGGGGGAGGGCGGCTTACTCAGAAGGCATTTTCAGTAACAATGCACCATTTATTAATAACTAAAGGAATACGGGGAACGATGGATTGAAGGGAGATTGCTTGGGAGTCGAGATTACTGATAGCGGACTCTTACCCCATCTCCCCGTGGACCAGGCGTTACGGCAGGGCGGCAACAGCAGCGGCAGCACCCTGGGAGCGTGTCGTCACCATCCTGAGAGTCGTCTGGAGTCGGAATCGGCAGTCGGAGAAGCAAGTACGTCAGTGCTCGTCACTGCCCGTCACTCTCTGCTACCGCCAGCCATTCTCTGTCAGTCTCCGCCACTCTCTGTCAGTCTCCGCCATCCTCCGTCACTGTTACTACCTGTCACTTCTGCTACTGCCAGCCATTCTCCGTCACTGTCTCCTACTGCTACTTCTGCTACTGCCCTCTGGCTCTGCCGGGCACGTTTATATTGGGCCGACTTGCATTCGGCAGCGTTTTTTGGAGGCCGCTGCCGGAATGTTTTGAGACGCTGCGTGCCGCTTGCCTTGCGCGTTTTCCTGGCGCGGGGTGATGTGGTAATGGCGGTTCGCCACAATATTAATATCACACTGTTTCACGTCTGTTATTCATTGCTGCGGCAATGACGTTACAACAGATCCAACTCTAGTTCGGCCAGTATCAATGTACAGTTGAACACGGCATTGCAAGAGGTGGTGAAGTGTCCTGTTTTCCTCGAGTCCTTAGCGTCCGTTCTCACCGGAATGGTCGCTACGACGTTAGAGGAGAGCATGCGTTTCAACACAGATTTAATTAATGATCTGCGCAGGGAACTTGCAGAACGTGACCACGAAATAAAAAATCTTAAGGCTGAGCTGGAAGCGAAAACCGATGAACTAGAAATGTACACGGCGAAACTCCCTACGGATCTTCGGGATAAAGGAACATGATAAAGAAGATCCAGACCAGCTGGCGATCGACGTAGCAAAAAAGATAAGTATTGAACTTGATCGCAATGATATCGATAGATGCCACAGTAGGCCCAAAGATCCCTGGGAAATCTCGTCCACTCATCGTAAAATTGGTTAGTTGCAGGAGGCGCCGGGAGGTCTTCCGCGCAAAGAAATTTGAAAGGTTCCGGCGTGACCATTCGGGAAGACCGCGTGCAGACAAAGGCCGATCTGCAAGCTGTAGCCTCTTAGCGCCCTCCCCTTCAACCCCACCCTTTCTAACCACAGCTAAACGCATTATTGGTATTTCCAAGACTCTCTCGCAGGTAGTAGTCAGTCTCTCGCAGGTAGTCGTCGCGTGCGGACGTGTTTTGGAGAAGCTCGCGAAGTGAAAGGCAATGGCGTGGACTCGCTGGGTACCGAGCGCGTCGGGGCATGGCTGCGCGTACCCGCCCTGGTCGACCGGCTTCGGTGCAAGCGGCGTACTCGAGCTTGCGGGAAGGTGGCGGCGTGGCTCTACTCTGCGCAACTGTTTTGGCCACACCCTTGCGATAGGTGCGTCGAGAAAAATCCTAGTCCCGGAGTGCAGGTGGCAGGCGTCGTGCTCCAAGTGCGAAGGGAGCGAGCGGAGAATGCGAAGACTGGAGGCGGACTTAGCTCAGGCTCACAAACATATTGGAGAACTGAGGTTAAGGATCCGGAATTAGAAGACGTCAGCAAAGGAACGGAAGGGAAAAATGTACTTGAGAAAGAGAAGAGTAACGTGCGTTCAAATATAAGCGAGCTTTTCAGACAAATGCTCCGTTCAGTAAGGTGAAAGTGCTAGGCGATTCAATGCTGCGACACAGCGGCGGCGTTTTGAAGAAAAAGGTGCCGACATCTTTTCCGGCGTAGATATTGAACAAAATGACCTCTGTAGTTCATAAAGCTAAACCAGATGAACAAACAGAGGTGGTTTGATTCATGTAGGACCAATACGCGGAAACGGCAACCAGTTTACGACACATCAACCAATGTTCAATCTAGGGCATGCCATTAGAAGTAAATTTAAAAATGCGAGAGTCATTGTTTCGGGAGTTATGCGCCGGAATGATGTCCACACTACTAGAACACGGGACTTGAATTGTGGCTTGCGGTGGGTATGCGAGAAATTTGATGTGCTGTTCGTTGATCCCAATTACTGGCTCGGGCACGAAGACCTTGGTCGGGACGGCCTTCATCTCAACTTCCGAGGTGCATGGAAGCTGGGATGTCTTCACGACCAAGTTTCACAGTCGTGTTTACTTGGAAAGTGACGACCGGAGGAAGGAGTAGTAGTAGACCATGACAGTGATGGTTTCGAGAAAGGAAGCGACGCGTTTGGTGACTGCTGCGGGGGAGATGACGGAGACTACGCGTGTGACTGCTGCGGGGGAGGAGATGGCAGTGACAGCGGCGCAGGAACCTAGGAAGGATGCATGGGACCTGAACACTGACCTTCAGGTGAGGAGAGGCTTCACTAGATTGTTGCAGGTAAACTGTCGTAGTATCATGAATAAGGAAACCGAACTGTGAAATTTAATTGAAGCATGTCATCCTGATATCGTGATAGGAACTGAATCTTGGCTTTCGGACGCGGTAGCAACCTGAAATTTTCGTTCAGACTACCTTACGTTTAGGAGAGATCGCGAAACCAGAGGCGGTGGTGTTTTTATTGGCGTAAAAAACCTTAATATCTGATCAAATTGGGTTGATAAAGAATTTGAAATGATGGGTGTAGAATTTTTTTTGTTCGGGAAGTATCTTAGATATAATTGCTTGCTATCGTCCGCCGGGCAATAGTTATGAAATCTTAGGCGCGCTCTACGAAAGAACAAAAAATAAATACCGTCATGTAGTCATTGCTGGAGACCTAAATCTCCAGACGCAAATTGGAAAGGATTGTTGAAGGGAAAGTACAACAACTAGTCAACAGACTTGTCGGGACAGGATTAGCACAGGTAGTAGACCGGCCCACCTGACAGGACGCGATTCTGGACATTTGCCTAATTAGATCGAAGGACTTATTTTTGTCGTGTGACGTTTTAGAAGGCATAAGTGATCATAAAGCCGTTTTAGCTGATTTACAGTTAAGTATTTCAAGGAAAATATGCGACAGGTATTCTAGTGAGGGAATACAGAAGCAATGTAGCAGAGTTTCAAAATTACTTAAGAGAACGGTATGGCGAATTTTAGTATAGGAGGAATGGAAGAAATATGGAAGCGTTTAAAATATTCTAGTAAATGCCGAGCAGGCATTTGTACAACTAAATTGTTAAAACAAAATGCGATCCGGAATATTATAATGCGAAAATCAGACTGTTGAAAAGAAAACCAGAGAAGCGTTTAGCAACAGACACTGTAGTGAAAACCATATGACATTATTTCGAAATTATTCAAAAGCTTTGAGGAAGGAAAATAAAATCGTAGAGGAACATCATTTAACTCATATTCTTGATGCGGAGGGCAGTAAAAATTGGTCGGCATTTTTTAAATACGTTCGTAGAAGGAAGGGAAATAAAGATGAGATTCCAGTTGTTTGGGCTAATAATTCGCCAATATCGGACGATTGTGAAAAGCTAATGCTTTAACGCGTACTTTAGCTCCGTTTTCAAGCAAAGTCAAATTGTATTCAGATACCATCACTGTCAGATAGAAGTCTTTTCATATTAATGTAAATAGTTTGGAAAGAATAAAATTAATGAAGAGACGGAAATCACGAGGCCCGGATTCTATTTCCACGGACGTCATTAAATTAGGTGGAGAGGCTATTATACCATATTTAATTAGGTTATTTCATGTATCGATAAACAACGCTTGCGTACCGGAAGATTGGAAGCTGGCTCTCGTCGTTTTTAAAAGTGGCGACAAGACATTACTTATTAACTATAGACCGGTAAGTTTACATCAGTCGTATGCAAGCTATGGAACATTAATTTCTAGCTATATCAGGAAAGAATGGGAGGACAAGCAATGGCTTTATCAGGGTCAACACGGTTTCAGGAATGGTTTTCGTGCAAAGTCAGCTAGTCTCACTTTTACAGGACCTAGCGACGTAGTTGATGAAGGTAGTAGGTCGCGCGATTGTAATTGATTGCCAAAGCTTTTGATGTGGTTCCACACGACCGTCTTGTAAAGAAATTAATAGATTCGGATTTAGACACTAGAGTGGTAGCGTGGATAAACGAACTACTTCGTGACAGGACACAAAAGGTCCGAATCGGAAATTACTTAACTTGAAACTTCACGTCAGGAATTCGACAGGGAGTGTCATCGGCCCACTCATGTTTCTTGCCTTCGTGAATGATTTACCGACAAGTTTAGTTTCTAATGTACGACTCTTTGCAGATGACTGCGTAATTTATAGAATTGTTAACTCGGAGGAGGACGAGAATATTTTGCAGCGTGACTTTGACTAATTACATATCTGGGCGGATACAAAGGCATGGAAATAAATAGTTCAAAGAGCAAATCCATCACGTTTGGTAGGGGTCGAAGTTATAATGAAGCCATGTATAAATTGAATAATGTTATACCTCGAGTCACGTCTTGCAAATATTTAGGAGTTCAGCTAGACAGTAAATTGACATGGGAAAATCAAGTAAATTTCCGTTGTAGGAAAGCATGAGATCTTTGCATTTTATTATGCGGATTCTCAAAACGAGTTCAGTGAGTGCCAAAGAACTGGCATATATGTCATTAGTGCGATCCATATTAGAATATGGCGCGATATGTTGGGACCCATACAAACTTTTGCAGCAAAGAAATCTAGAAAAAGTTCAGCGTAGAGCTTCAAAATTTGCTTTCAGGGGTACCAGGAATAAAGTATGGGAGTCACTCGAAACAAGGAGAATGAAATCGCGTCTCTATGCTATGCATAAAGCGTACACAGGCTTTCGACCGTGGAAAGAAATTCAAAGTAGATTAGGGAAACCTACATATTTCGGCAGAGCGGATCACATGCACAAAATTCAAACAAGAATTCAGAAAACGGACGTTGGGAAATATTCATTCGCGAATATAACTATTAGAGACTGGAACGGCTTGCTTGACAATCTTTGATCCCTTTCCTCATGTCAGCAAATTTAAAAATAAATTAAATTCCTAGATGTTTATATGTGTCTTATTATCTTTCTATTCTTCAAGACTATTTCTACTCTTTCTTAACACCCCCTTTCTCAAGGCATGACGTCACTAACAGGTAACCGTAATTCAAACCAACCTTATGCTTCAGTACCAGAACTAGATACGCAACCATTGCTAGACGCCACTAGTCCCTATAATAATATATCAATACCTCCTTCGCGATCATTTTATTTAGGACACAAATGCACAGTCCCTCTATTGCCATATCGATGAAGTTAGAGAGCTAGTTTCACCACACCATTTTCATGCACTCCTTGTTAGCGAAACGTGGTTGAAGGCGTCTCTTAATAAGTCTTGTTTCACTTCCGGGTTACCGTTTTCTCAGAACCGACAGGAATCCAAGTGTCGCACCACGAGGAGGAGGTGTCGGTATTTATATTCGAGATGATCTTGCTTACAAATATATCGTATCTTCAGTAGGCGAAGTCAATCCATTTAATGAATACCTCTTCATTGAAGTCTCGATTTTGGCAAAATGTGCCTTAGCGGTAGTGTACTACCCAGCTAAAACTGGAAATATTGAGGTCATGGGCAATGTAATGGCATCTTGCGCAAGCAAATATGAAAACATAATACTGATGGGCGATTTTAATTGCTATCTCCTGACACCATTACAATCTGCCGAAAATTTCAAGCGTTTCTTTCGGAAATGAACATTACGATTCTGCCGCTAAATCCTACTGATCACACTGCCTGCACAGACTCATGGATGGACCACATGATCGTATCATATCGCGAGAAAGTAAATCAACATGGACAGATGTCAGTTCGCGGGATATCTAAACACGACCTTGTATACCTATCATATCAAATGAAATGCACGAAATATACGCCCAAAATTTTTAAGTACCGTGACTATAAGAGTTTCAATTCGGAAGCATTTACCTCCGACGGTTTGTGTGTCCCTTGGCACCTTATCAACGAAGAAAATTGTATAGGAAAAAGTAAATACCTTCACGTGCTTACTGACAGAACTCTTGATAGGCACATACCAATTAGAAAGCTCCGCAACGACCTCCGCTCCTGGTTAACGGATGAAATACGTGCGTTAATGAAACAAAGAGATGCGCCTTTAATGTATTTCGTAACACAAAGTGCAGAACATGACAGAGACGCATACAAGAAACTGGAAAACTTGTAACGCAAAATCTAGGAAGGGCAAAATTAAATATTATCATAGTATTATTGGCACGAACAGGGATTCAAAACAAGTATGGAAATCGCTGCGCACCTTTGGTTTAGGCAAATTACGAACCCCAACGCAAATTGATGCATCTCTTGACACACCTAACCAGCATTTTGCTAACATGGCTCCTCACTTCGACTATTTTCAAAACAAACTCTCAACCTTACGAGACGTTCCGGAACACACACCGAAAGAATTCATTTTCGTGTCTACAAATCATTATCACATTTTTAAAACCATTCAGAGCCTCAAATCAAACGCCGCAGGCACAGATAACATCAATGCCAAATTACTAAACCTCAGTGCCGAAGTTATATATCCCATTGTAACTGACAAACTTTTCCTAGTATGGAACGTACCAAACTCATGGAAAACGCACTTTTCACCTCTCCTAAAACTACCACAAACCCTCCAGAATACAGGTCAATAAGCATTCTACCTACAATCTCAAAGTTCTGGAAAAGTTCGGACGCCAAATAAGTTACCTCGAAAGCAAAAATCTGATGTGATCAACAATACGGCTTCCGATCAGGCAGAAATACAGGAACTGCTCTCTTAAATATTATCGAGGAAGCTAGATCCTCCATTGACAAAAGCAAAATAATACTTGTTCTCCTAGATTTTAGTAAAGCATTTGATTCGATAGATCACGAAATTCTGCTTGAAAAAATGAAAATATTGGGTTTCGCTAAACCCACAATAAGATGGTTTACTCAATATCTTTCAAATCGACAACAAATTGTTGTATCTGATGAAAAGCAATCCTCTGACGTTAAACTTCGTGATATTGCGCAGGGAACAGTTCTAGGACCCTTAGCATTTTTAATTTATGTAAATGACGTAGGACAATGCCTCAGTTACTGTGAACACAAATGTACGTGACGACCTTCAGATCTATGTAAGTGGATACCCATCGGAGTTAAACTCATTAGCCCAGAAAATAAACCATGATTTAAATTCTCTCAATAAATGGGCAGAATCCCTGGTCTCCTATTAAATCCAATGAAGTCTCAGTGCTTAGCGATAGGCCTCGCAACTTTAAACAAGTTGGAGAAATCTCCCTACCGTAAATTAGCATTGGTAACTTTCCTATTCCTGGTGTAGTGATGAAAGAACTTAGATATATATAGACAATACACTTAGCTGGACCACGCAGTAGGTAAGATTTGCCAAAAGTCTTCGCAGGCCTCCATTCCTTAAAACGTGTCAGAGAACTACTAACTATTAACACCGCATAAGCTAGTAAATTCACTCATATGCCTCACTTTGATTATAGCGATTTCTTACTTGGACTTAAAGGTCAAACAACAACGCAAATTACAAATAGCACAAATGCATGCATCCGTTTCATATTCGATCTTAGGAGATACGATCATGTATCGGACATCTACGGTCCCAAAAAAATTATCTCAATCGAAAAAAGGAGAACTTTACATAGCCTCCTCCTACTCCATAAAATTTTGAATAATAGCTATCAAACGCACTTATCGCACAACTTTAAAATACTGACGCTGGAACGATCACGTTCCTCGCGATTACTATGCATACCTCGGCACAACACGGTATTCTACAGTAAGTCATTTACTGCCACTGTAATTAGAATATGGAACTCTCTACCCACATATCTAAAACAAATTTGTGGTTTCAGAAAATTTAAAACCCAACTCAGTGACTGGATCAAAACGATTAACTAGAAATAACACAAGCCCCTATTCCCATTTTCACACCCTAATTAAACACCACGTCCACTATCATCACTGATCAAATTCGATTACATTTAATGACGTCAAGATATTCTCCTGTATTTTTCTCCTCTTTACGATATCGCTGAAAGCCCTAACATATCTTCCTGTCTAATCAAATGCCTCAAAACAAGTATATTGCATATTAGATAGTAAGACTTTCATGCATTTTCACACTGTATTCTATAATATTTTCGTGCTACGTTGTGTTTATCTTGTTCACATGCCTGCTTTCTGTTCCTGTTTTTTTTCTCTGTTACAGATTATCTTTCAGACCTCAGCCAACTACCAACAGCCAACCTACGAAAACTGCATTTATGTACATGAATAATGTTATATTTATATTATCTTTCCCCTCTCCCCACTTTCCCCAGTTTTCCTAATTAATTCCAACTCCATTCTTCATTCTGCCTTTTCACTTTTCCTTTAATCTCCGTATTTTCTTCTCTTGAAATACGGCCCTAAGCCGCCATCCTGATTGAGGTTTTCCTGGGTTTACTCAATCGCTTAAGACGTATTCCGGAATGGTCCTTAGTCTTGCATCCCAGAAATAAATGTAAAATCTGCCCTCCTTTAAATTTGTTCACAGTTGAGGCATTCGGGATATAGGAGAATTTCTGACATTTTTCGAAGGTAATATTATTGATTTACCCTCTTGTAAATAGAATCATGGATTTTTTATAATATGTTAGCTTTAGAATCATGAAAATTGACTATGAAAATACATTCGCACCTTGTTTCATTAGTTATGCGTAGCACATCACCGTTAGCTACTACGATCATTGCAATTTCGTAAGTAACGTAAAATGTCAGTTATCACTATTTCCGCCCGAATGCCTCAATTATAATTATAAATGTAAATATTTAACTGGTTAGGCGGAAGTGCAGGCCTTACGGCCTGAGCCTCGCCAGAAATAAAGAAATTATTATTACTTCACTTATAACTCGATTTAAGATTTAAATAATGAAGCTATATTTCAATACAGAGAACGAGTTTCACATCATAGAAATTTTAGACTACTTAGAATATCGTTTCACATTGAATAAATTTTATACCTGAACCTCTACCAAATGCGTCTCAGTAAATCGGAGTTTCAGGCTCAAGGAATGTTTTTTGGGCTTCATAAACCATATGATATGTACCAACTAGGGCAAAGTGTAAATGAGTTGGTGAAAATAACACTATTCAAATTTATTGAAGGTTTTTTAAGGTAATCAACTGTGTCACCTTACCGTCAAAGAAGACAAAAGTAGCATACTTTTAAACGCCAGGCATTAACTTGTCATAACCAGATACATAATGTCAAATTTATGATAAATATTTTAATCGCTTATGACGCTGTTTTTCTCCTGCGCATCCTCAATCTCCATTCCATATTCTCTGCGCATGTTTTCCTGAGTTTCAGAATCACTACCCTCTATTATATCGGGCTATAGCACTACCGTCTATCATACATGGCTTAATTTTGAATAAATGCATTTCGGGGAACATTTGAGAACAAGGAAAGTGAAAAAAGTGGTTCGCTGTAACCACTTCGCATCGGCGAACGAGCACAACAAAGTTTATGGAAATTGATAGCGTTGCCGACGAAATCACTGAATCCTCTACCTTTAGTGAAACGAGCTCAAAACTCGCGCAGTTACACAAACTTTCGTTCTGTGGATATGGGTTTTGTTTTAACAGAGTTTCACGACTGCCAGTGGCGCTAGAATTCACCACCGCCTGCTCCAAGGTCAGGGCTTGCCGAGCTCAGTCACAGACCTGGCGAACGGCCGCCCCGCTGCTGAGGGGAGGGCGAAATGTCCTCGTTGCCAAAAGCTGCGGCGCCGTTGCCGACTCTATCCACTGCAGTCTTCATCCCTCCCAGCACACAGTGACAGGCGGCGGGCACCTCCAACCCCTCCGCTGGTGCATGTGCTCCTACTGCAACAAAATTGCATTCAAAGCCAGCTCTAGCAACTAATGACGCACAAGTTCACGTGCAGATTATTTCATGGCAAATAACTGTTTACATTCGTTTTTGAATGAAAAATTTCGTGTCCCTTCAATACCAAGTAATACAAATAAAATTGTTGCTCATGAGGATAGTAACAAAACCGAAGTTAAAGATTAAAATCTCGGCAAAGAGAAACTTTAGAAACTTTTAGAAAGAAATTTTGGAATAATTTATGCAGGAAAGTATTGCTTTCCCCCGGAGTTCAACACCGATTGATGAAAGAATTGATTCAAAACTTCACTGTTTCGAAGCATATGAAGGGCATTCCGTAAGTCTTCGTAATTATTGTATCAGTCAACAGAAGGGGAAAATATATATTTACCAACTGAGATTGTACTAGAATGTCCGTCGTAATGAATATGAAATTGGTTCGGCAACAGGAAAATCAATGAAACACGAAAGTCTGTATCAATCCTTACTTCGTTAGGCAGGAAAAAGAAAAAGGTTTTACTTTTGTAGATTTATCATCGACTGTACCATATTAGTTTCTTTTACGTCAAAATCCTTTAAAACCTGACCGTGAGAATGTAATCTGTGCAAGTTTTCTTAATTATGGGATCCCTTCCCCAAGCCATTTACTTCAATTGTGTTTAATTATTTTGTATTTAATTATATTTTAATTGGATCATGCCTCGCCCAGCAGGTTAGCATTTAAGAAACTAAGGCCTCCACTGTGGCCGATAATACAATGCATTAGACTCTTGTGCTTGTTAGACTTCCAGATATTTGAGCATTACGACCATGAACAACTATTACCGCTATTCCAATTACATTTCTTCCACTATCACTTCAGCTGCCCTTGATCAACGACTGCCCGGGCTAACCGTTACCAACCATGCCGAACACGCGTTTTGATGCACGCGACCAGCCAACGCATGTCCAACCTTAGGTTCTGACTATATGCAATTGTTTATTTATTTTGCTAAAAACGGTAAATGCTGAAAACCTGCATTAACGAATCGACTTAATATGGCGGGAAAACTGATCATGAAAATTTGAAAAATTATTTCCTATTGAACTCTAGAGAACTTGCACAGATACTGAAATACTTTATGTTCAGAAGCAAAAAAGGCGTGTCCCAGCATTCGCTTAAATCGGAAACTAGACTATTAAATTGCTAGACATGAAAGTTGGAATCAGATGCATAACATTTGTATATTATTCATACAATACTTTCATGCAATTGAAATTTAGTGAAGACAGGACTAGTCTCCCCAAACATAATGCCGTATATTGGAGGGGGGCGGAGAACATTTGCGAAAAATACAATATGGCTGAGAATTTGTAAATACCGAACGAACTGCACAATGAACCCAGTTTTGTTTTTTATTTCATTTAAATGGACGTTCAAAGGAGTACTTAATTTTTTTATTTGAAATGACGGTTTTTTAATATTTATATTTGCCATTACGAAAACCTTTGCAACATATATTTTACTACTTTACAGTTCATCACCTGTTTAGTGCTATAGAGATAAAAGAAATAACTAATACAATAAAATTCTGAAACTACCATTAAAAATGTATTAAGCAAAAACATAACTACACAATGAAAAAACAAAGGCAATGGCAATTTTAATGCAATTTCTAAACACCTATCCCAATTCAATTAACACGGCGCAACTCCTCAATTCTTGCTAAAATTTGAAACTAAAATGTCGACAATGCACTTATTTCCTATTACGTAAACTTACCTCGTTATGCGAACGATTTTCAGATAGTCTGGTCCTCTATAACACTTCTGGATTGCCACGAGGTCAATTATGTAAACGGTTGGAACCTGAACAAGTATACAGTCATTTAATACGGAAAACAAAATGAATCTAATTGTCGTTAAGTTTTACCCACAAATTGTTATGAACAACAAATTACAAAACGTATTACCTTAAATAACGGTGCCAGCCAAACATAGTCGATAAACCAATTCCATCACCCGTAGCTACCAAAATTTCATCGCCGCACACAAACTTTGTTGACGGCTAATACACATCTGTGCCTCTCCTTCAAAATCTATCCCTTCCACTCCCCACTACTCGTTTCCCCTTCTCAAACGTTGAAGCTCTTCTCCAACCCCTCCACAGACGCCAGATTTCGAGCGATATGAAGCAATGGATGTTCTGTGCTTCATGGCGTTTAGTCGAATAATAATTATTGCAATATACAAAACAAATACGAAATAAATTAAAAACGCATGTCCATTGCAATCGTTTAAACCTTTGCGATATGATATGATTTTATAATATGAATTTTCTTTTTAAGCCGGTCGTGCTAAAACAGAACGAACTTTCTGGTCCGTTTTTTTACCGCAAAATTACGCGAAAAGTACTCAAATTTTCGAAAAATTGTACATGACCTTATTTCAAAACGTATCTTTAAGGAACAGGTTTCACTAAGGAAAAAAATATCTCTATCGTTAATACTTCAGTCGTAGGAAGACACCGAGCAAATTTTAAACTTTTGCAGTTTTCGAAAATAAGTGTTTTCAATGAACACGAGACTTGCAGCACTCTCTTAAGCGTCCTCCACACTATCCAACAACAAAATTTAATAAAAACAAAATGTATCCAGTTTTTTGAAACTTTTGAAAATGTCACAGGGGCCTCATGTAAAGTAACCCCCAAAAGTAAAAGATCGGTTTCAAATTCAAGTAGCCACGACATCAGCAAGATCAATTGGGTAATATCAATTTTGGAGAATATCGGCTGAACGGTTTAGTCGCTAGCGTTGGTCACAGACGGACGGACTGCTGGAACAGACGGACGGATAGACATTTTGCCGTCGTTCGATTTTTTGGTTTCAAAGACCCACAAAACATGGATTCTGGCTACCACACATGTTAGAGGATTTTGTTCTAAATTTCGCATCTGTAATTATCCACTTTTCATTATCAGGGCCTTTAGTTGATAAAAGTTTTTCTCCTGAAAATTTGTCGTTTTCCGCTCAGCATTACAAAACTTTCTTTCTACCCCGTAGCGACAATATAAAAAGTAACAATTCATAAAACGATGTCTCACATTAGTTTCGTGATAACAAATTAACTGTAAATGTAGAAAAATCCGCTTCAATTCGCCTCTCTAATTGAAATTGGCAATTCCATGCGCAAATTAAAATGAACAATGTGGATGTGGCTGTTGTCCAAATAGCAAAACGAGTGTTTCTCTCACTGCGGTCAAACCTCAAATGGAATACCCATATTACTGAATTGGTCAATTAATTAGGTTTACTATGTTAAGCATTTGAAATTTTAGAAATATCAGGTTTGCAAAGAAAATTAGACCTACTCCATTCTCTTAAGCGTTCTTTACGCTATCTGAGGACAAAGTTTAATAAAAAAAATTGGAGTAAAATTTTATAATTTTTTCAAAACGTTGAGGCCCTATCTAAATTACTACCAAAAATTAAAAATATCCGTTAAAACTCACTGGATATCAGTTTTTTTCCGAGTCCTGACGGCGGCAGGATTTTCGACACTAGCTTTTCAGCTAGGTCGAATTCAGTCACTGCCTGGAAGAGAATTCTAGCGGCCGGCTGCTCTGATCGGTAGTTTTCCGTGGTTTCTCCGGTCAACACCAGGCGAATGCCGGAGCAGTACCCTACTAAACGGGCCACGGACCGCACGCGATCTTTCCTTCCTTTTCCTTGTCTTATCCTCTCCCCCTTACACACACTTTAACTAACATGCACTACACTACCACATATTCCGGGAGACCGGTCGAGAGCTTAGAGCTTGTCCCGGCTGGGGCGGTGCCCTACTAATGAGAGAGTCCTGGTTAGGGGGAAACCCCACTAGCCGACGGTAGGTCGGCGCCGGATCTCGTCATCCTGCGGGGAAAGATCACAGCCATCTCCCGAGAAAAAAACACGCACTACACTATCGGGACTAATGACCAAACCAGTTGACGCGCCCGGAAACCCGAAAAAAACAAACCAAACCAAATCAAACCTCGAGTTTTATTTAAACTGATTGAGGGATATCAATTTTTCGGCTAATTTTGACGGCGAAAATGTTTTGACGCCGACTGACCACTGACGGACGGACACGTTTTACCGTCAATCGATTTTTCCATATAAATGACCAAGAAAATAGATTCTTACTCCACAACGCGATAAGAGGAAGTAATTTACAATATGTAAGAACACAGTTGATCCACTTTTTCCGGTGCAAGCTTACAATAGTTTTTCTTCCTACGGTGCAAAGCGAGGAAGTGATTAGTGATGGATTAAAGTGTTCAGATTCCTGGCTCGTATAATTACTTGTACATGGCTGATTCCTTAACATTTCCTCATTTTTGTATCAAATGAAAATTAAATATTATAAATTTAATCAGAAAATATTTGAATTTAATGTACCTACCATTGTTTGCAATGTCTATATATTTAAATCAGTTACTTTTAGCCCCAGGTTCAGAAGGGAGAGTCAGATTATATCAAGAGAAAGTAACATATATGAAAACTCGATCAGCCACTGCTTCTTAAAGTTATTTGAATAAAACAAAGAAAATATTGGTGTCCTAATCTAATGAACCCACAGGGGGCAGCATACTACAGTATCTGCAGTATACTACAGTTTCCTGTTCAACTTAAATAATGACACTTTTTTTCTATTCTGAGGGCTATAGAAATCAAGTGACAAAATATCTCAATTGCAACAGTTTACATTCATGAATAAATATTTGGGATCAGATATGCAATATATTTCTTTTGATAAATTAAATAATACTAGAAGAACCTGGCAATATTGTTTCTTGAAAATACATCTTGTGTTATTTAGATCTTCCACATAACACTGAACATGCACCAAACATAAAATATACACAATCAATTTGTGAAAATCGCCTATGAACTCAAACTGAGAATTATGTTCACTTTTGGTGCTTTCATTTTTGAACAGACCTTCAACAGATATTATTAGAGATGAATTTAATTTACACTTTTTTATTTCCGTACTTACCCGAATATAAGACGACTCGAATATAAGACGGCCCCTGTTTTTTTACTGGAAATTGGGGAAAAAAAATTACACCCGAATATAAGACGACCCTTGTTATTATTCTGCTACAGTTTCAAGGATTATTTTTTCCTCATCTTCAGACTAGAACATTATCTATAATGTGTAATTAAAAAAATATAATATTATTTGTAATTTAAAAATAATTTTAATTTTAATCACATGGAGTTTACTTTGATTAAATTCATAAATAAAAAAAAAATATCATGAGTATTTTATATATAATTTTTGTATTGAATATTATTAAAATTTATGTAATATGCAAATATAAAATTGAATGCAACTCACAACAAATCAGAAATACTAAAGAAGTACACAGAAACAAATCTCAATACAATTTATAAAAACTGATAATTGCTTGAATACTCAGGTTAAATCTAACATGTTTACAAATTTATGATTTAGTACTTTATAATTTCAATACAAATTTAATGTAATACATATTTGGTATTTTACTTATTTTCTTTAATTATTCCACCAATAGACTACCATTTGTCAATAGTTGTATCCATAAGCCATTTCACATTTAATTTATATTTCATATTTCATGATAAATTTAAAAAATATTCAATACAAAAAATTATATATAAAATATCATTTTTAAAAAAATGTAGAATTTAATTAGATTGCAAGCTCCATATGAGTATACTGATGAATATTATTGAAATGCTATCCTATGTAAATACTATATTTTTGTGATAAAGCTGTAACTAGATACATTTGTAATTTCATTATTGACAAATTTCTCATTATAGATAATAGTCTCAGCTGATGATGAGGAAAAAAATTATTCTCAAAACCAAGATATAAAAATGTGTAAAATAAATTCATCTCAATATTCTGCCAATTAAAATAATTTATTTAAGTCTGTTCAAAAATCAAAGGACCAAAACGGAACGTAATAATATAAACAATCAGAGACTGTGAATGTACATCACTAACACGTGATGGAACTTCATTTCTATCCTTGCAAATTTCATTTTTTAAAGATTCTTAAAATTTGACCAATAGATACAAAAGTTTTTTGTTAAAATTCCTAGGCCACAGTAGATTTGCAATATGCCAGCTAAATGGCTTTCCTGTTGGAATAGCCAACTTATGAAACTATCATTTGGATATCTCAACTCATATCATTAACTCTCTCGCTTTTGTTTTATTTGTTGTCATACACTCCTTGCACGATTGAAGACTTATCAGTACAATAATTTATGTCTTACTTTTCAATCAAATTTAACAAAACATATATCTAGAAACAAACGTTACTTGGTGAACAATTAAGCCTTATAAATGAGTAATCACTATCAAGTGAGAGTTGTTTGTCAGTTCAAAGTGCCCCAACAGCAAATGAAAACAATATTAAAAGTTATCTGAGTCTGACTTCTGTGTTGGTAATATTATCAATTTAGTCATAATGATTACACTGAAAAAAGAACCACAAAACATCACAATTATTTAAAATTCACCATTTATACTTATGGTAATTTTTATATGACCTAATGAATTGTTTCTAACAGATCAATAATATTAATATTAATGCAAAACCATCCATTTTATTAGCTGTTTAATTATTCATGACTTTTCAAAAAAAATTTTTAAAAAATAAGAAATTCATAATTAATATAAGTATCTTCAATAACTTGCCTGTTCTTACCATTGAGAAGACTTTCCTTTATACTATTTCTTCTACCTTAAAACAAGCATATGTGTTACAAGGATACTATGGTAATAAATATAACTTTTTTGATTTTTTAAAAGTTCTTTATTAAAACAGGAATAAACACTGTCAATCTAAATGGCACAATAAATATATAAACTAATAAAATTATATTGCACTCTTTCACTATCAGTCTTTGTGACTACAATACTATAAACTACTCCTTGATCAAGAGTAATTTCACAGTTATTTAACTTGCTAAATAATTAAAATGAGAATGATCATATTACACTCCAGTTTCCATTAAAAATGCATGTCAAATTATTCCCATTAGGCCTTGAAGCAGTACAAGATTAATATGTTTCACTATCTTCAACTGTTGTTCAGATTTTATTAAATTTTTTTGCCCATATTTTATTTTGGACAGTCATATACATATTGAAAACCTAATTTTAGGTTTTCTATAGATTTCCTGAATGATTTCAGAAAATTTACATTAAGTTAAAAGACACACTGAATACAAATATTAAAAGTTGTCAAATTTCCAGTATTTATGAAATATGCTACATAAAATAAGATAAAACATAAAATTTTTGGGGCAAAGTATAAAAATGTCAGCTTAGAAACTTACTTTCTAATTCAAATTCAAAACTTAACATCTCATAACATTCTTCCATTACCAATTTGTCCCCTCCTCCTTTCTTCTGCTCTGTATGGTGTCTGATACATTTAAAATTGTTGTTAAAATTTTGCTTCTTTGTGAGACGCAGTAATTTTACATAAGTAAAAATAGATTTTAAAAGAGATGACATAAATTAAGGTGAGTTCATTGTACCTGGTACATTATGAAATATATTTTTTATTTATTTTACTATAATTTTCAAAGTCAAAATATTTTAATTTAGTTTATAATCATTTCTGTATATATATATACTTAAGACTTCTGAAGAAGAGGAAGTATGCACCTCAAAACATTGAGAGATGAAAAATGATTGAAAAATAAAGAGAACCTCTCAATAAAATTTCAATCTGAATTAAATTTTTATTAATTTTTTTTTGGTTTTCAATATGTATATGACTGTCAAAAATAAAATCTGAACAATTTGCAGTGCTGATGGGGAACAATCTTCAGTGCTGATCCTGCAGAGCTGATGGAGATTGTGAAAAAGTTCAAGGTCAGACAATGGTATTTTCACTATTAAAATTAGGGTGTTATATCAAGGAGAATTTCAAAAAGCATTTTGGGTTTGGAGAGATTGGTGTGGTGATACCCAAAACTAAGTAACAAGTAGTGTGGCAAATGTTACTAATCAACCTAGTAGTTGATAAAAACATAGATAAGAAATGTGTGTGTGTGTGTCTATATATATATATATATATGCTTCATTTAAAAAAATACTATATTTTGTGTGATTGACTTTGCTTGGGTTCCTAATAGTGTCTTTAGAAAGCACTCTCCTTTAAAAATTTTTGTTTCACTCTCACTCACATGAGCTTATTTGCCTCTCTTCTCTTAAATAAAAAATTCACATATGCTTTCACTATAACCTTCAAGAACGTCATGAATACCTTAAAATTTAATGCTTTATCATGTACTTTCATATACAAATACCAAAACCTACATAATAAAATAATTCATGGTACTTAACTTAAAACTCCACTCATCATTAAGGTTAATAAAATTCTGAAATTGCAAACTAATTAATAATTGTAAACGATTATCTGAATGAAACTACAATATATTTTTGATGGAAATTCTGTCCTTTGACAGGTCTCTTTGGGTGTGGTCAGCTCCTCGTTTTTGTGTGTTAATAATTTTTCAACAGACATCACATCCATCTGTAAACATATAAAAAGTTGAAAAAATTCAATTCGATTTATTACAATGAATGCTCAACTAATGATAATTAATAGTTATAGATAACAACTACTACTAAAATTATTCTACTTCAATGAAATATTGGAATGTACTAGTCCTAGTATTTTATGTTTCAAATGCTTAGCATCTATTATTCTTTCTTAGCACATAAGAAAATTCTTGAAAGAAAAAACATTTTGAATAATATATTGTAATGTTCTTGAATACAGTACTCTGTAATTAAAAAATAATTGCTTGTTTTAAAGAGTACATTCAAGAAATTTCATACTTTTCATTTTATGGATCTTTATCATGAATGCTAATAAAATGGATAGTTTGTAAGAATGTGTGAATATGTTACAATTTCAAGTGAAAAGTACAGGATTAGTGTAAAAAAATTGATAAATGGTTAATACTTCCAATGTCATATAAAATAAAAAAATTAGATCTAAATTCAAGACAAATACTTAAGAAATGGAAAAATTTAATCGAAATAAATAATCTTATAAATGAACTTATAATAGAGGCAGAAAAATAAAATATGAATTTTTGTTGTAAATGGTAGTCATTTGAATTGATATTTGTTAAAAGTTCATCAGTAGGAAAACTAAATGATCTGGGAAATTGAAAAAAATCATTTATTATCAAAACTATGTCACTCTTCCAGAAATGGAATTTTTCTATATAATCATAATGCTCCTGGCAGTTAAAGATAAAGTTATTATATTAAATCTTTTGATATTTTAAATAAAATGTTCTTGACTGATACTGATAACAAATGCTGCAAAACAGTTTTGAATATTTTTCTTCATGGTTTATGGTTTCTTAATGTTTCTATTGTATGACTTGACTATCCAATTTTTATCAGGGTATAAGAATATTAAATATCTTTATAAACATGTCATTAAGTTTCTCAAACATATTAAACAAATTATTGTTAATGATATAAAAAAATAGTTCTTAGGTTAAACTACAAAATTCTCTGTGCTTAGCTTAAATCCCTTTATTCTTATTTGTAATACACTACATATTCTTTAGGAATAGGCTTTTGTGATGTATTCTCATAAATCTCCATATGCTCTACAGGTATATACTGTCTAATTTTCTCAATATCTGACTTTTTTGACACTTTGGTTTGATCTTTTCCCGAAGAATACGTGGAATCCCTGTTTGTATAAGAAATAGTTTGACCGAATATGAATTAATAATAGATGAAACCTCTTACTGAACCTCATGTACCCTCATGTGTATCCTCTTCTCTCTGAATTGTATTTGAGATTGTACAAACTGCTGACAGGAAATGTGGCTTTCTCACTTCTTGGTTTGTGTTTTCTCTCTGAGACAAATCGGAAATCGAGCCTCTCTTGTGCAAGGGGCTCCACCATTTCAATAATATCAGATCCTGTAACTTCCTTTCCCTTTTTTATACAAAACCTACAATATTTGAGCTCTCTGAATATCATTAAGGACTACTGTATACTATTAGCAGAAATAATGTTTTAACACCAATCTACAGCTCTATCCATGTAGAATGTGACATGGAGAACGAATTAATTTACATAAAAATAATAACTCACATTGTTTTAACAAATATTGATTAATTTATATTGTTTGTGAATAACAATTTTTATTGCAAAAATGCATACAGCATTTTTATAATTCCATTTCTCTAGCATTATTATATAATAGGTACTAAAAAGGATTAGGTATTTAAGGGAATTAAAAAATGAAGGGAAAATTATTTTGTTGCTGGTATTTTTTTTTATTGCAACTAATATCCAAGTACAAGATCAGAAACACATTCCACAAAATTCAATGCTTAATAAATTATTCACACACAGAAAAATGAGAACATTTTTTTAGACATAAAAAGCCATTGCAAAATATGGAATAAAAACAATAAATGTCTTCCCAAATGGAGTGAACAATATCGTTTGGTATTGAAGTGAATGGCAGAGTATGCATATGAAAATGCGTATACATTTTTCCCACAATTTGCTAGGAAGAAGATATTCTATATATATAAGTATATTCTATCACAAATATAAATTATTATATAATACATTCCAAATATTTTCATTTTCTTAAATCTGTAAGAATATTCATGTACAATGAGATTTGTTCAATGTTCATCTGTCTGTGACATCCACATTTCTGGGGCTACTAAGCTATCTATTTGCTTTAAAACGAGTCTTGTTACGCCCACAACTATTTTGAGTTAAATCAAGTAAAGTTGATCTGTTAAATCGTATACTCCATTTTTGTTTTCTAAGTGGAAGATAAAGCCTGCTTCTTACACATATTTTAATGTTTAATAAGTATATATTAATAAACAGAAATCAGGAATCTTAACCAATCCCTGTAATTTTCAGAAGAAATATAATATTTATGTCATACTCCAACTGTCCATTTATTAATTCTCAAAATCCCTTCGTCTGGACAGTATGGCCTCATCAAGATTTAATTTGTTTATGTCTGGTACATATCAGAACCAGTGATGAATTTTTCCTGTACTTTTCCACAGTACTGTGATGTAGATAAAAAATTAAGTAAATGATAATTTAGTACCCCTTAAGTCCAGATCTTCAATGATTTCACTAACCAAAAGAATTAAAAAATGTGACTTATTGATGTAAGTACCTCAAAAAATCAAATACGGTTTCATTTGTATACCAATGACAGAGGAAAGTACAATGCTAATGGACCAACAGAAAATATTTTGAAGGCATATTAAATTATTGATATTCAAATTTACACGAAATGTTTGATATCATGGGTATGTTCATTCATTATATCTAAATAATATACTATGTTACATTCATTGAAAGTTTTTATCTTACTAAAATAATAAAAATTTTCTAAACAAAAGCTATATTGGAGGCCAATTTTCTGGCCCAAAATATTATTAAACCTGCTTATACAAAGATGCCATCACTAATGAGTGCATGATTTTTTTGCAGATGTTAATTTTCACTACTTCTTACTCATACGACGTCGTACTTTTATATCATCAGCCATATTTGGGGGAGTTCAACGTGCGCTGTAACACATGTATCTTACAGCTTTTTAATTTCTAACGATCGGGCCAGGCAACGCTTGATACACAAAGTTATGCTTTATTAGGCTAATTTCCAGAAATCGGATTTGCGTAAATGTAGAGGCCACTTTCTACCAATGGGGCACTCTTAAGTGAACGAAAGATAGAGAAGAAACGGAACGCCCCATTACATTTACTCCCCAAGCCACCACACAAACAACATAGGATGTAGATGTTGTCTTCGCCCGAGATTCCAGGTACAAATCCAGTAGCTGCGACAGCACTGGCTGTGATTGTCCAAAACAGCTCATCAAGCTCGCAAAGGCACGGCAATTCCCAATACCTCCTTTCTCCTTTTCCACAAACTGAAAGCAAATTTGTTCATCTTCTTTCATTCCTGTTAACGAGAGAGAGAGAGAGAGAGAGAGAGAGAGAGAGAGAGAGAGAATGTGATAGGGAGAAAGAAAAAGAAATACAGGGAGGAAGGGATGGCTGAGGAGAGAAGAAAAGACAAAGAGGAAGAGAAACGCATGCGAGATAAAGACGCGAGAAGAGAAGACCGCACAGAAGAATCGAGAGAAAGGAGAAGAGCCAGTGAGAAAATGCGCTCGAGAGAGTGAGTACGCGTTTGAGAGAATGAGCGCGTGCGCGCGTGTGGGAGAGAGAGAGTGACAGGGCGAGCGATCGCGAGAGAGATCGAGATCGAAAGAGTGAGAGAGAGAGAAAGCGATAGAGAGTGAGGGTGAGCGAGAGAGAGAGAACGGATCGACAAACAGACGTTTCGCCGTCAATCGATTTTTGTGTCAACGTACCACAAAATATGGATTCTGACTACACAACTTGTTAGAGGAAGTAATTTGCTACGAATAAAATGATTTACCCACAATTTCGTTCCTGGCGATAAGAGTTTCTCTTGCAGCAAAACGTGCCGTTTGCGCCCAACCATTAACTGTTAATTTATTTAGTACTGAAAACAATTAATTTAGCAGTATTTATATCGGTAGCAATTACTGAAAACATTTTCGGATTCTGTTGAAATTTGCCTTGCTCCCGGAGCAAATGATTAGATGGTTCTCCCTGCTATTATTATAAAAAATGAAGTAAATCGATATTGTAGTACTGGGTCCCGAATTCAAGCTCCCTACATCTGGGAGTTGTAGAGTGGCTCGGAGAGCAGTAGGGCCGGAGCGTACGGGAGCACCTCCCCCTTGCCAAGAGCGGCGGCATGGGCGACAGAGGACACTCCCAATTCGCAGGCGATGGGGCGACAGAGCAGACTCCCGCTTCGCAGGCGATAGGGGCGACAGAGCAGACTCCCACTTCGCAGGCGATAGGGGCGACAGAGCAGACTCCCGCTTCGCTGGCAGTAGAGGTGTCAGTAGAGGACTCCCGCTTCGCTGGTGGCGAGGGCGACAGGGGAGACGGCCGATTTGCTGGGGTTTAAAGCGACAGGGAGACAGCCGATTTGCTAAGATGGCCAGGGCGACAGGAGACGGCCGATTTGCTGGTGGCGAGAGTGACAGGGATACGGCCATTTGCTGGTGGCGAGGGCGACACGGGAGACGGCCGATTTGCTGGTGGTAGGGGCGACACGGGAGATGGCCGATTTGCTGGTGGCGAGGGCGACAGGGAGACGGCCGATTTGCTGGTGGTGAGGGCGAGAGGGGAGACGGCCGATTTGCTGGTTGCAGGGCGACAGGGGAGATAGCCGCTTCGTTGGGCAACGATGGTAGGAGGCGCGTTGCGTCCACACGAGCGCCGAAGTGACGTCAGGGGTTGGGTTGCCGGATGCAGACGATTCTCCGGCAAAGAACACACAGACTCATTTCCGAGCGGAGTCGAGAGAATGGAGGCTGCGGGGCTCGTGTATTCTTTATTATATTCCAAAGGACTCTTGTTATTATCAGTATAACATTAAACATTTACTTTTACCTGTCATTTCTAACATTTTATTTTTTGCCTTTACGTTTCAACACACAGTTTTACTTTCATTAACATAATGAAATCTATAAATTGTCAAATAGGATGCTAATTTACTCACAATTGTTCTAAAGTAGAAAAATACATAGCTTCTACATTTCAGGTACCGATATTACCCTTATTTCAGACTCAGACAATAATTATTTTCTAATACAATAATTTTGTTTACAAATCTTCTACCATAGTTCTCAAAACATTATTTGGAAACTCACCAGATGTGTCACATCTGTCATAAAAACCATCAATAAGTATAGTGTGAATGCTTATATTTGTTATTTTTGCGTGTACATAAAAAAAATATTCAAACATTGAAAAATCTCAGAACAATTGTGGTTAAACATCATGTGTAACAATTTAAATTTTTATATATATTGAGATACGTATATCTGCGTGTCAAAAACGTAAAGGCCAAGAAATAAATCGTTTAAAAATAAAATTGCTATCTTTTCACGCTCCAATGACATTCTTGATATACTTTAGGTGCATATTGCCATTCAATTTCTATAGTAATTTAACATGCAGGAAAGGTCCAAAACTTTATTGATATTTTTTTATTAACTACATATGTAGTCAAGAAAACTAAAGCAAGTCGAAAAGATGGTTGTCAATAAAGTACTTGGACCTTACCAGAATGTTCAATTTCTAAATTAATGCCATTACCATGTCGCATTAAAATCGGTCGAAGAAGTGAGAGAAGAAGCGAAGAAGTGAAAGACGAGAAGAAGGGCAAGCGAAGAGGAACAGAAGGGAGCTGGCAGCGCGGGCGGCCAACAGGGAAACGGCTGCTCTGCTGGCAGCAGCGGTGACAGGGGAGACGGCCGCTTTGCTGGCAACAGAGGCGACAGGGGAGACGGCCATGATTGATTGATTGATTTTTTCGTGTTTCCGAGCGCGTCAACTACTTTGGCCATAAGTCCCGTTAATGCAGTGCATATTTTTTCTCGGGAGATTGCGGAAATCTTCCCCCGCTGAATGGCGAGATCCAGCGCCGACCTACCGTCGGCTAGTGGGGTTTCCCATTAACCAGGACTCTCCCACCAGCAGGGCACCGCCCCAGCCGCGACAAGCTCTAAGCTCCCGACCGGTCTCCCGGATTATGTGGTAGTGTAGTGCATGTTAGTTAAAGTGTGTGTAAGGGGAGGGAATACGACAAGGAAGAGGAAGGACAGATCGCGCGCGGTCCATGGCCCGTTCGGTAGGGTACTGCTCCGACATTCGCCTGGTGTTGATCGGAAAAAACCACGGAAAACTACCGATCAGAGCAGCCGGCCGCTACAATTCTTTTCCAGACAGCGACTGAATTCGACCTAGCTGAAAAGCTGGTGTCGAAAATTCTGTCGTCGTCAGGACTCGAACCTAGGACCTCGGGGTCAGAGGCGCTGCAGTGACATCAGTTGATGCACTGAGCTACCGCAGCCGGTACGGCCGCTGTGCTGGAAGCAGGGGTGACGAGAGAAACTGGTTAATAGTCAGGACGCCCCTTACAGAAATTGGCTATTCACAAATTAGCACAATGCTGTGAATTCTGTTCTCACTTGTCGAGCAATCACATCAATATATTCAAAAATTCTTATTTCTCGTGTATGTATCTTCGGTAATTGGGGTCCTGCCGGTTAAGTTATGCTAGACTGTTGATTTGTTGCCTCAGAGATTTTCGCGAAAGGTATTGATTAACATTTCTGAAACAGAATATTCTAAAACTCTTCTTTACGTCAAAATAGCAACCTGTATCGTTTGGAAAAGAGTAAACTTAGAATTAATGTTCAGAGATAACAGAAAATCCATTTCAACTTCCGCTTTAAGCATAACTGGAAATCTGGACGAAAATTTCAATTACTGAGGTCAAGTATCATTCATGAGTAAAAACCATACGTCTAAAATAATCTCTACCCGCTGTCAAGTTAGTCGCTGTCTGGAGGGGAATTCTGGAGCTGGATGCTCTGATCCCCTTTCTCCATTTTAACGCACACATAGAGACGCATTCAGTACACTTATACGGGCACATTTACTTGAGCCAAGCATACTTATACTCACCCCTTTCCAGCATTAGTTAAATTAAAAATAAGTGATACCAAAGAGTATTCTAGACAATATCTGAGAACACATATGTTTCCCCAATGTAATAGAAACTCTTTTGCATTGAAAAACCGACTACAAATTTGATATAAAATTACTTTAATAAAATAACCCATCTCCCCACTTCACTCGCAATTAGCGACGCGAGGTCTCAAGAAAACGTGCGCAGATAGTACCACTTACATAGAAAGCTTAGGGGTTGCCTGATTGGAACAGTGCGCGGTTGGGAGAGATATCTAGAGGAGGGAAACTTTTCTAGCCAACAATCGTTCGGCGCTTTATCTCATCATCCAGCGGGCGCGGAAAAATGACACCTCCTCGGCTATTATATTCACCATACTTACAGGACTGATGACTATAACACTTGACCTGTTCCGCGAACAATGGATTCAGAGGAGAATCAACGCCATTTAATTTATAAATGCAAAATTGTGAATATACAACTACAGTGAAGTCAATTTGATTTGCACTGGTCCTGTGTCCTACTTGCACCTGCGCCGTCACGCGCGCATTTTCTGCCCACTTTTCCCCTTAAGGCTAAATGTACCGACGCTAGTTCCATTTGTCGCCACCACGTGTCAGCACCAAAATAAGCAAAATTTACTAGACCGATAACGTCTGAACAAATTGTCCGATTTTCGATCTCTAAACGGGATTGAACTCCTTTTTATAATAGAATTCAAGCTACGTTGCCGGTTTTTCAAACAATATTTAAAAAAAATTAGGAGCGGCGTAATGTGAAGTTTGGAAAACACTTCCCCCTCCCCATCACCCTCACCGCTCACCTAGAGTCACCCGACCCGTCTGGGCCTTCACTCGACGAGGCCGAACGGCCAAGCCCGGCGGCCTGCGGCGCGGGAGGCCGAACTTTCAGAGGCAAGCTGGGTAGTCAGTTTAAACTTCCGTCCCTTTCAGTCTCAATATATTTTTCTCCACGTGTCAAACTAGGGATGCTGTAACACAGCCAAACGGTCTCGTATCATCTGTAATAGTCGTATAAAAGTCGTCTTGTTCACATATTTCCGTCTTCCTTCAAATACCATCAAACAATTATTTGAGGCGGTACTCAAAATATCGATTCCGATTTGGAAACTGACTTCAAAAAGAAAATGGAATTGTGTAGATATCACCAATATTCTATACCATAACATCTTAATTTTATATACATTTTACTTCTAAGATCTTCCGTTATCATTTCTCTAACAAAAAGTATCAGCCGAGATTACGTACGAGCTCTTTATCTTGCGACTCGATTTTTGATCTCAAAACGGCGTTTGTCTCCTTGATAGATTTCACCAGATGAATCTGTTTTCCAAATTAAAATCGCGGAAGCTAAATTTTGAAATTGTTTTTTTGTTGTTAATTTTAAAACTACTTTCCAACAAATTATGTAACCGGGTACCGGAAAACTTTTATTTTCGGGCCCTGGTAAAATAAAAGTGGATAAATACTCTTGCTAAATATTACATTACTTCCTCTAACTCGTGGTCTAGCGAAAAAATACAATACATGTGTCCTTGATACCTGAGAATCGATTGACGCCAAAACATGTCTGTTCGTTTATGGCCAACGCTAACGCCCAAACCGCTCTGCCAATTTTCTCCAAAATTGATCTTCCCGAATCTACCTGAAAGAACTCGATCCTTTGGGAGGTTCAAACGGATATTTTGATTTTTGGTGGTATTTTACTTATGTAAAGCCTCAAAATCTTTTCAAAATCTTCTCAAACCGTCACCAAATTATTTGATTAAATTTTGTCCTCGTGTTACGTACAGAACGCAAGGGAAATGTGATTTAAGGCAGTTGTTGACATCACTTATTTTTAGAAAATTGCTAACGTGCAATTTTTGGGGGCGTCTTTCTTCAACTATAATATTGATGATATATTTTTTTCCTTACTGAAATCTGTTCTGACAGATCAGAAAATAAAATCAAGTTTAATTTTTAAAACATTTTAGTAGTTTTCATGCAATTTGGGGCGAAGTATAGGCAATTAAAACAATTGTAACTTTTTCTCAAAAAGAGCTCCAATTTTTTTGTTTAAAGACGATTCACAATATGATGGTGGTCTCATTTTCGCCCACCCCGCCGTATTTTTGAAGATTGCGAAGGTCTTGTAAGTTTATTGCAAAAACCCGTAGTTTCAAAGTAATTTAAGAATGAAATTGATGTATAAATTAAAAAAATCTAAAAAATCACAACAATTTTTTTCCACGGATATAAGGGACGCTTAAAAGAATTACCATTTTCGTTGAATTCAATTTTCGAAAATCGTGTTATAGTGCTGCGATCTATTGATTTTTCCTATAAGTATTTTTCGGTGCATTTAGCCTTAATATACTATACAGGCAGGAATATTAAACAGTTGCTGCTGGGTAGGGGGACACCGAATATGACGTTGAGCCACCTGAATTTAATATACCCCAAGTATAGTGTGTGCATACACCGGGTGATCAGTTTAAAATATATTCCACAGCAGGGAGAGGGAATTTCATTGCGAACTATGTTTGAGCGAGTCGGATAGCGGCTGGCGGTTTTAAGGCTATATGTACCGAAAAATACTTATAGGAAAAATCAATAGATCCTAGCACTATCACAGGGAATTTACTAGACCGATAACGTCTGGAGAAATGGTCCAATTTTCGATCTGTAAACGGCATTGGAAGCCTTTTTAAAATAGAATTTACGCTACGAAGCCGTTTTTTCAAAAAGGATTTCCAATTTTTTTTAATTTCTAAGAGTTTCGGGAAGAAATTTTAAAAAAATGTGGGCTAGCGCGATGACGACGTGCTTCCTGAATCTAACGCCGTGTCAATCATGCTAATCTGATGAATAGGAGCGGCGTAAAGTGAAATTTCGGAAAAAAAATACCTGACCCCCCTCCCCGCTGGACGCAGTTGCGTCACCCGACCCTTTGGGGGCTCGACCGGCCGAACGGCCAAACCCGGTGACCTGCGGCACAGGAGGAGTCATTGGGGCAATCACGATGTGAGGACTTTCAAAATATCACCAAAATTTAATTGGCAAATCTTACCTATTAAATGTATTTCATTTCATTAAAAGAATAGTATATAGTATACTGAAATGAACGTTGGCAATATAAAATAGTCATGGTCAAGATCTATCCATTTATTAAAATAGATGGTTATGTACAACAGAATACTGTATAATTAATAATTATAAGGCATAATTGCTAATTTCCTTTTGGTCTCCTCTGTGACCAAACTCAAGGTGTTTAGGCATATCTGACACCTGCGAAACTGTGTACACTGTCGAATATGCCAAAATTTGCTTTCTCGCGTCTTGAGTCAGACTTATCAAACATACATAAAAGGCAGATGACAAACATACTCGATATGAGCGTCTCACAGAAAGGACAAGAGAACGATCGGTAATAGAAGGTAGTTTGCCCAGTTCAGTGTTGGTAAAATTACTTAAAATTTGATACTATTGAAATATTTTGCCCTAAAACTTTGTAAATCAGTATTTAAATACATACTCAAAAACATTACTTTTTAATTCGAATAATACATACATTTAAAAATCTTGAAATTCTCAAAATGCAGTAAATATAATTGTATTGCATATTTTTTTATTGGAACGGTATAGTCTTATTGCCAATTACAATAAATTAATTGACAGTCATGCAAAGTTCTGAACAGTAACTATATTTCAAGTATCAACAAATCAAAATATCTCTAACGCAAATTAAATTTTCTTAAAACGACTATACTCTCAAACAAATCATCAGATAATAAACTCCTAGTTGGAATGTATAAAACGCGCAAAGAAGTCATTCAACTGGTGCGGATGAACATAAACATGTGTTACAAGAAAAAAAGTCGAATAATTGTTTAGATTTTTAATGATTTAGAGTTATCACATAAAACTGAAGAGAAATCAAAATCTACAGCTTCTTTGATTCAATAAGGGGCATTCATTAGCAGAATCAAAGAAAAACAACTATTTTTATCTACTTTTTCATTTCTATTACAATAATAGAAGTATTATTTTTTAATACATCTATTTATGTAGTAAATATATCTGCAAAATACATGCCGAAAAACTAAAAAAGTGTTCTGAATACAAAAATACATATTTCAAACACAAGTATTTAATTATTGCTCAACCCTGTCTATAAAGTATGTGCGATCAGCAATGTAATAATCTCAGTTCTCAGCTTGAGCGTATAATACATATGCCACGAGTAAGTCCGGAAAAAAATTGTAGAGTGAAATTGCAAAATACGAACATAAATATATAAGGAAAACGCTAAAAAACGAATATGTAAAATCAGATTTTCCTGCAGTATGCAACATCAAATTACATTACAAAACATTTAGTACAATTATACTGTGTAAGTATCCTTACAATACAATTTTAAATAAAAGCTAGCGATGATACAACATCTCTACTGTAGTTTCTGGCATTATTTCTAAATTTGCAATTCTCAAAAATGATAGAGTTCAACAAAATGGTAATTCTTTTAAGCGTCCCTTCTATCTGTAGAAAAAATGTATATATTTTAAAAAATCTCAAAAACCACTACTCAATTTCATTCCAAATTACTCTAAAACAACGCAGTTTTGCAATAAACTGTACATGACCTTTGCAATCTTCTCAAATACGGACGAAAATGAGACTACAACATATTTTACAGTCTTTAAACAAAAAAATTAGAGCTCGTTTTGAGAAAAAGTTACAATTGTTTTGATTGCCTTTACTTTGTCCCAAATTGCACGAATAAAACTCATATTTTTCAACCATTGTACATGATCTTATTTCCAGATCTGTCAGAACAGATTTCAGTAAGGAAAAAAATATCAATATTATAGTTGTAGGAAGACGCCCAAAAAGTAAGTGATGCAACAAACACCATAAATCACATTTCTCTTGCATTCTGTATGTAACACGAGGACAAAATTTAATCAAATAATTTGGTGACGGTTTGAGAAGGTTTTGAAAATAATTTTTAGGCTTTACATTAGTAAAGTACCATCAAAAATCAAAATATCCGTTCGAAACTCCCAACGGCTCAGGCTCCTTCAGGTAGATTGGGGAATAACAATTTTGGAGAAAATCGGCAAAACGGTTTAGGCGTTAGCGTTGACTCACAAACGGACACACACGTTTTGGCGTCAATCGATTTTTAGGTATCAAGGACCCATAAAATATGCATTCTCGCTACACCACGAGTTAGAAGAAGTAATTTATTACATAGCAGCAGACTTTATCCACTTTTACGTTACCAGGGCCCGGCAATAAGAGTTTTGCGGTGCAGGATTCCATAACTTTGTCTTCTTAGATTGAGAAGGGGATTGAGAAGAGGAAGAAAGTAAAATGTTAACAATTTTAAATTCTATTAATAAATATTCATTAAATCGAATTTAAAAATAAATACTTTCTCTGCCTACTGTTTGTGTAAGAGAATTTATTTATCTCTGTCAGCAATTAAAACAATGGTACGCACGTAGAAAACTCAAAATCACAACAAATTTAAAAGAAAACGTATTTCAAAATTAAAATTTCAAGAAAATTAAAATTTAGAATCAGCAAAATGTAAAATACAAGACACAGTACAAAATATGTGACGAAAAATTTAGATATTTGTTAAGACTTCAACAATTTCCCAAGACACAAATTTCAGAACAGTACAAGAAACTATGTAATTACATTAGAATCCAGTGACTGTCACGCTAGCACAACCCAATTCAAAAAATGAGCACAAACGATCCAAACTAATACGAATGTTTAGAGCACATTTATTAGTAATTCATTACTCTAAAATGAAAGTCATTACTCATGCGGTTTACGAAAAAAAGTCAAACACAATTAGTTATGCAACTCCACGACATTTGCGTATATTACTAAAGAGTACCAACGACCTCAAAACACTACAACCAATTACAAAAATACATATACAAACAATAGTACACACTCAGTTCTGAATTTTAACACCAAGAAACAAATTTTGAATATGAAAATGAATTAAGAAATAATGTAAAAACTAAATCGTAACGGTCAAAACATGCAAGAGATTCAAATTCAAAAATAGAGAGAACTAACAAGCACAATATCATAAACCAATCTCAACATTTAACAGACGTATCACACTATCACATAACACTAAACAGAAAATTATTACTCCGGTTGTTTACGAAATAACAAATTTTAAAAATCGACATACATACGCAATAACGCACGGTATTCATGAAGTAATTTTAGAGTATTAATAAGCCACAAGTAAATGAAACCTATCCTGTACAAAAGTAGACATTATGTTCTGTTATTTAACACCTACTAGAAAATTATCAACGTGAAAACGCATTTCTAAAATATTGTGTAAACTCAAACGTAATGTTCAAAATATGCAAGAGATTCAATTTCAAAAATAGAGAGAACCAACGAGCACAATCCATTAAACAAAACACATCATACATTATTAAAACTAAAAATTATTACTTCTATTTTAAAAAATAAATAATTTAAAAAAACGACATACATACGCAATAACGCACTGTATTCGTGAAGTAATTTTAGCGTATAGTAAGCCACATGTAAATGAAACCAATCCTGTACAAAAATAGACATTATCTTCTGTTATTTAACACCCAGTAGAAAATTATGAACGTGGAAACGCATTTAAAAAATATTGTTTAATCTCAAACGTAATGTCAAAATACGCAAGAGATTCAAATTCAAAAATAGACAGAACCATCGAGCACAATCGCATTAAACCAAGCACATCATTTAAGAGACGTAACACACTGTTATTTAAAACAAACTAGAAATATATGAGAGCATATTGCAGCTCAGCCATTCCGAATATCCATATAGTTTATTAGACAAAATATGCTTAAAATTCTTTTAAGAGCTTATTTTCTAAATTTCGACGTTTCTTCCCCGGTCACCCTGTATATTACAAGCATGGCTATCAGAATTTATTCTTTTCGTCTTTTAACTTACCCTCAGAGTCAGCTTTAACAAGAGAATTGGACGCTGTGTTACTTGGTGAAACATTCTCCCTGAAAGCAAAGGACGCAGCTTCTGGAGGACCATTGCTCGTTGTCCATTCCTCCTCCATTGAAGAAGGGCGCGATTTAACAGCATCATAAGAAGCGACCACTTCATGTGTGATGGATGAATTATGAAGGTCCGTTACATCCTCAGTGCCAGAAGACACTGCAACCCCATCGGGAGCGATATCTGCCCCATCAGCAGTTTTATTTGGAAAAGAATAATCCACTGGAAAAGTAATGGTGTTAATAGGGATTCCCAGTTCAACAGTGAGTGCTTCTGTAGAGTAATTAAATAGAAGGCGGTGTTCGATACTCCGAGGGTCAGGTACAACGGTTGCTGAATAATTCTGCGGATTACGAATGGTCTCACTGGTGAAATCAGTATTTGACCCTGTTGGAGAAGTGTTGCTAGTAGACTTATTAAATGGAATTCCATCGATAGTTTCCAGGAGTGCAACAGAAAGTTCATTAGTTGCATTAACTTCTGAAGTAGAGCCATTTGATAAATAATTGCTCAGAACGACTTGGTTACTGTCAGCAGAAACATCAACAAATGCATTCATTATAGCACCAGCGTTCGATGGAGAGTAATTGAGAGCTTCACCTGTGGTGTCATAAAACCAAGCAACCAAGTCTGATGTAGAATCTAATCCGGAAGTGGAAGTGTTCAAACTAGAATCGTTAATTATTTGATTTCCAACAACAGTTCCGAACGGTATAGTACGGTTCATTCACTCCAGGCGTGGTGACATTAGATGAAGAGAAATTGAATGGAGCGCCAACAGCGGTATTTTCCAGTGGACCAGTGACAGCGCGTTGACCATCTATAAGAGAAGTTGTGTTGACTGAAGATTCTTCAGAGTGATGAGAGTCATCGTCCGTTAGGGGATGTTGTGCAGCATCAAGCGACAAGCTAGAGGCATTGACAAAGCGAGCACCACCATTATCAGTAGCATCATTATCACCGATTCCATCTTCTGTACCAAAAGAAGTGACAGAATCATTTGAAGAACCAGAAATCATGATTGTGTTCGTAGATTCGGCGCACACAGTGGCATTCGTCGGCAAAGGAACTGTTGGTTCAGTTCGCAAACCTTGGATGTCCTTTAAGTCCGAGGGTCGTTCTTCCCCATCAACTCCATCTTTTTGGTGCACTATTTCAAAGGAAGCATTGTCCGGATGATTTAGATTAAGAGATCCCACCGATATGATGCTATCGTTCGTTCCCGTAACAAGAATGTCATTACTGACTCCCTCCTCATCAGAAGACACACCAACTGTTATAGTTGACATATCTCCGTCACCAACAATACAGGTGGGCGAAGAAATGTTTACTGGGACATCAGCTTCTAGCAATGTAATATTTTTGTTATACGAACCCAATACAGAAGGGGATTCATCGACAGAAGAGAAGTTCAATTGAATGCTATTGGTGGTGTCAAAAATCAAAGCAATATCGCTACCATTTACTCCAGTACCGTTGGATGAAGAGTAATTACGTGGATCCTCGAAGGCGTGCCCAGTCGAAGTAGCGTCCAAGTCAGTAGCACTTCCGCATCCAGAGATGGAGGTGTTGAAGGTCGAACTCATAGCTGCAGACGCGTTCCTTGTGCAAGGTCTTCAGGAAGCCTGCATAAGGGCACTATCACGCGCGTGAAGAGGCTCGGCTTCCGGGGGCGGCGGGGACTAAAGCTGCGGCTACGCGAGCAGGCCCTGTGACGTCTGCAGCTGCTGCGACCGGTGACGGCTGACACTCGGCGGCATTGGGGGCGGCGGTGGGGGCGCCTCGCTTCCTAACAGCGACTGCCTCGGCTAGTCCCGTCGCTATGCGCCTCCTTGCGTCAAGAGCTGAAGAGTCCTGTGTTATTTCTCGACAAAACGTCCAGCGGCGACCGCGGGCTAGCAACGACTGCTGAGAAGGAAGTTTCAAGGAGCCTCCGCCACCGCTGTGCAGCTGGCACAGACGCGAAGGTCACGTGCCAATCGACGCAGTGCGCACATGGTGCCAGGTGACTCAGTTCAAGAATTTGCAATCCAAGGTTTAATTAATGAGCGAAACACTGAGATCCTCTCTTTGAACGTAAGACACCAACGCCTACATGATGCATCCGGAAAAGAATTTATTTATTTATCCAGGAAAAAGGAATCTGTACAATCCGCGCACATCGTCTTGAGCTGCGGAGTCCGTACGCTTTACATTAGACACATAGATTTATGAATAAAGGTCACATGAACGTTGCTGAAACATTGATACAATTAAATTAAACGCGCGGCCGAACAAGGGGACAAACGTCACTGAGAAAATTGTGCAAATGCCTGAAAATTTGTGCAAGAGGGGATGAATTTTGCAATGAAAAAACTTCAACTCAACCTGCATCTAATTAACCTAATCGAACTGCACGAGTATCTTTCATCCACTAAACCTCACAAAATCTATAAAGTTTCAGATCGCTGGCGGTTGTTCAGTGTATCGACTGATGACATTGCAGTTCCTCTGTGTTGTTCTAGGGTTAGAATCCTGACGATGGCAGAATTTTTCACACTAGCTGCATAGCTAAGTCAAATTCAGCCGCTCACTCGACAAGAATTCTGGTGACCGACTGCTCTGATCGGTATATTTCCGTGTTGTCTCTGATCAAAACCAGGCGAATGCGAGAGCAGTAACCTAAGAAACTGGCTACGGGCTGTACGCGATATTTCCTTCCTTTTCCTTGTCCTATCCTCACCTTACAGGTACACACTCATACACGGCACTGCCACACGTGTCAAGAGATGAATCGATGGCTTAAAATTGATTACTCCAGTGTTGCCTTGGGCGTCCTTCTTTCCTGAAGTCTGTAGATGTGTTGTTTTGGAATGCAGCAATCGCCCATTCCTTCAACATCTCCAACGAATTTACTGTCCATCTTTCGATTTGATCGCGAATACCAGTGACATTTTGTTCTTGACGTGTAGTATAGTCATTTATTTTACCATCTTGGAGGGTGTACCCTGCCACTTGTCTGAGAAATTAAAACAGTATCAATTGAGCTGGCTTCATTTTTTGTGAAAGTTCACTTCTCAGATCTATAATACAGATTCGTATTTCTCTGCTCATTGCTTTAGGATTTTGACGGATGGTACCACACATTCGGTTGAATGTATTTAATTTATTTAATGCATCATTATTATCCAAGTGTGAGATATTGTAACCAAGTTTTAATGAATAATTATATAAATTAAAATAATTTACTGCAAAATACACTCGGTTCGGTGATTCATTTTTATAGACGTGAATATACAGAATTCAATGGCTGAAAATTGTGTTTGTTTAAACTTTGAATTAAAAACATGTTTCGCGCTTCGATTCTTTAAAAGTTTTTCAAATGTAATTGAAGTGTGAGACAGAAATTGTCTAATTCTAATATTACATAGGCATTACCAGTAGAAGACCCTATATACTGTTTTTAAGTGGTGAATAAAAGTTTGCATTTTTTAACAAAAACGTTTATTTTGTTTCTTAACACAATCACTGAAATCACTTGATTATTTATTTACACTACACTTCTCTTGATTATTTATTTACACTACTCTTCTCTTACACACTCGCACAGTCCTAAGCACTGACCACAGTTCACTGCACTGATCACAGTTCGATGCACTGGTCACAGTTCACGTACGACGGTTCACGTCACTGAGCACACTCACTGCACTGCCATTCACCGCGATGCACACACTTCACAGTTCAGCTTCCACTGCGGACTTTAGACTGACTCGCGGTCGCCGGCCGCCGCGTATTTATACTCGGCGGACTATCGGGAACCTTCCGGACTCCGCGACTGTTCTGGAGTAATCCGCCGGCAGGTGATGCAACCCGCGCTCACGGGCAGCTAGTGGTCGCCGGCAGATGACGTAACCCCCGATCACAGGCACCTCGGAGTGGCGCCGGGGGATGACGCAATATTCGTTACAATACAGACAAGTCTTCGTGCTAACCACACGAACCCCTTATTCCATGGGTGAGAGGCTGAGTTACCGCTGATCGCCCAAGGGCCGTAACGGGCCGTCGATCGAAAAAAGGATTTATTTACAGTAAAGCGACGCAGTACGAGCTATTCTAGCACCAGTAGTTACTTTAATAATTTAATATCCAAGTAAATCATTTTGGTATATAAACGATGGAGAACAACGCCATTCAGAGTCAATTTGTTTGCTTGAAGCTTTGTGATTGCTGCCCACCGTGAGGTGCGAAGTCTGTCGTCGAGCCCGCTGTCCCGTGTGCTGCTTGTTTTTCGTGTGAGTGATCCGTGCGTTAGGAAATGTTCATAACATTCATTAGCTGTGTTTTTCAAATGCAAAGGAAATCTTAAAAAGGAGAGGGTGGCTTTTCAGAATGCTTTAATGAGGTTGCCCGCCTTTCCGACGCGGACCAGTGCAGCGCGGAGAGCTAGTTGGAACTACAATATAGTCACTCTTGGATGCACCAAAACAAAGCCGAAAAAGTAGCTCATGGGCTTTGAAATACACTACATAAAACAGACGAATAATGTTTGATGATCATAGCATTGCTGCGGGATAACGTGGGCACCATCTCAGAGGAAACCGTTGATAAAAATACCCTAAAATAAAATGTATTTGTTATTTCCTAAAAAGGTAGCAAAAAACCGACAAAGGTATATTTATGGGGTTTGTTGGACCACTAATCCGATTTTCAAACGCGTAAAAAATGCTTTTAACGTGTTTTAAAAAAACATTATCATCAAAACTTCCTCAGCACTTGCCGGTTAGCTCATTGGTCAGCGTGCTAGCTTTTCATGACGCGACACCGGGTTCGATTTCTTGTCGGGCAAGATTCAAATGTGCGTTTTCCTTGCGAAGTACCAGTACGTATAGATTGCAGTGAAACGATGAGAAAAAACACTTCTCAGGTTGGGAAGACCAGAATACGGCGTAGAGATGTCTCCACGTTAACCACGCGTACCCCTCTAACTCTTGGCTGCGAGCCCGGGAAGCTGCTAGTGGACCATTGCCCCCTATGCGACATATTTTGCTCACATTTTTAAGACTACATATCTAAAAGGAGATCAATTGATTTGAAATAATCATTTGGTATGTTTATATTCATATTTAACAATTAAAAGGAAAAAAATACTTTTCCGAGAATTTGAAATAAAGAAAATTTATATTTGTTTATAAATCTATATTATTGATAAATGATTACGTTTTCATGGAAATTTCCTGAATGGTAACTCTTCAAAAAGAGGTGTGTTATATTAGTACTTCAGTATCGAATACACAGTCACACTGGCACAAAAAAAGGTTGTCGGACCAAAAACGTGATGTATATTTCTCTATATATTTCGACGCGCTGTATCTGAAGGAAAATTGCGCCACTACAATCCAATGAATTTTAAATTGGGAAAAACCATCGTTAAATTCTATTCATATCACATATCCCATTTCTCTCGTCTCGTCACGTCAGATCATATATCATATCGTCATTGTGATAAATATCATTATTATTAATATTATGCTATTTTAATTTTTAAATATTATTATTATTATTATTATTATTATTATTATTACTATTTTTTCATCTTTCTACTATTAGCTAATTGGTTGGAAAGCGATTGTGAAACAAAAAGGCGTGCGCAGAATATTTTCTCACACACAGTTTTTTGTTTAAATAAATTAATGTCGAACAGCATCTCCTTTTTTTCCATCTCTCATTTTGTCTTTACGAAACCAAATTGCATCATAGGAATAGTTTCTTTTTTGTAAGATATTTATTTTATAAGCAACCACCAAACTGCCCTTCCGTTTTCAAAGGATGACGGCATATCGCTTATATTTAGAGTATAGAGCCTATATATCGAAAACGCCAGACCTCAAACAGAATTCGTACAAAAATTGGAAGAATGAGTAAATGTTATTTCGTACCAGAGCTCTATTTCTGTTCTTCTGGATCATGATTAAGGTACCAGGATATCCAAGTTACGGCAATTTCTTAAATAATTCAGCATTAGTGTTGCGGTTAAAATATAAAAAAAAAAATTTCGAAATATTTAAAAACTATTTTAATTTGTACTTTATTTAGACTCACTGATTTAGCCATGGAGGAAGAAATATTGGCGTTTCTGTAGATCTTCATATCCGACATAAAGTGAAATGTGCTGTTTTCACCGAACAAAATTTAGTCCCTCCAATAAACTTCAAATTTTTCTGAAAACTGACAAAATTAAATTGACCGCAACCTTCAAAAATCATTCATACTTTGTTTTCAATGGGGATTATTCTTTGTCTTTGGAATAGATCTGGAATTTCGTCTACGTTCCCGTTAATAAGAAACTAATGATGTACAAATCAATTCGCTGCTTCTTTCTGGCAAGCGTCATAAGGCCGATAAAGAAAAATCTGAAATCCACCGAGGTCAGTAGATTTTATTATAAATATTTGAGAAAATTTATATTTGAAAACCGTTTTGGAGACTTCGTGTAAGTGCGTTTGATACTGCATTTAACTTGTAGGAATCCATACTATTTCGTGATAGTTGCGTTGGCATGTTTGGCATTTCTACGGAATGCTTTCTAGTATTCCTTTTTGGGAGTACTGGTGGTATGTATTTTTCAGAATATGGGCAATAGTAACCTAAGCTTTCGATTATATGAAGTGCACAATATACACAATGCATTGCATTTTTACGTAGTACATCATTGGTATGATGGAGTATGGATTCTTGCGTACAATGTTCATAGATTGAAATATTTGTTCATCGAATGGGAAGATGAGCAATGAAATTTCCAAAAAACACTTGCCCAGGGAATGTTAAAAACAATGGATCTTTCTCTTTTAATCCAAAGAATTTGAACGAGAATTTCAGGTTATTGGGGAGATGTTAGGAAGTGAAGTAGCACTGATGAATAGTTATTCGGAGTCTACTGTTCTTAACAAACTAATAAGCAAATTTCCACACAACGTCTTGTTATTTAGAAGTATTGGAAGCAAAATGAATTTGAAAGAATTTCAGGACAAGTAAGGAAGGTTGTAATAACAAAATAGTATTTTGCTGAAATAATTTAAAACATTTTTTTAAAAACCATTACTTTATTCACAATTTTAATTAACTTGAACAATATGTTAATAGATTTGAATTTCTTTCACAATATTTGTTTCACATACCAGTTAGATTTTGCACACAACTTTCCATTTAGAAACACTGACAATGTAAGCAAATACACTAGCGCCATGCTCTAATAATCTAGAATTAACAAATTTATTCTAGAAATACAGAAGTTTTACACAAAATTCAACATATTGGTAGACAAAATAACAATTCTATAATATTTATTTCTCAATTTCGTTGGCTTTATTACAATTGTTAGGTTGGCATTACATGAGATTAAGCTTTCGAACACAGGTCGAACACAACATGTACGTTGGAAATCTGCATATTTCTAGGAAGATTCTGAGAATGTTAAACGCTTCTCTGTTTAAAATGAATTTATATTTTAGAAACTTAAGTATTGGAAGAATTAATCCTATCACTTGCCGAAGTCATTTTTTTGTTATATGTATCGTAATTTCAAAATAAATTAGGTTGCATTTAACAATTGCATTGGAAATAAAAAGTCAAATCTAGACAGATGCCTAATCGTCTATGCTCCGTCGATGTATATCGACGTTAAGGAATTTCAGTAAGCTATGGATATATTTGAAACCAATATTAAATCAAGAATTTAAAGGAATGAGAATTTATTTTATAATCTTACACATCCGACCACAGAAGAATTTTATATTAATGTGCTACCACATGCACCGCTTATTACTGAGATTGTCAGTCATTTCAGCCCCTATTTGGGAGTTGTATTGAACATTATTTAACTTTACAATATTTTTTGAGAAAAAGGTGTTGGAAATAAGGCATTTTATGCATATACAAGTCTTGAACAGTAGTTAATTATCACAAGATTCGAAACTGAAACTATAAAATACTGCTATAAAACAAATAGTGATTTGTGGGTGCAAAACAGGGCTACTTAAACACCGAAGTACCGAAATTAAATATATTTGAATGAAAGATCTTGAGAAAATGTGCGACTACGAAACTTTGTGATATCTGAGATTAAAAACCTATAATGAATTAAGACTAATGATCAAACAAAAAATATAGTTCGAAGTCTACAAGAATAACATAGATCAAACATTAGAAAGGATGGATCCGAATAGAATCACTAAGAAAATTTGAGATGGAAACTGATAGCTCGAGGTATAAAGGCAGACCAAAAGCCAAGTGAAAGATGTGTGGAAACCTACATTAATAAAATCAAGAATTGGAAAAAAATGTACAAGATGGAAGGAGTGGCAGAAGAATTTTGAGCAAACCAAGACCACATTGGAATGTAGCGCCAACATAAGATTAGCTACTTTTAATTTATTTCGTCCGAAAATTCTTAGTTTTCAATAAGACGATGCATTGTGACTACCAATACAGAGCTGAGGAAGAGAATGAATGTTGGTCTTAAATTTCTGGAAATTTCTACAATGGAGCCCCTGAACTCAGCCCCTAAACTACCTATCGATACCGAGATCCTCGTCTCTACAACATCCTAATTTACAATAATAAGCGATAAATTAGAAAACATGTTTCATTATCGGATTTTGAAGAAAGATGATACCAGTGTTCATGTCTGAAGTCATTATACATAGAAATTGCTCTATGTAATTACCAAGAGGACGCCCTAATACGGCTGTGAAATATACAAAAAGAACTCTTACTTTAAATATGCACGGCACACCTATTTGTTCAGTATAACGTTATCAAGAAAAATTGTTGAATCTGTAGATCTGTATGAAACAATTTAGTTTTATAGCGACATAGCTTGATTCCCACTGGTAGTTTATGCAATTCATTGTGACGGTGAAATTCAATTCACCGGGATATTTTCAAAATAATTATTTTTTAATTAAGGTCGATGTAAAGTCCATGTAATGTTCCATAGTAATGTGGAACTAATAAAAGCTGGTTTGATTCGACAGAAACGTTGAAGGGTTATGAGCCACACAGCAGCACCCGGGCCCCTTACCATGAAAACCCATGAAGAGTGAGTGAGAGGATATTGTTTTCGAGTCCACAGGACGCCCCTTTTGCAGGGCTGCACGCGCCGGAGAGGGGAGAGGCGTCTTTAGTAGTAGCCATTTCCTAGAGCAAACAATACGCAGTGACACGAAACTGCCAGGAAACTGTATCGCGTGTCCCGTCCCACAAAATGGTGACCACGTTCTTCTCGACTGCAATCAAAAGCAGTTTTTTCAGTTAAGCTTAACTACGAAAACAATAACAAGTGTGGTGACGCGACCATATTCACGCCATGATCTTGATCACACCCGACCATGATGACTCGGCTGTGCCCGGCGCAGGGCGACTCAATTCCCTTGTACCGAGCCAACGCGCTCAGCGCATGCCGGGCTCAGGGCCGCCCTGACCTATGACGACCGTCGCTCCCATGACGCACCCCGCCTCTTCGCCAAGCACGGCTCTGCTACGCACCCCCGTCTAGGGAGCCAGATACGACATACGTGACGTACCCCACTCTTCCTCGAAAAAACACTTTACCCAGCCGCCGCCCATATAAGAGCGTCACATCTTCGGAGACGGAACTCTCCAGTGTCACTCTCAGACGTTCGGTAAGCGGAAAACGGTGTCTCCACCATAGGACTCGGCTTTCCCGACCAAGAGTAGTGTCCCTGGGCCCAGCGGTTCGGCAGGCGGATCGGTGTCTCCACCATAGGACCCGACCGCCCCGTCCCAAGAACAGCCGTGACATCGCGGTGTCACTGCCGCCGTTTCGCTCTCGCCACCGCCGGACGCCACCCGGCCGACGCCGTCTCCTGCTACCCCCTTCCCGCGTCGACTGTCTGGGTATCTCCCACACTATGCAAGTTTCTGTTCTTGACAGAATAAATCCATGGTTAACAGTCTGCGTGTGCATCTTGTTGGCCCGTCACCCGCTCCATCCTCATGTCGTCGGCGTCACGACGACAGCTAAGGCAACGGTAGGCCTCTGAATTGCATTGAGGGGAAACCGCGGCGCTGGCATTGTTGTGCTACGCGGAACAACGACGTCAACTCGAGTTGGAGAAGCTGCTCCCACAATCGCGCACTCCCCATTACCAAAGCCACAGCCTCCTATCTGGCGTCTCTACCACTGCTCCCACAACCCCACTGTGTCAGCGCAATAGCGGCAATTCGGCCCCGTCGCAACGAACCGTCACCAGTGTCCTGAGAAGCCGCGCGCATACACACAATCGCCGCCCCCACGCGAGATACTGCACGAAGCAGTTCCTCGCTTCCAGGCGTCGGACGCCCGACGTCTTTGCGGAGTGTTTTAGACGCCCCGCTGATCCACGCCGACTCAGCGCAGGTCTTCGAGTGCCGCGGACCTCCAGACGAGAAGCCTGAATTACCACCAGTCTCCGTTGACAGTGCATGTTGTTTTGAGAGAGATAGACAGAGAGACAGGATGCCCTACTGACACAGCCAGATGCATGAGCCCGGCTCCAATCAGAGAACACGGAAACTCCTCAAGCCGTCGCAAATTCTCGTCCAGACAGACTAATTCGACCGCGAGAAGCTTGAACAGAAATTGTCCAGTTGGACTTGGACCTTCAGAGTCAGGGCCTGCAGAACTCAACTGATAGCTCAAGTTACCGCTGCGGAAACCGCTTATCGGACCCTTACCGTTGATTGCGTAACCCAGAGACAGTACTTATTATCAGATTAAGTGCCGTAATTTCTTTGGCGCAATTTGTGATCAAATGTTATCTTATACAGTTGAGGACAGTTTGTGACTTTCAACTTCATAGTCGAGTGTCGTGGTGATGTTCGAGAAGACTACCTTAGTTTCACTGCAGTATGAATTTGTATCGAAATCGTTTTTGAAGCATGACAATTATGAAAGAGAAGTTTTCCGATCTTATAGCAGAAAGTTTTCTGAGTTTCTTTCTATAACTGTTTGTGATTATATTTGATTCCTTGTTTCCGATGGATGGCCAGTCACTACGCTAGTTATTGTCCGAAGTTGCTTAATACATTTTTTGTCTCTATGGTGTTTCCCGCTGATTCTGCACCAGATCAGACCCGAGCTGTGGTCTAGTGTAGGTCGAATTCCTCCATCAACTAAGGAACCGCTTTGGTGGATGAACCTTAGAGGAGACCTGACAATAGGGCAAGACCAGTTCCGACTCCTTGCATGGAAAAATAGCCTTCCGTATAATAGACTTGTGTAAGTGTAGTGTAAGTAGAGAAACTAAAACAAAGGCAGTCGGACAGGAAATCGAGTCGTTCCGGAGCACGTTTTGCTAGGGGACTAGCTACTGCGCTTCGCCTGGTCTTAGCGTTGATTCCAGAGAACGTCACGCAGAAAGCTACCTTTATCAGAGCAGCCGGCCCTGGATTTCTCGAACGAGCGGCAACTGAATTCGAACTCTGTCAAAGCCTATGAACTCAAAACTCACTGCGCAATTGTTCGATTAACTAGGCTTTTGCCGTCGGTGAGGCGCTGACAGTTTCTTAACAATCAGATTGATGCACCTGTTTACACGCAGTTTGATTATAGGGTGAATGTTCTGTGAGCTTTCTTTTTAAACTAGCGAACTCGTATTGGCACGATTTTCAAAAATATAACTGTTCAGAAGACTTTCTAATTATTTTATTATGTTAATAAATGTACATAGTATTCTGAATTTTTTTGATGTGCTTGAGCCTTTAAAAGAATCGCAAAGATCAAATGGTTATTAAAATAGATCAGAATTGAGTAGACAGTTGTTCGATTTACTGACAATCCCCAGATTCAGTTCGAGCTCTTCTTTGATCTTCTCATCAAACCTCACATGACTTGGTTGTCATATACTACACAGTAGATAATTCTGTATCATGAATTCTATTTTAAGTCTGAACAATTGATAGAAAAGAAAGAAACCGTTTAGTGAACACGGACACTAAATGAAACTTCAAGAAGAAGCTTCATCGTGAACGTTTCATCTTTCTTTTAAGCTGTTTTGTGATTTATATTTGATTCAACGATTGTTAGCGTGCCGACCTGGATGGCCGAGGTGGCTAAGAGCAAGTACCGACTCAGCACTTCGGTCCGAAGTGTCGCGGGTTCGAGTCCAGCCTTGGGTATGAATTGTTTGTCTCTTTACTGTGTGTTGTCACGGAGCGCCTCGTATTCTGCTTACCCCAGATCAGGGGAGCCCGCAAGTGTGTTGGTCTAGTGTATGGTCGAATATGCCTTCCATCAGAACGTAAAGGGTAACCGGCTGTTGGCTGGATGAAAACCTTAAGAGAAGAATTGTTAGCGTGACAAATAGGGCGCAAGACCAGTTACACGACCCTACTTTGGGCATGGAATTATAATACCTTCCGTATAATAGACTTGTAGTCATATGCTAAATTATATGAGAAACTACAGTCATTTCACAGATGCGCCCCAGTCCGGACAGCCTGGATAATACGATGTCCGTTCGCGGAAGCTTACGTAATACTATATTTGACCTCAACAGGAAGCAGACTTCAAGCATACTAGACTGTCTTCACTATCTGAGGATAGTACGTTTTAAGACGTTCGGTTAACTCGCCTTTTTACCAAGACACCTCGACACGTCCCCACGTCATAGCAATTTATTTTGCTCCCACACTTTATCAAGACGCCGGCCGCCCCATGGATTTTTCGACGAACGAGCGGACAACTAAAGCGGGAACGTCTTCAACACGCCAAATATGAACTCACAAACTCAACTGCAGAATTTGTTCTTTAACTTCAGCTCTTTTTTGCGACGTCATGATTGAGGCACGCTAGACAGTTTGTCCTTTAACAACGCTGAGAGGTGCGAGGATGCTACCGCAGGTCAATAAACACGCATGTTTTCGATTATATGGTGGGTGAATGTTCCTGGTGAGGCTCATATCCGGCGCAATATTTCTAAACCTCAGCGAAGAAAACCTCGTAATTGTCACGATTTTCATAAAAACAAATATATACATGAATTCCAATCTGGAATGCAACTTTTTTCTAGAAGTTACGACTCGATATTATTTAGTTCAAAAATAAATGTAATAGATATTCTGAACTTTTTGATTTTGATAGTGTTCATGATGGAGGCTTTATTCCTAAAGAGAACATCACCGAGCAAACTGATTCCACCAATGGGATTTCATTGCTTCTAATTCAACCTCCTTCGTTAGATCCAAAGAACCCTCTATGTCCATATTTTTTACGTAGCCGTTGTTCCGTTTATACTGACAATCCCCCCACCAATCCTCTCCTCCCCCATCTCTTCTTTCCACTCTTCCCCCTCCCACTACTCACACACACCCTCAACATTCCTGCCGCTACGCCCTTCGCAGTCGGTACTCCCGCACCAGCAGTAGCAATAATTCTGTTCGTGATACCAAGTGAATTCTCATTTGTAAGTACTGGACTTTCTCCTCTGTGCACTTGCCTCTTGTTTTATTTAGTATTTTAACATTATTTTAGCATTTTAACATTTTACCCAAAATTGTGTATTTAATCTTTTAATAGTTCAACAAATTAGAAACCTATTCTAATAACTTCATTTTAATATTTGATTTAGATTTGACTACAGAATGGTGTCAACACATCTTTAAGTGTTTTAGTCAACGTTTCACCAACAGTTTTATTGATCCAACCCTATGACTTTTTATTACCACGTCTATGTCAAACTCTGTTAGGCCAAGGCCTGATGATGGAGGTAAACCTTAAACCTCCGAAACGTTTCCAAAAATTATGTATTCGACGTATGTTTTAATATGAAATAAAATTGTATCTTTTTGGCTGTCTTTAAACAAAAATTTGGAACTTTTCTATATTCAATCATTAGTAACAAACAGCCTATTCCGATAATCTATAAAACTTACATTAGTAAGAACTTCAAAATTCAAAACGAAAACAAATCGCCCAAAGTGGCTAAATGTTTAGTTTTTAGATTAAATTCAAGAAAAAATACTAACTTAAGTTGTAGCCCGTCCCTGGCTCCAAAATTGGAAAAATTTATCTTACGCGAACCACTTGAAATCTTGCCAAAGCCATAACACGAGATTTGAGAATAAATCTTACCCGCGCCACTTCCCCAACTTGCAATATCTGACATGCGATATTGGCCTTAAAACATCTTAAGCTGCGGGATTTCATCGTTATTCTTGCCGCAGATAAAATCAAAGCCATTGTTATCATGGCGTGCTCCGAATTACATGCAACAATGATCGACATACTCAGTAACAGTAACACCCACCAGAAACTGCACCATAACCCTTTGAGGAAGGTGAGGGAAAAGCACAAATGAAGCGTCCTCCACCGCAACGAAGAGAGAAAACCCTGAAGTACGTAATCAATAACCATATATACCGCATCTATGCCCAACCCGAAATCCACAACTCCGAAGTTCCTCTCCGCCAAATAGTGAGTGTTATCTACGCACCTACCCAACATTTAGCTCGTTTCTTGGCAAAAAAAACACTCAGCGACCATATGCCATCCGTCGTCAAATCCAACACTTCATCGGACTCATCCGCTCCACTAGATTAGGGACTGACGATATCCTGGTAAGCTTCGACATCACTTTCCTCTTTACCATGGTTCCAGTCAGTGACGCAATCAAGATCGTGAAAGACCACCACTTAATTCATCATCTTCCGAGGCAGTGGGCAAACTCACCGACGTCAGCCTAATGACAGGTTTTTCCAATGCAGGTAAGAGTATTAAGCTCAGAGTGAACGCACCGCTATTGGCTCACGGTTATCCCCTGTGTTAGTGTTTATCTATTCATGGAAGCATTCGAAGAGTAGGTGTTAAAAACACACCCTTAAGACAATTAATATGGCTGTACTACATCTATGACCTATTCGTCATCTGGCCTCCAATGGCATCGATTCCCTTGTGACCTTCATCGCGCACATCCATAGTCCACAGCATCCCTAGTCTTCATCTGGGCTGTCCGGGTAACGCCGCGTCGAAAGCTTCCATTCCTCCAGCTACCTTTCCTGGACTTCTTGAATAGGAGAAACAACGGCAGCCTGGGTCACGCATTTTACAGAAAACCCATCCACACAAATCGCTATCTTCACTCCGCTTCGTTCCACCACCCAGCGACGAAGAATGGCATCTTGAAAACCCTGGCCATTCGTGCAACTAGAATCAGCGACCAAGACAGAACGCGAAGTTCTGGAAGTGACTTTCCCAGGTATAGCAAATTTACAATCAACAGGGCCCTGAAACGTACTATCGACCCGCCTATACCAAGGGATCCCACAACACCGAAAACAGATAAATTGACACTACCATATACACGGGGCGACACGGAAAATAGACTAATTCCTGAGGCGATTCAGAATTAAGGAACACGAGAAGCTTTGCCAAGCATTGAAGGCGCTTAAAAGATTTGCTTCCACTGCTGAAAACCCCCGGAGGATATTCCATCCCATGCATCTAAGGTCACACATCGGGGAGACAGGAAGAACCATGAGGAGAGACTGCGCGAGCACATTCGTGACTCGAAATTTAAGAAGTACATGCCCGCCTAGCTCTTCACAATGGGAAACCGCCCATGACTTCCTTCTTGACGAGACTAAGGTGCTAACCAGAGACGATAGATGGTGGCCAAGACGTATAAAGGAAGCCTTAGCGATTGCAAAACATCCCCAGAACATCAACAGGGACGCGGGGTTACGTCTCCACGATTCTTGGCTTACTCCTTTGGGAGTGCGCGGTCGCGGGAGACCCCCGCTTGGACCGCACCAAGCTGTCCGATACCTGAGCTCCCCGGACCGCACTATACCGTCCCATACCTCACTTCCCTTGCCGTCCGACTCCGGACCGGTCACGTCCGTCCGTTATCGCGCCGGCTCTCCCCTTTCACCTGTTCGCGCCTGATTGGCTCTTACCTCGGCCTATTACAACCTGGCCTACGAACTATACAAAAACCGGATCGCTGCCATTTCTTGCCGCGAGTTATTGAGCGAGTGGCTCTGGTGCAGTAAGGACCTCCACTGCTCACCAGACTACTAGCTTGCGCTATCTGCGTGCGGCACTGCGCTATTAGCTTGCGAATCACCGTTGACATAACTGTTATCTTTCGCAGGACGATCCAGGCGGTGTCAGCGCGGCTTGGCGCCTGTGTGGCTGAGGAAACAGGGAAGTCACCCATTTTTCACCAGGCGAGGCGTGCAAACCCGAAAACCAGCTCGAGCCGACGGAACACCGTACGCGTCGGCCGGGGCCGGCGACTGGAAAAAATGGACCCCAGACAGAAGAAGGAGCGGCCTGATGACCAGATGGACCATAGTGGTATCTCCAACGTCGAGGCAGAGCTGGTAAGAACCATGCCGACGGCACCAGGAGCGCACCCCATGCGGCGCAACCACTCCCACTCTCCTGGCAGGGACCGACGACCACACCACTCCACCAACGAATTCAATCCCGCAAAGAAACCCAAAAAAGTCCCTCCCACCATAGTACCTCCCCCAATTCCATTACAAAACAGATTCACACCTATAACCCCCAATGACCGTGATCCAATACCCACAGTTCCTCAAATCCCCCCAAACCCTACCCAAAGCTCTACACCCCAGCAAAACCCAACACAGGCACTGACTAAACCCAAGATAGGCCATTCAAAATTGACTTGCAATCTATATTCTCGACCAATGAACTGACCAAAGACCTGATGCAAGTATTAAACAAGATGATGACAGTTAAATGCACACGGACCGACTTACTAGTACAACCTATGACAGTGACGGCCCACAATAAAATTAGAGAGAGGCTAGACCAGATACGAACGGACCCCAGACTAAAAGCCCTCTATTTTGTGACCATAAACTACTACTACAATAATGCACAGAAGAGACACGGGACAAACTTGTTATTAAAGGACTACCACCCAACTACGACACTGACCTAATTAAAGAATCTCTGGACAAGCAGAAGATAAAACACTTTTACCTTGCTGAAATGAAAAAACGAGACGAAGACGGACAATTGACTCATGGGAATATACACAATTGAGGTGCCCCGACAAGAAATAACAATGATAAAAGACAGACTACACTATATTGACTACTACAAGATCAACATACAGGACTATAAGACAACCGACCGGGTACCTCAGTGTAAAACTGTCAGAGACTCTATCATACAAGAAACCACTGCAGACGACCTACTGTGTGTGCCTACTGCTCTCAATGCCACCTCACTGAAACCTGCCCCAACGCCAATACACCTAACTTCCTCCCCAAATGTAATAATGCCACCAACCCACCCAGCCTTCCACCCATCCTGCCCATACATATTAAAAGCAATAAAAAAATCCTATCCAACCTAAAACCCATCCTTCATATCCTACGTGGCCCAGAGGAAATCCTACCCAAATTATCTCCGCTGGCATGAAAATCGTAGAAATCTCCCCCTAAATGGCTCCCAAACACCGCTTCCTCTCCCTCTCCTCATGGAACGTCCAAAGCGGCATCAACCAGAAGAAACCTCTCCTTACCCAGTTCCTTTAAGACTACTCCATCGTAATCCTATTCCTACAAGAAACTTTCCTTAAACCTAATATCCCCTTCACCATCCAAAATTATATCACCTATCGCAACGACAGAACCCTACTCCCAAACGGAGGCACGGCCATCCTAATCCGAAAATCCATTCCTCACGCCCCCTACCAGCTACCCCCGAAATCCGCCCTTGAGTGTACAGCCATCCAAATAGGCACCCCATCTACCCCAATAATCCTTATATCCGCTTATAAAAAACCTAAAACACCCCTTCCTACCTTCGACCTCGACATCCACGTCCCCATCCCCTATTCTAAATATGACCTATTTAACTCCTCAGATCACCTCCCCATTGTCTTCTACACCTCTTCCACCACACCCTACCTAACAGCCAAACCCGCTCTAATTCCAGTCACTAACTGGAAATCCTACTCTCTCACTCTTTCCAAAAAAATCCAAACCCCCTCCGAAATTCACCAGATGACATTGACTCCTCTATCCAACACCTCACACACCAAATAGTCAAAACCTACAAAAAACACACCACTTACTCCCAAAACCTCCACCCAATCCTTCCTGACAACATCATATTACTAATAAGACGGAAAAGACAACTACAAAGACATTTCTACAGATACAGACGAGAGAAGACAAAAAAGAACTAAAACGACCCAACACACTTACAAAGACTACTAAGACAACACGAAACAAACAAATATGCCAACCTCATTAATGACAAAGGCAGCCCCAGCGCATTACACAAAGTCATTAAGGCTGTGCGCGATAATCCCACCACAACTTCCCCACTCCTTACCCCACAAAATATCCTAACCTTCGACCCCAGCAAATCACAAACATCCTTGCCAATCCCTGCCGACCGCTTCCGGCCCGTCAACATCCCACTTCCTGCACAAGTCATCCGTAAATAACAAAATACCCCCTCACTACCACCAACTCAACAGCAGACTTGGACAACGACAGACGACGAGACGCGACACATCATATCCACCATTGACAATAGTAAAGCCCCCGGACTCGATGGAGTACTCCCCTCCCAATTAAAACATCTCCCAAGAAACGCTATCCGCCACCTCACCCTAATCCTTAACTCCTGCCTAAAAATATCTTATTTCCCCACCGCCTGGAAGACCGCCCGCGTCTCCATGATTCCCAAACCCGGCAAAGACCATCGCACCCAAACAACTTCCGCCCCATCAGCCTCCTGCCCACCTTGGAAAATCCTTGAGAAAACCATTCTTCTCCGACTCACTCCTATCCTCGATCCCATAATCCTTCCAACACAATTTGGTTTCCGCGAGGGTCGCTCTGCGGCCCTCCAATCCCTCCACCTGGCTATCTCTGTCGCCACTCCCCTCCAGATCCCTAAAGAGATACCAGCAATCCTCATCGACCTCACCCAGGCTTTTGACACCGACCCATGAAATACTCTGATGAAACTCGCCCCTACGCCCCTGATCACCTATTTACCCTCATCAGAAGTTACCTATCCAACAGATCCTTCCACGTCCGGAACCTCTCCAAAACTTCTAAAACCATTCTTATCCAGGCCGGCGTCCCACAGGGCGCCGTGCTCTCCCCGATCCTCTTCTCCCTCTACATTAATGACATCCCACTGACCCCCGGTGTCAAAACCCTCCTTTACGCGATGACCTTGCCTTCCTCGCTCCCGACCTACCCCTCCAAAATTCCCTAACACAAACTCAAACTGCCCTGAACTCCTTCCTCCTCTGGGCTAATGAAAACCATATAACCATAAACCCCACCAAATCCCAAGCCATCCTTTTCTCCTACAGAAAATCCCCATTCCCCCCCCACCCCTTACCCTAAACCAAATCCTCATCTTTTGGCAATCCCATGTAAAATACCTCTGTGTCACCTCCCAAAAACTCCTATGATCCCTCCATATCCAACACACCATCACCAGAAGTAATTGAATTATCAACGCCCTCTCCCCTCCTCTCAAACCAAAACCTAACCCCCCAAAAGCGAACCCTTATCTACTTCTCCTGCATCCGACCTACCCTGACATATGCTCATCCCACATGGATTGCCACATCTCCAACCAACCTATCCTATATCACCCGAACCGAGAACAGGGTCCTTCGCCTCATTTTCCGCCCTCCAATGTATACCCGATTTAATGACATCCGCTCCAACCAAAACATCCCTCACATCCTTACCCACATCCACAACTCCGCAATCTCCACATCCCCACCCTACTTAGCTGCATACCAGACGAAACACGTAGACAACAGACGGGTTATTTGACAGAGACAGAATAGACCGACCAATGACGACGCCTACAACACTCCTGTCCCAAACCCCTACCTCTAATCCGCTCCCCGTCTGGTTCTTTTGAAAAAAAATAAAAAAATAAAAAATAAAAATAAAATAAAAAAAATAAAAAAATAAAAAAATTAAAAATTTAAATAAAAATAAAATAAAATATATATTTTCCCATCCCTATCCTTTCCCTATCCCTATTCCTACCTCTATCCCAACACCTAAAAACCCCACCACAAAACCAACCCTACATTATCCCCATCCAGCCTCCCTATCCCCGTCTCTGTACGGGGGAGTGGAGATGGCAACGGCAGCAAAGGAACCCCGTCATCGCAGATCAACACCAGCTGAAGAACCCCGTCAGGGGTAGGCAGCTGAGTACCAATGTCATCAGGGAGCGACTCGTGCAGTGAGGAACTCGTGCACTGACGAGTCTACTAGCTTGCGGAATTGCGCTATATCATACGTTTCTTTTCGCAGGACGATCCGGGCGGTGGCAGCGCGTGTTGAAGCCTGTCTGGCTAAGTATAGTAAGGAAATCACCCAGCCTTTACCAGCAAAGGGGAACGAAACTGGAAAAGAGAAGGAAAAGCCGACGGAACACAAGAGACGTCGGCCAGGGGCGGCGGCGAGAATGGACCGAGAATGAAGAAGGAGCGGGAGCGGTTAGAGGACGCAATGTACCACAGCGGGATCTCCAACGCGGACGCTGACCTGGTAAGATAAATGCCAACAGCACCAGGAGCGCATGCGATGCGGCGCAACCACTCCCACTCTCCCGGCAGGGACCAACGCCCAACCCACCCCAGCCCTGACTTTAACCCCGTTAAGAAAACCCGGAAAGCCCCTACCATTGCAGAACCCCCCAATCCTATCCACAGATATACACCCATTCCCCCCCTGACCCAATACCCCACAGCTCCTCCAATCCTCCCAACCCCTACCCAAAGCACAACACCCCCAGCCAACCCCGACCCCGACACAGACAAAACCAAAATAGGAGCTTTTAAGATCGACCTTCAATCTATTTTTTCTACAAACAAACTGACTAATGACCTAATGAAGACGACAAACAAGATGATTTGAGTGAAATGTACCAGGACTGACTTACTAATCCAACCAATGACCGTGACGGCCCACAACAGAATCAGAGAAAGACTTAGACCAGATCAGAACGGACCCCAGACTGAAAGCTCTCTACTTTGTGACTATCAATTACCATTCCAACAAATGTACGGAAGAAGCACGAGACCAAATAGTTATTAAAGGACTGCCACCTAATTACGACATGGACCTCAAAGACTCTTTAGACAAGCAGAATGTTAAATACTTCTATCTATCCGAAATGAAGAAACGTGACGAGGACGGACAACTAACACCACTAGGCATATATACAATTGAGGTATCCCGACACGAAATCACGACGATAAAGAGCAGACTACACTACATTGACGATTACAAAATCGACATTCACAACTAAAAGACAACCGACCGTGTACCTCAATGTGAAAAGTGCCAGAGACTTTACCATACCAGAAACCACTGCAGACGACCTAATGTGTGCCTACTGCACACAATGCCATCTCACCGAAACCTGCCCCAATGCCCAAACACTAAACTTCCTGGCAAAATGCAACAACTGCAACCAACCCCATCCAGCCTTCCACCCATCCTGCCCATATATAATAAAAGCCCTTAAACCGAAAAAAACAAATTGAAAATTCACCCAAACCCCCAGCTCCAGATACTTCCCCCTTCGTCAACAATCCCAATCATACTCGTCTGCCCTCACCTCAAACCTCAACAATCCCCAAAACCCAGGCAACTCTCAGAACTCCAACCAAACCCAAAACTCCCCACCCATGAAATCAAAGACCTGTTCTCACTCCTTCAATCCTTCAACCTTACAAAATACTATCCAACTTAAAACCCATCCTCGACATCCTAACAAAAATTATCTCCGCAGGAATGAAAATTGTTAAAATCTTCTTCCCTTCAATGGCTCCAAACCCCGCTTCCTCTCCCTCTCTTCATGGAACGTACAAGGCGGCATCAACCAGAAAAAAACTCTCCTTACTCAATTCCTTACAGACTACTCCAGCGGAATCCTACTCCCACAGGAAACTTTCCTAAAACCTAATATTCCTTTCTCCATCCAAAATTACATCCCCCACCGCAATGACAGAACCCTATACCCAAACGGAGGCACGGCCATCCTAATCCAAAATCCATTCCCCACGCCCCTTACCAGCTACCCCCGACATCAACCCTCGAGTGCAAAACCATTCAAATAGGCACCCAGCCACCCCAATCATCCTAATTTCCACCTACAAAAAACTAAAACCCCTCTTCCCACCTCTGATCTCAACATCTTACTGAACCTAACCTATCCCTTTATCCTGGCAGGGGACCAAAACAGTAAGTCAACGTCTTGGGGGCTGCAAGACAAACAACACGACGGGACAGAAGCTTGAAACCTTTATTGACAACAATTTCACGATCCAAATGAACAGCCCCCCTGAACCCACCCACCTCCGAAACGACAGCCCACATGACATACTGGACCTAATCCTACACTCCTCCACCATCCCTATTCTAAATATGACCTATTCAACTCTCAGACCACCTCCCCATTGTCTCCTACTCCACTTACACCAACCTTACCTAACAGCCAAACCCGCTCTATTCCAGTCACTGACTGGAAATCCTACTCTCTCACTCTTTCCAAAAAAATCCAAACCCCCTCCGAAATTCAATCCCCAGAAGACATTGACCTTCTATCCATCACCTCACACACCAAATATAAAAACCTATAAAAACCTCTACATACTCCTAAAACCTCCACCCAATCCTTCCTGACGACATTATACTATTAATAAGACGGAAAAGACAGCTACAAAGACATATCTACAAATACAGACGTTCAAAAAACAAACGAACAAATACGACAAACTCATTAATGACAAAGGCAGCCACAACGCATTACATAAAATCATCAAGGCTGTGCGCGAAAACCGCACCACCACTTCCCACTCCTTACCCCACAAAATATCCTTACGTTCGACCCCCAACAAATCACAAACGCCCTTGCCCAATTCACCCCCTATCCTAAATACGACCTCTTCAACTCCTCAGACCAACTCCCCTTTGTCTTCTACTCCACATCCACCACACCTTACCTAACACCCAAACCCGCTTCCTTTCCAGTCACTGACTGAAATCTCCCTCTCAAAAATCCAAACGCCTCCGAAATCAAATCCCCAGAAGACACTGACACCTCTATCCAACACCTCACCCATCGGATAATAAAAAACTACAAGAAACACACCACCTACTCGGAAAACCTCCACCCAACACTTCCTGACGACATTATACACACAATAAAACGGAAATGACAGTTACAAGGACACTACTACAAATACAGACGAAACGAAGACGAAAACTAACTAAAACGGACACAATAGACTCTACAGAATATACTAAAACAATACGAGACGAACAAATACGATAAACTAATAAACGACAAAAGCAGCCCCAACGCGCTACATAAAATTGTTAAGGCTGTGCGCGAAAACCCCACCACCACATCCCCACTCCTTACTCCACAAAATATCCTTACCTTCGATCCCCAACAAATTACAAACACCCTTGCCCAATCCCTGGCCGACCGCTTCCGTCCCGCCAACATCCCACCCCCTAGACAAGTAAGCCAGCGTCCCACAGGGCGCCGTGCTCTCCCCGATCCACTTTTTCCTCTATATCAATGATAACCCACTGACCCCCCGGTGTCAAAACCCTCCTTTACGCCGATGATCTAGCTTTCCTCGCTCCCAACCTATCCCTCCAAAACTCCCTACAACAAACGCACGGTGCCCTGAACTCCCTACTCTGGGCTAACGAAAACAACATAATAAACCCGGACTCCGAGGCGAGCGGACGTGCCCCGGCTTTGCTCCGGCCCTCCTGACGTCACTGCGCTTCGGCCGGCCAGGCCCCCCGCCATCTTGTGACTACTGATGTGTGGTGTAACAGCTTTATATGGTCTGATAAATTGTGTCACCATCGTGCCGTTGGTTTTTGGTAGTGGAGCCGGTCCAAAGTGATTTGTTCCACCGTCTAAGGTGATCTAGTAAGATTTTCTGACCATCTTGTGCCATCGTCTGCGAGTGCAATGTTGTGTTGCCGGCGGGGTGGTGCCGCGTCGGTGTAACCGACTTTTGTTCAGCGGGTGGCGTGATGTATCGTGGAGGCCGGTGGGGATGTGACTTCAAGGTGCGGCGGGGGGCTGTAAGGGTGTGGCTTGGAAGTGATTGTGCTGGACTTGATTGCCTTGGGTGAAAGATATTAAGTGAGTGCTAATGGTGAAAGTAAAAGTGCCTGTGATGAGGAATTAGATTGTTTTGAGAGGTTGTTCCGCTGGCCGCGTGGGCCGGCGCGGAGTCCTGCCATTGATACGCTGGCGCCTAATTCTATCTGTGCCCGCTCCCAGCCGGCTGCAGTTCCAGCGCTGCAGTCGGTTGGTAGGGCCCCCTTAGCGGGGGGCTTCTCGGGAGCTGGGTTCCAGAGAGTACTGTGCAAAGAGGCGCCGCGTAAATGCTGGTGCGCATGCAGCCCTGTCCGACAGGAGTCTGGGCTGCCGCTGCGCTCCAGCTCGCCGGAGACAAGTCGACCGAAACAAGCCGGGGGAGGCACTCCTCCCCTGAGCTTAGGTGTAGGACTTTCCGGCGGGCTCACGGGCCGGCGGGAACTGCCCTCTAAAAACTTTTTTTTTAAATCAATCAAGCATAGCCCTCATCCCCAGAGAGTTGCCTACGAAGACAGAAAAATATTTTATAAAAACTGACGAGTAAAGTTTTAAGTTTTTATACAGCGACGTTGGCTGACTATTTTATTTTATGTGTTTGCGTGTTTAATTTTTAATTTCACGACGGCCTGAGAGGGTACTGTCCCATGCTACCCTGAGCCTCGCTATATGCATATATTAAGTGGTGCTTGGATGGTTTCCCTGCCCGAGCCCACACGTAGGCTTACGTGTGACACGTAATACTGGCTTGGGGTCAGGCCCTCTCAGGCCGAGTCTATTTTAACTGATAACCTCTGTAAGTCCAACTTGGTCCTCGACCAAGCTCTGGCACTAGGAGTTTTTCGACCCCTCACCTTATATATATCTTAAAAATAGTTGCCTAGGGGTCACTGCCCCAAGGCGGGGGTCTCTCCCATTTTTTTAGTGCAATAGTTTTGTCTTTCATTTATTTGTATATTTCCAGATGGCGACATCCAGGGGCAGCGACGCGGCGTTCCTCGCCAGCTACCGCTGCCCGCACTGCAGCCAGGTGTTTCCCACCAAAAGGGGCATCGGTGTTCACGTCGCAGCCAAACAAAGACCAGAGCAACGACGCCGTCCCCGTCCGCAGCGCCAGGCCCCGTTGGACCGATGAAGAGCGTGAACTTCTTGCTAGGACGGAAGCGGGCCTCGTGCTGCGCGACGGGGGGGCGGCGATATTAATGCGCGCCTCACGGCGGCGTTCGCCGCGTCCGGCCGGTCCCTGGAGTCTATTAAGAAGTAACGGCAAAATGCCATCCATAGGGACCGGGTGGACCGACACGTCGCTGTGGGGCGGGCGGCACAGGCTGCGACAACTGACTGTGTGAACGATGCCTCCTCGGCGACCCCGGCCCCGCTCTCCCCTAACTGAACCCCCTGTAGTCGACACCCCCCCTCCGGCGGTGCCGGAGGTGGTGATCGCCTCAGGTTCTCCTGTTGTGCCTGACCGCGGTCCCGGCCCTTGTGGAAGTACTTCTGACATGGTCGGGGCCGCGGCTAGCCCAGCGGCAGTTCCCACACCCGTAGACCCCCCGGAGGGATCAATAACGCGAGATGCCTCGGCCCCGCCTTTATCCCCCTCCGGTTCCCCCCCTCCTACCGTTACCCCAACCCCGATCCCCAGCTCTCCTAATCCTCTATCTGGGGAGATCGGTGTCGGGGAGTTCGCCGATTGGTGGGAGGCACTACAAGGTTCCCAGGCCATGGACGCTTCAGACCCGGGTTGGGCCCGCCTGTTATTGGCGAAGGACTTGCTCGCGAGGGGGGTTTCGCCTTTGGGCGAGATTCTCTCGTGGGCCGACCTGGTAGCTCCGCCCCTCCCCGAAAGGGGTGCCCGCCCGGCGGCGGGGCGGGGGTGCCCAATAGTGGGTACCTCGCGCGCCGCTCGCCGGGCGCGGCGGCGTAGGGAATACGCGGAGCTCCAGCGCCTCTATAGTAAAAACGTCAGGCGGGCTGCGGCCCGGGTACTAGACGGGGAGGACGAGTCCTCCCTACACTTGATCCAAGCGTCATGGAGGCGTACTGGGGCGGCCTGGTCACGGCGTCGAGCTCGGCCTCTCCCCCCGAGGCCCCCCCAAGAGGGAGGCGCTCGGGGAATATGGGGCCCGGTGTCCTCCGCCGAGGTCGGGTCGTCCCGGGTCTGGGGCTCGTCTGCCCCAGGCCCGGACCCGTAGCCTTGGGGGGCCCCCGGCCCGGGGCCGCCGCTTATAACCTCGTCCTTCAATGGGGCGAGGTCCCTGAGCGGTGGCTCCAGGGCCGGACGGTCCTCGTGCCCAAGTCTGCGGGCGCGGCCCATCCGTCGGAGCACCGCCCCATTTCGGTAACCAGCGTTGCCTTGCGCCAGCTAAATAAAATCTTTGCGCGCCGCTTGGCGGGAGCGGGGATAATTGACCTCCGCCAGCGTGCCATATGGGACGGTTGCTCCGACAATGTTTCCGCGCTCGCGGCGGCTATGCACGACGCGAGGACACGTCACAGAGGGCTCTACGGAGCCCTCTGCGACGTGTCTAAAGCCTTTGACACGGTTTCCCATGAGGCCATCTGGAGGCTGATGAGGTTTGAGGGTATTCCCCTCCCCCTTACGGTTTGTAAAGAACAGTACCAGAGGGCCACAATCAGGTTTGACATCGGTGGCATACTAACGCGCCCTTACCACCCCGGGCGCGGCGTCAGGCAGGGGGACCCGTTATCGGGGGTCCTCTTTTGCCTGGCGATGAACCATGTCATCGGTGCCATCCCTGGGGAGATCGGGTACTGTTTGGGCGACGGCGTATTGGCGCCATCGCGTACGCGGACGATCTCGTCGTCCTCGCGTCCACTGTCGTCGGTCTTCAAACCGCCCTCGACGTGGCCGCGGGGGCGGCGGGTGAACTGGGACTTCAGTTTAATCCCACCAAAACTCTTGCCATCGGCATCTACGCCAACGCAAAGGAAAAAAGACCAAGTTGGTGGAGGTCCCGGTCCGCGTCGCGGGGGCGCCGGTGCGCTCCGTAATGCCCAGCAGTACATGAACCTACCTGGGGTCGGTTTCGCGGGACAGTTCCCGTGAAGGTCCGCCCCCGGGTTGAGGAGGGGCTCATCAATATCTCAAGAGCCCCCCTCAAGCCCCACCAACGTCTTGAGGTTCTCAGGACGTTCCTTATACCCAGGTACCTTCATTCGATGGTCCTCGGGTCGGTCCGTATGTCCGACCTCAGGGCCATCGATATCGTCGTGCGCCGCGGCGTGA